>CM050175.1:20876166-21018791 GCA_027410445.1 Discoglossus pictus
GCTGGGACATGCAAATGTGCCCACAAATGCCTCGGTCTTCATTCTGTAGCCATTTTCAAACATGGCTTCCTTTAAGCTTATGCATGCTGTATTACACAGATTTAATGCAAAGCCAAGGTTGGAATAAACACAGGCTGAGTATCCTATCCACATACAGCTGTTTCAAGCTTACTGGCTGCTATCAGCATGGAGCGGGATCTCAGCTTGTGTTGTGGACCTTGTGAGTAGGTAGTTCACCACAACAATCATTTATAATATAGTGGGCAAAAGAGCAATAGAAGCCTCCACCGTACAGTATATATATATATATATATATATATATATATATATATATATATATATATGTATATATAGACATATATAGACAATGTTCTCCCCAGTCCGATTTGGGCGGGAGCTCAGAAAGTACTACAGGATCTTCATGAGCTGCAGCGACAGATCCAATCAGGTAATATTTGATACATTTTAGGCAGTAAACAGCAAGCTTATAAGCAGTTCTTAATACAATAAAGTACATACAAGTAAACACATGCACAGGGATATTATATACCTAGTAAATTCCAATAATCTTCCATATCCCTTTAAGACATAGACTCTCTCTCTCTCTCTCTCTCTTCTCTCTCTCTCTCTGTCCTTATGGCTCTCTCTACCAATTCTTCATAGATTGACATGCTCCAGGCCGAAGTCACAGCCCTGAAAACCCTCGTCATCACATCAACCCCATCCTCCCCAAACAGAGACCTGCACCCTCAGCTCCAGAGCCCTGCCAGGAACTCCCTGCGCAAGGGGCACGCGCGCAACAAGAGTGCAGGGTGTGCGTCCGTTACAGCCGCCGCCCCCCCAGCCCCGCCAGTGAGCAGTGAGGCCAAAGAGGTGAGGCTATATGACAGAGGTCACCAGTGTCATGTAGAGGTTTATTTCAAATTATTTCTTTCCAAAAGACTTAGAAGGGGTATATAATCATCACAATTTCTACAGGACTTAGATGCGAGATCGTTTATTAATTAACTTTTTCTGCTCTGCAACTTACATTGCATTAGTAATCCAGATATTACCAATCATTAACGTACAAGATGTATAGAAACATTCCTTTCACTGTAAGAGAATAATTCAGAATCCCAAACTATTTCCGTCTAGACAAGGAGCTCTTATTTCAGGTATCAGCTTAAAGTCCACTTCAGTGTCTTATAAAGGGTTCTCTAAGGAATAGTTAAGGAGGGCCTGAGAAGAAAAAAAACACTTTATTCAAATTTTACTGTGCATTTAAACAATCATTGCTATTTTGAATCATGCCCACAGGTACTTGGTATCTCTCCGCTTCCTGAATGATCTATTGTCTCTGGAGTGGGAGCTGCCCAGAGGGGAATGCTCTCCTAATGGGTTTCAACTTTATTCCGATAAACATATGACATCAAGATCCCAACAATCTTTAAGTTACCATAGTTTAGACTAGGTTAGCATTTCCACAGTTTATATATATATATATATATATATATATATATATATATATATGTGTGTGTGTACAGGGGTACCTTGGTTCTAAACCTCCTTGAATCTCAACATTTTCGATACTCAACCTGTCTGGATGAGCAAAAAACCTTGTTACTCATTGCGCTACCTTGGTACTCATCGCCTTTTCTAAGACCAATTTACCTTACTCCTTATGGGAGTTTGGTACTCAACCTTTTTGGTAGTCAACCTGCCGTCCAGAATGGATTAATGTTGAGAACAGAGGTACCACACATATATATACAGGTGGTCCCCGGCTTACAGACTATCCTTAATAATTAATTATTACAGAATAGGGGTATTATTATTATTATAGTATTGCACTGTAATATTACAAATCCGGTTTAAAGGAACGTATCTTGTCCTTAACCCGTGGATTGCCTATATATATATATATATATATATATATATATGTATATATGCAGATTATACTTGATCTTAAAGGGTCACTTCAGTGATCTTATAAAGGGAGCTAAAGAATAGTTATGTAGAGTAAGATAAAAAAAAAACTTTATTAAACTTTTACTGTGCATTTAAACAAATAATTGCTATTTTTGTCCCCAGGTTTTTTATCTCCTCCCCCCGTGAGCTATGTGTTGTTTCTGGAGTGGGAGCCATCTAGAGGGGAATGCTCAACATACAGACATACCATATTTAGAGTATGATAGTGGGAGGTGACTAGAAAGTGTATTTGTGTACATTGCTAGCAGCTCATGTTACTCTATTGCCTGATACTATTGGGTGTTAAAAGGTTTTAAATTGGTACTTCCCCCAGGGCGGCTTACACTCCAGAGACAATACATCATTCAGATGGTGGAGAGATCTGAAGCTTATACAGCCTTTCAGTGTTTAAATGCACACTAAAAGTTTAATAAATGTATTTTATTCTTATCAAGCCCTAGATAACTGTTCTTCGGAGGGTCCTTTATAAGACAGTAAAATTATCCTTTAATTTATTAGCTTCTGTCCCTAAAAATCTGCTTCTGGTAATAAAAATATCAGGAAACAATTGTTGAATTTGTACCTTTTAATGAATGACCTCTAACTAAAGAACGGGTCTGTTAATATTTTAATTTTTACCAGGAATTGCCTATTAAGTAGCCACAGTATCACATATGTTATAATACTGCTGACCTGTGACTAATCCCTAGTTAGTCGATGTGGCCGGTGCTGGTCCAAGGGTTCATGTGGCAGCTTAATACAATATAATGAGACATCTACAGATAAATTATTTACTTGGCATTTGAAGTTACCAATGGAAAATCAGCACATTTATAAATCACAGTAACGTAACAGTTTAATACAAAACTTTCAATACCATTTAATAAATTTACATTATTTAGTGTATCTTTCTGCTCTATTGTCGATATCTATGTTTGGCTTTGTGACCTTTTCCTTCCCCTCCCTCAGTGCGGGCCATAAGCTTGTTCGTTGAAGTGTCCGTATCCTTATTGCACATTATGTCTCTGTGTATGAACATTATGCACTGTGGTACTGCTGAGTAGTGTCCTCCATCTATACTAAACAATGCACTGAGGATTAGGGGCAGGGGTAGGTCAAATATGGATGTCCCAGATAAATTATTAAAAACTTCACTTAAAATGACACAAACATGGAGGTGTAGCTGGTAAATTAGACACATTTTATATCCTTAACACTGATAATTAATCTTTAATATAAAAGGAAATTAAAGGTACAGTATACAATATGTTACTATGGCATTGATCTAACGGAACTTGTGCTTTCTCTCCTTTGTTATATTGACTGTCTAATTCTTTTTCTGCATGTCTCTTTCTTTATCTCATGACCATTGTGTCCTATCCATCTCTCTCCTCCTATTTTGTGTTTCAGTCTTTTATTCCATTACACTTTTTCTTTTTTTCATTATTCTTTCTATCCCTGTCTCATCCTGCCTACTGCTTCTTTCCAGAGAAATGAAAGATAACATTGCAGCTAACTCTAATTTAGCTCACTGGCCTTATTAAGTCCAATTTTAAAGTATTTTTACTATTAGTTTTTTTGCTTGTCTCTAGTGGTTATCAATTTTCAGTGGCTCTGCCTGTTTAATTCTCCTCCCTCTAACGGTGTCATAATCTGCTGCATTGTTTACTTGACCTTTTTGCTTCACAACAGTACAGTTAATAGATAAGTACTGTCTCAGATCTCTATTTGCACTGTTCTGAAGCAAATCAGTGCCACCTCACAATTAAACAATGCAGCAGATTATGGCACAGTAGTAGACAATGAAACAGGCAAAGACACTGGAAATGAATAACCCATTGCACCATCATACACTGCTTTCAGATCGGGTGTTATTCCATAATATAATGTGTAACAATTACAGATCCAGCCATATTATTTATGCAGATTTATTTGGGACGGCTTCAGGGGCTAAACTAAAATGACAATATCTAAGTAAATTCTTAATCAATTTTAAAAAAGTAAACACATTTTCCATATGGTTTTCCACCCCCTCACTGATGATGCAAAGAACGAGTTTTGTGGCCCTTTATTAAAGAAATAGAAGAGACTCTCAAATCCTGACCTGTGTTGCTCTCCAGTACATTTTTTAAAGTTGTGCACTTTTATTATACCGGCTGTTTATTTTATTAATTTTTGCACTCTTGTATCATTTTATTCAGTCTCTCCCATCCAGTCTCCTCTCCTGGATCTCTCACTTGTCCTCCATGTTTGTCTTCTCATTAGGTTCCTCTCCTCTATGTCCTCTTCATTTGCTGTCTCTCAGTCCATCTCCTTATTGTTATCTCTCTCTCTCATTCCCCCTCTGTCTCTTGTATCATTTTATTCAGTCTCTCCCATCCAGTCTCCTCTCCTGGATCTCTCGCTTGTCCTCCATGTTTGTATCCTTGTCCTCCATGTTTGTATCCTCATTGGGTTCCTCTCCTCTATGTTCTCTTCATTTGCTGTCTCTCAGTCCCTCTCCTTGTTGTTATCGCTCTCTCCCTCTTTCTCTCTGTCTCTCTCTCTCACTCCTCTTCTGCCTCTTGTATCATTCTATTCAGTCTCTCTCGTCCAGCCTCCACTTCTGTGACTCTCGCTTTTCCTCCATGTTTGTCTCCTCTTTGTGTTCCTCTCCTCTATGTTCTCTTCATTTGCTGTCTCTCAGTCCCTCTCCTTGTTGTTATCTCTCTCTCTTTCTCTCTCACTCCTCCTCTGTCTCTTGTATCATTTTATTTTGTCTCTCCCATCCAGTCTCCTCTCCTGGATCTCTCGCTTGTCCTCCATGTTTGTCTCCTCATTGTGTTCCTCTCCTCTATGTTCTCTTCATTTGCTGTCTCTCGGCCCCTTTCCTTATTGTTATGTCTCTCTCTCTCACTCCTCCTCTGTCTCTCGTAACCTTTTTGTTCAGTCTCTCCCATCCAGTCTCCTCTCCTGGATCTCTCGCTTGTACTCCATGTTTGTCTCCTCATTGTGTTCCTCTCCTCTATGTTCTCTTCATTTGCTGTCTCTCAGCCCCTCTCCTTATTGTTATGTCTCTCTCTCTCACTCTCTCTCTCTCACTCCTCCTCTGTAACCTTTTTGTTCAGTCTCTCCCATCCAGCCTCCTCCCCTTGATCTCTCTTGTCCTCCATGTTTGTCTCCTCATTGTGTTCCTCTTCATTTGCTGTCTCTCAGCCCCTCTCTTTGTTGTTATGTCTCTCTCTCACTCCTCCTCTGTCTCTCGTAACCTTTTTGTTCAGTCTCTCCCATCCAGCCTCCTCCCCTTGATCTCTCGCTTGTCCTCCATATCTGTCTCCTCATTGTGTTCCTCTTCATTTGCTGTCTCTCAGCCCCTCTCCTTGTTGTTATGTCTCTCTCTCTCACTCCCCTCTGTCTCTTCTCTCTCTCTCTGGTCTCTCAGTTCTCCGCAGTTCCCTCTCTGCTCTCACTGCTCCTCTGTATTGTCCCCGGGAAGGTTGTCCATATAACCTACGAGCCGGGATGGCCTCTCTCTGATGACTCTTCTTCCTCCTCTCGTCAGGTACTGTCTCTCATCTGAGTGTCAGTGACCTAGTATAGAAATGTGGGGCCAACAAAAATGTAATGGGAGTGGATCGTTAGATCATTAGGGTATTAGTTGTTGTGTAGTCATTCAGTCATATCCGACTCCCTGTGACCCTATGGACTGCAGCACACCAGGCACATCTTGGGTCCACTTGTATCAACCCATAAGGTTACTGCAGTGGGTTGCCATTTTCTTCTCCAATTACCTCTCTGCTATGACCTGCCCATCTTGGGTGACCCTACATGGTATAGCTCACAGCTTCATTGAGGTACACAAGCCTCTTCACCACGACAAGGGAACAACCCAGACTGGTAGACTATTTGTAGGGTTACAGATATTTCCCACTTCTTAATGAAGACATACCAACCTGTCAGGCCCTGGGGCCACATGTGGCCCAATTTCTTGTATATTGTGGCCTTTTAATTATCATGATGCAAGCTACAGCTGCAGTTCTACGCCAGTTACATAAACAAAGATACAGATGTCTCATAGGAATAAAAGATAAATGTTATCTTTTTACACATAGATTTAACTTATACAAGTGGACTGTTTCATGTTTTTTTTTTATTCTGGTTTAAAGGGACTCTAAAATATTTTTTTAGGTTATTCTTAAAGAGCATTAACAACTGTCTATATGTCTATTTTTTTCTATAGTGAATCAATCCTGGAAAATGTCATGTTGTTAATGTACTTATATGCAAATGAGCAGCGCATGCATGTTAATTAGCTGATTTGATGTGCTAATTAGGATCACAGTTGTCTTTTCTGTTTCTGTAATGACTGAAATAAAGACCAGCAATGTTATCTGGATGCTAGACCCCACTCCAACCCTTTTCAAGTACTCTGAGCCGCACATTAGCATACAGGAGCCAAAATACATCAGCATTATTTATATATAGGGAGAATGAGATCTTGGGGTTATAGATTATCCTTATTTCTGTTATATAAGAAGTATAGCATTATATATATACTACCGACTTGCCCGTCAAAAATGACGGGGCAATACAATTTGACGCAATGGGAATGCTGTTTGACACATAATATCAGGGTTTTTGTACTCTGAGAGCCTTCGGTGCTCATTGCAGGCCTTGCGCTGAGCGCCTTTGGCGCTCATCGCATGGCTCGCAATGAGTGCCTTTGGCACTCATTGCGAGCCTCTCTTCTCGTGTACTTTTCCTCCTCTGAGCACCTTCGTCACTCATCAGAAGGAGAGATATATATTTAATTAACTTAAAATGAATGAATTAGTTCTTGAATAAATTAATATACTTTACCTATTTGTAATTAATATATCCAGCAATCAATAGCCTGAAGAGCTTTGTATTTTCCGGCAGCATACAATGTACAGTTTGAGTGTTGGTGCCCTGATGATAAAGTGTAATGTTTGCAGGCTAAGGCGATCCCGCGTTTAGTAAGTGTTTGGTGGCTACGTCCCGCGAGGCGAGCAGGCAATGAGCGCCTTTGGCACTCATTGCCTTTGTGCTGCAAGTTTTAGTGCCTTCGGCGCTCATGGCCTAAGTGCTACTCGTTAACGGCTCGCCTCGCTTTCTGGTTGAGAGTTACATATAAAAGAGGTCTAGATGAGCTGCACATAGGATGCTCTGCTAAGTATATGTGTCAGTGAGGGCTGTACTAGAAGCAGCAGCTTTCACTCCTCACTTACACACAAGTACGTTGGACTGGAGGGTGCGGTGCTGACCCCGGCGCAGTCACTCATGCCTGTCTGCTTCCAGGTAATGCTGAATTGTAGAGACGTACAGTGGGTGACATGTAGGTGCCTGTAAGCATTTTGTGGCACGACAACCTGGCTCCTGGCATTTGTTGAGCCCTATCAAATTGAATTTGTATCTTTTTCTGGTTGCTTGAGGTTAAAAGAGAGCCTACTGTATTATTTTAATGTGTCAAATTGCCACTAAAAAGTTTAGTAAATAATACCCTATTAATGTCTAGCTTGCAGCCTGTTAAAGGAATGAATTTACAAGGATATGCAATAAACATTACCAAAGCTGTATGAAAAAAATATTATGTAAAGCCTGATTAAACGTTATTGAAACTATCAGGAAGTGCACAGAGCATACATTTGTCTGTATATCTCAGTGTCAGATAAGTATGGCTCATACATAGGTGTTAGTACTCATTGGCTGTCACGGGCAAGCCCCTAGATCAGTTAAATATTTTAATCAGATTTTCTACTTTGAGAGCATTACTTTTTTTTAAAATCCCACAGTTGTGCAATATCAAATATCCTCTTTCAGATGCAACAAAGAAAAAAACACTTTCAATGACCCTATTCTATTGCCCAATTCTTAAATTTATACACACTTAAAATCACTCTTAATATTGCCACATATTCTATTAGCTACTCGCAATCCGATTACGAGTTCCGCGCCCATAATCACTACGGACCAGCCAAACCGGCAACACTGGCCTTGGAACTCCATTGGTTTTAGCACAGCTCGAATATTACGAGCTCTAACTAATTAAAGTTACACAAAATCAATATTCTATTAGACCTGTATCACTAGATCGCAAATAAAGTCTTACCCGCAACTGAAAAAAGTATCACTTTTCTGTCAAATATATTACTAGTGCTAAATAGGACTCGCAATGGGCTTTTATAAACACATACTAGAGCTGTAACAACAATTTTTACACAAACAATACTGTACTTTAAACGCAGGGGAAGGCAAGGAAAGTCATTAGAAGTAATTGCAGAACAGTATCACACCCACAAAGATGCAATCACAAAATATTTTTAAATGTTATTTCTGAGTAGTATTAGTCTTTGGACTCAAGAGCTTAATATGAAACCCTCATGGACTAGAACAGATGATCTGATATATTTTGTGGAGTTCTTGATTGCAAGCCCGATCGCTCTCATTAATTTGTAGCCTCTGTTTGCAGATTACATGTAACTTCCATGTTTTACTAACGTCATGATGACGGTCTCATTTACTATTGGCTGTGTCTAAGAAGTAAATTATAGGCTTGAGTTGATAGAATAAATGTAAACATTTAGAGAAAAACACATTTAGGCATTTGCGAGCAAAAAGCGCCTTATGTACTAAGACCCCGTGCAACATTTCAGTTTGATATTTCTGCCTTTAATGTCCGCTGTATTCCCATATACTTACATTATGCTCTTTTGAAGAATTATCCGTGATAATGGGCAAAATATTTTAGAATGTGACAATTAACTATTACATTGTGGATGCCATTGTTGTTTCTGATTATCTGCTTCTACAAATGGGACGAGACCTTAGAATTCAGTTTCTTTTTACTTTATTGTATTTTTATTTGTATAACAAGGTCCAAAACAATTATCTCATAATATAGGTGCATTTAGCATAAAGACAATCAATAGGTTACACAGTCCCTGCCCCAAAGAGCTTACAGTCTACTTATATGGGGGAAAGACATACAGACACAAGACGATAAATATGGGAGGAGATATGCTGCAAAGTGTCTGTAAGAGCTATGGAAGGGGCACAGAAGGTTCCTGGATGTTTCTAGGTATTTAATATACCTGCATATCTATTTACTTTTATGTACTTTATTTTCTGAAAAAGTGAATATATGCTCTGCTTTTGTTGGGCTGGATGTGCTGTGTCTCATACTAACCAATAAGCAACCATCTCTCAGCAACATGCTGCTGATATGCGGTCTGTTTTTACTGCCTAAGATCAAACAGTCCCTGCATGGGTCTGCCTACTTACCTTAAACCTTAATCAATTTAACTATAGAACTAAAACATCCAACAACGTCCTAATTGTCAGGACTAATAAGAGATCACCCTAATCACGTTATCTCCAACCAATGACATTGTATAAACATAGTTTATAATATATATTTATATATATATATATATATATATATATATATATATATATATAATTAATATAGTTTAAAATAAACATTTTATCTTAGGTTGAGTTTTTTGGCTCATTATTATCATTATAACTGAGAATACCATTACTGAATTATGTTCTTCTTTCATCTTCATATGTACAAGTGATTACATTGTCTTATGATTCATTCACCTGTCTTCGTTATATTATAACCATGAGTATTGTAATAATAATATGTGTTATACTATATGTTTGCTTGGGGGGGGAGGTTGCTAGTCTAAAGAATTGTGTTTTCGTTTCCGGCTTTTTTCAAATGATGTGATTGATTTTCACCCTGTTACTAGTACTTTATCTTGTCAAATGGTATTTGTTTGTTTAGTCGTTCAGTCACGTCCGACTCTATGTAATCCTATAGACCACAGCATGTCAGGTACATCTCTTACTCACTGCCCTTCTGAGCTCCATCAAGTTCATGTTCATTGCTTCAGTGACCTCATCTATCCATCTATGCCTCTGTTGTCCCCTTCTTCTTGTGCCTTCAATCTTTCCCAGCATCAGTCTTTTCTAGGGAATCCTGCTGTCTCATGATATGGCCAAAATATTTGAGCTTCAGCCACATGATCAAACCTTCCAGTGAATAGTTTGTCTTGATTACCTGAAGTACTGAATGATTGGATCATCTTGCAGTCCAAGGGACTCTTAAGTAGTTTTCACCAACACCACAATTCAAAGTCGTCAATTCTACTGCGCCCAGACTTTTTTATGGTCCATCTCTCACATCTGTATGTTACCACTGCGAATATAATAGTTCGAACTATGCGGACCATTGTTGATAGTTTAATATATTTATTTTTTACTAGCTTGTCCAAGCTTGCCGTAGCTTTCCTCTTCAGAAGCAAACATCTTTTAATTCCATGACTACAGTCACTATTTGCAGAGATCTTGGATCCCAGGAAAATAAAATCTGTCACTGCCTCCACTTCTTCCTCGTCTATTTGCTGTTTGTCTTTTTAACGTTGAGCAGTAGGCCAGCTTTTGTGCTCTCTTCTTTTACCCTCATCAATAAGTCCTTTAGTTCCTCCTCACTTTCAGCCATCAGAGTAGTATTATCCGCGTATCTGAGGTTGTTGATATTTCTTCCAGCAATATTAATTCTGGATTTGGATTCATCCAGTCCAACCTTACACATGATGTACTCTGCATATAAGTTGAGTAAATTAGGTGATAATATACATCCTTGTCTCACTCCTTTTTCCTCAGGAGGAGTATAAGACAATTTGGTGCTCCCCTTTTTTTAAGGACATGCCACATTTTGTTGTGATCCACACAGTCAAAGGCTTTAGAATAGTCTATGAAGCAGAAGTAAATGTTTTTTTGGAACTCTCTTGCTTTCTCTGTTATCCAGCGCATATTGGCAATTTGATCTCTTGTGCCTCTTCCTCTGCAGAACCCGGCTTGCACATCTGGTAGTTCCCGGTCCATATATTGCCTTTCTGGCATGTGAAATTAGTGCAATTGTTTGATAATTGGAGCACTCTTTGGCACTTCCCTTGTTTGGTATTGGGATGTAGACTGACTTTTTCCAGTTAACTGGCCACTGTTGAGTTTTCCAAATTTCTTGACATAAGGCAAGTAACACTTTCACAGCATCATCTTGTAGGATATTGAACAGTTGAGCTGGGACTCCATAAACTACTGTAGTCTTGTTATCAGTTATCAGCAAGACATCCTAGGGCCCATCTTACTTCGCTCTCCAAGATGCCTGGCTCCAGCACCTTGGACAAAATATTGAGATCATCACTGCTGTGTAGATCTTCGGTGTAGATAGGGTTATACATATGGGCTCCTGTCACAGGGATGTACCCGGAAGGACTCTAGTCGGCCATTTTTCACTACACAGCCTCTAGTCTCTAGATGTTATTAGCTGTCCATTGTTTTTGACAGCAATTACAGGGCTTATTGAATAGCCAGTTGTCCCCCTCCCCTACCACTTAGCTACATGAACTCGCCTGTATGGGCTATATGTGTGTATTGAACCTTCAATGGATTTTAGGTTCACATTGTGTGATTAGACTTGAAGTGACTTCGGCCAGAGTTGATTTCCTTATCTTGCTTATTGATCTATATAATCTCTACATCTTATAAGGGGATTATAATCACTGTCAATTAGGGTGGTCACCGATTTTATCTTTGTGTTTTTATCTAATATATATATTATTCTTAATATTTTGAAATAAAGGTTATATTTTAACAAACAGGTTGAACATACTAGTATTTAGTTATTAAGCAGGGTTCTAGTATGCTTCTTTATCTCTTGCTCACTACTATGCCAACAATAATTAGTCTTAAACACTACGGAGATACTACTTTATTGTAATTAGCAATTACACTGATAATAGCCCATTGGTAAATGAATCAGAAAGAATGACATAACAAGTAAAATTACAGTTAAAATGCATTTTTATTGGCATTAAATTGATGAAGTAATTATTATTATATATATTATTTTAATATTTCCATGTTATGCCTAAGTAATCACTTTTGTACTAGCAGGCACTTTTTATTTGGGTAATACTAACATTATGTTCAGAAGTAAGAAATAAGGAACAAATAAAACAAACACAAAAACATACGTATATATATTTATATATATTATTAGAGCATTTGCCTATGAAAATGCCCAAGAAACAAAGGATTTCGGTGCTGACAAATAATACGTTTTTATTATATAAAATCTAGTCTGATTAGTCAAACCGTTTGTAAAAACCATCCAATGGAATTTAGTCTGAAAGATATTCGAATTTACACATTTTTATTATACACTCTGTCTTTTCTGAAGAAGCCACAGAATGAAACGGGAAACCTTGGAGTGTGTGCAAATAAATTATATATTTTATTACTACACTATTAAATCTTTTGTCCTTCTCTCTACACCTTCACAGTTTATATTTTTATATATATATATATATATATATATATATTTATATAGAGAGAGAGAAAGAAAGAGATATTTATACAGTGATCTCTACTTGTTTTTTATATATAAACAGTACAGTTTCTCAGGTGGCTACTAGCTCTCAAAATGTACAATTTAATATTTAATGTTGACAGTCTTCCTTTCTTTACAAGGTGGACACTCTCCTTTACTCAGAGTTTCTGGCCTGGAGAGAGAGTCCAACGTTGGACCGATCCTGCCCCTTCCTTTCTCGAATTTACCAAGAGGACATTGGACCCTGTCTGGATTTTGCCAAACGAGAGGTATTTGGGAAATTACAGTGTTCATAAGACCATGATGAGACTTTGTTGGTCGTTTAAATTAAGTACTAGCACCTCCATTGCTGTATATAGGCCGCCCATTATTTTCTGTCCTTTCAGTTGTCGGAGCAGGTCCTCACTGCCGTTGAAGGAAACACATTGTCCGTGGAACCAGTGGTGCAGCCAGCTCTGCCAGTGGTTAAAGCCTCAGCTGTGGAACGTGGGGGACCCAGGTAAACAACCCCTTCATCCAATATACCCAGCAGGGAACTTGTCACCCCTTGCTCAGAAGTGCCACCCGTTCCCGCATCGTCTCAACCTGTTTATTTTTTCTTTCTAGCAGTTGTCGGACAGAGGTTGTAACGTAAGTGAGAAAACGCAGTCTCATATTTAATTAACCCACTAACGAGCTGCATTTACCAGAGAATGGTTTATTAACCTTGCAATTACAGAACTAATTTGTGGGGGGGGTCTTGGAGATCGACGGGATTTGCACCAGCTAGGACCGAGGAAGCCTTTCTGTGATATATCGAACAGAGGAATGTGTGAATGGAAAATGTTTTATATATATATATATATATATATATATGTGTGTGTGTGTGGAGAGAAATTGAGAGAGAGGAGAGACAGAGAAACAAAGAGAGAGGGAGGGAGGAGAGAAAAATAGAAGGCAAGAGAGAGAGAAGGAAAGAGAAAGGATGAGGGAGAGAGAGTGAAAAAGGTGGGGGAGAGGGAGGATAGAAAGAGAGAGAGAAAGAGAGGGAGAAAGAGAAATTGAGAGCGAGTAAGAGAGGGGAGATAAAAGAAAGAGAAAGAGAGATAGGAGAGAGAGAGAGAGAGGGGAGAGAAAGAGAGAGGGGAGAGAAAGAGAGAGGAGAGAGAGACAGAAGGGAGAGAAAGAGAGAGCGATGAGCCCACAATCTGTCTTACTCTTTATTTATTTTTTAAACACACTTTACCATTATCTATTTATAAAACATGCCTGCCATTATGACACATCTTCAAATCACAGCACTACATTAGGTAACCTATCCACAGACAGCACTGTTTCCATCTTTTGGTTCTCATCAGTCTGAAGTTGGCTTCTAACTCATTCCATGAATTTGATAAAATCGCATCTAACCACAATATCATGAAGCTTGTCTTGGGTAGAAGAGTGATATACAGGGAAAAACAGAAAAGTAGAACCGAAAATGAAATATATTTCTATTAAAGGAGCCAACTTATTCTGCACTACTGGTAAAAAAAATTGTCATGATTACCGCAAACATACACACGCAGAATAGATTAAATCCTTAGGTGTAGGCTCTATAACTCTGCATATAATATGTGTGTCCAATCCGAGTTGCAATATGTCACCCAGCAGTGAGGTGCAGCATCCAATGTTACATGGAAACACAATGTCACTGTGGTGGGGTCATCCATAGGGGTATATTATACATGTGAAGAAATATTTAGGAGCCAGAAGTAAAATTATAGGAGAAGGACACTGCTGAGCATACTCTTTCTTCTGTAGATTGTCTTCCTTATCCAGCCTGAGTTGTGTGTCTTTAAACTCCAGATCACCCATTTGTCATCCATTTCTCATGCAACATTTTTGTATAAATACATGATGGAAGATGTGGGTGCCCTCTGCCTTCCACTGATACACATCCCATTAATTTTTGATACAGTTGATTTAGATGAGGGGTATACTGTGGGGTAAATTGTGCGGTACATATGTATATGTTTTATTAATGTGCAGGAAACATGTCTTTGCACCTTGTGTATGTGCATGTGCATGCGAGGCAAGGTATGTATGATAATGCTTTGTGAATAAATGCATATATAACAATATGGACTTGCATATCTAGATCAGGGACTGTTAACCATTTGCTGGAACACACTTTTGCTTTGCAATGCGTTACTGGCCCTTCTGCCGATAAAAGGGTTGAAGGGCCACAGCATAGTTCCCAATTATGGTAAGATAGTAAAGTACCAATAAAATCTGATTATCTGGATTGATGGCTTCCTTTTGCATATGGTTTTTGTGGTATATGGCTGTTCACAAAGTGAGATATTGGAAGCAGTATGCAAAAGGAAGACATTAATCCAGGGAGCCATTCATCAGTCATGAAGTAATTATGTACAGATAATAATACCAGTCTGGTGGAAGGACCTTATAAATTGTACATCTATAAGACGTGATCATAATAGCTGGCAAGATGAGAAAAGAACATGAATATATCATGTGACATGGAGCAATGTGATTGGATATAAATTCAAGCTTACATCTCTCCCTTTAGGAAATGTGCACTCAGCGGCCTCTCTCGTACCTGTCGCCATCGTATCAAACTTGGGGATTCTGGGAATTACTACTTCATCTCACCGTCCTGCCGGTACAGGGTGAGACAGCTGGACTAATACTCCAATATCTTGTCTATACTTATCCAAACGTAGAATTAAGCACATGTCAGACATCTGCATAAGTAAATATCTGCTATACCTTTAAATATTTTGTTTTTCTCCCACTTTTGTGTCTACCTTCCACTTTTCTCTTTTATTACTTTATATATCATTGTTCTTTCACCAATTTCCTTCTCTCCTTTAGATTACAGCGGTGTGCAATTTTTTCACTTATATACGTTATATTCAGCAAGGCCTGGTGCGACAAGACAGTAAGTAACGTCATCCTTTATGGTACCGTCACAAACATTATTCAACTTCTCATGTATTGCACTAATTATCAGTGTATTCCTGCACCGTGAACCTATTCAGTGCACCATTAATTATGGGACTTAAATAGGCTATTTTCATATACTTAAAGGACATGGAGCATTCCTGGATTTCACTTGGAATATATATATATATACAGTGTATATGTATATGTATATATATATATATATATATATATATATATATATATATATATATATATAAACTCTATCTGTATATATACAGATAAATACGCAAATGTGTATATACATAAATAAATACGCAAATGTGTATTTTATACGTTTTTATTATGTTACACATATATTTAAGGGCACTTTCTGTCATGATTTTCACTGATTCCCATTCCAGCTCAATATCCTTGTGATCACATCACTTATTACTCATTCGCGATGTGCATTTGCATTTTCCGGTTTGTACAGGGATCACAAAGATATTGAGCTGGAATGAAAATCAGTGAAAATCATGACAGAAAGTGCCCTTAAATATATGTGTAACATAATAAAAACCTGTAAAATACACATTTCTATGCACACAAGCATCACACACATGCCACACACACACTGATCAGCTCATTCACGATGTGTATAACACTGTAATGCTGCATCTGACCACTAGATAGCGCTGTTTAAAGCAGGAGAAAAGGTGTTTTGGAAATGCTTGTTCCAATTAGATTGCTTTACACTGCTTGTGAGCTTAAAAATGTATATTGTATAAGTTTTATTGTGTTACACATATATTTAAGTGCACTTTCTGTCATAATTTTCACTGATTTCCATTCCAGCTCAATATCTTTGTGATCCCTGTGTTAAACCGGAAAAATGCAAATGCACATTCTGAGTAATAAGTGATGTGATCACAAGGATATTGAGCTGGAATGGAAATCAGTTCCCTTAAA
Organism: Discoglossus pictus; assembly: GCA_027410445.1. Lineage (NCBI taxonomy): Eukaryota > Metazoa > Chordata > Amphibia > Anura > Alytidae > Discoglossus > Discoglossus pictus. The sequence continues at coordinate 20,892,395 of CM050175.1, forward strand.
TATATGTGTAACACAATAAAAACTTATAAAATACACATTTTTAAGCTCACAAGCAGTGTAATGCAATCTAATTGGAACAAGCATTTCCAATACACCTTTTCTCTTGCCTCCTTGTAGTGTAATGCAATCTAATTCGTACCATTGCATTTCCAATATGTGTGTATTTTCTCCTGCCTTAAATCTAGTGGCCAGATGCAGCATTACAGTACCAGACCAGGGTATCTAATTGCAACATTCTGTGTATATAACAGTCCCCCTATTTTAGACTTAACAAAAATTGGTAAAAAATACCGTCTTATACACAGAAAAGTACAGTATATATATATATACTAGCGACTTGCCTGTCAAAAATGACGGGGCAATAAAATTTTAAGCCATGGCAATGCTGTTTGACACACAAATCAAAGTCTAGTAGGAATGCTAGGCTCCCAGGGTATTTACTACCCAATAGTTACTAATATATATACAAAGTGGGAAAAATTACAACTAAAGTCTTTATTAATAAGGGGTAACAACGGCGATATCTTTAAAAACAATTTGTATAAAAAATCCAGGATTGGAAAGAAGGAGATAAAAATAGGCTAGTGGATGTGTGGACATATAACCACTTAATGTTAAATAAACTCTTAATAGAGGGGTTCATAAGTCCACACCTAACAGTACTGCAGAGGAAAAAATAGATTGCTAATCCAATTTGAGTAGTCCTGTCTTTGTAATTTATCATAGATCTATAATACACATTTAAAAGTGTAGAGATTCTGGATATTAAGGATGTCAGTGACTCTAATCCTGTTAGGGTTCCCCAAATAAATTGCTGGGAATAATCTGACCTTTATATGTAAATATATATTCTTAATGGTATACCAGGATATAATTGTGCCATATATTTCTGCTTTTGAGTCAGGGCAGAAGTTTTGAAAGTAACCAATAAAGTTCTAGGAGTTACTTAGTCTTCTATCTTAGTGGGACTATTTATATGCATGTAATGACCACCCAAGACTACTCCTCTTAGAAAAATTTAACTTCTATCTTGCCCATACTCCATTACAGAGATTAGCATAATATAGAAAAGATCAGTGGATGAAAAGTAAAAGGAAGCCAGCAGGCTAGCTATTACTTAAAGCACCGTTTATTGCGTGCTTGATCTAACTCATATCCAGACAAAAACATTCACTCATATGGAAACGGACAGGTAGGGTAAGCATGCAACCTCTAAAATATTATTTACAAATACAATACTGATAGTTGGGAAGACGCCCGCGTGCCCTTAACTACAAGGCATGCCACGTCATCAAAAACCGACGCGTTTGGACGTCATCAGACGTCTTTGTCAAGGTAAAGTCTGCTGAACCGTTTGGCCCTCTTTTTAAGCGCTGCCATAACTACGGCAACCAATTGACACTGAGTGGACCTGTGCAGTGAATCCAGGAAGCGCTCATTGCGCTATAATACAGTAAAATGAAAATGGAACAGCCCTTATGTAAATAAGAATATAAAGAGAGAAATAAAAAGGAATGACGATATGGCAAATATGCAGCCCAATTACAACCATGAAGTTGGAAACTAAAAGCTAAGAGAAATAAGAAGTAAATAAGTAGAATGAAAAAGAAAAGGAAATAGGCAGAAACCACATAAACTACAAACATGGGGAAATACTGTGAAAAGTGTTAATAATGATGTAAATCGGAAGGGGGTCTAATGACTAGCATAAAATGTATGCGACTATGATATAAAAGTGAATAACAAGAGGTGCATATGGACAGAACAATCTGATTATATAAGAGATGAGAAGTATATACTAGACATCTCAAGAGGTGTAGAAGGGGGAAACCTATTATAGTATAAGTGAAGAACAATGGATAAAAAAGAAAAAGTGAAGGGGAAAAGAAATATAGTGACTGTGTGACAGCCATAATAGAGTGATAGCGAGTGGAAAATAAACCATCAATATAAATGGTACAATACATTACTTAATAGCATCTCAATGCCAATTATAGAAAGAGTAATGAAGTCTATCAGTGACAGTAAACGTCCTAATTAATAAATAATAAAGATAATCATACGTGAACCATGCGAATTAGGTGGTTACTACTTAATTCACATCCAGTGCTAGTAACAATCTATTTAAATGAAGGGTAAAAATGTGAAACCTTCATTTAAACCTTCTGGAGATAAAGCTTTTAATTTATAAATCCATTTTGCTTCATGTTGGAGAAGTTTTTTTATCTAAGTCCCCCTGTCTGGGGCCCTGATGGACCTTCTCAAGGGCTGTGAAAGTAAGAACTTCACTCTTACCACCATGAAAAGTCTTGACATGGCGTGCTAAGGGGGTGTCTAGATCTTTTCTGATGGAATAGATATGTTCGCCAATACGTCTTCGTAGTTGGCGTCGTGTTTTTCCTACGTAAATTTTTTTACATAAACATGTAGCCACATAAACTACACTTGTAGTGCAGCAGTTTGAAAAATCCTTTAAAACATATCTTGCCCCATTGGACGGATGTTCATAGATTTTTGTAGGTTTGATGTATCTACAAAAGTTGCAATTCCCGCATCTAAAACATCCTAGTGGGGGATTGAGCCATGTCTTATTGTCTTTTTTCTCTTTAAAATAACTATGCACTAATGTGTCTTTCAGGTTTTTTCCTTTACGATAAACAATTGGTATTTTTTGTGGAAGTACATCTGCCAAATCCTCGTCACTTCTTAATAGATGCCAATGTTTAGATATAATATCTTTTATTGAAGCAGACTCATAGCCATAAGTCAAAATACATCTTGGATATGTATTATCTGATGTTTGAGCATTTGTCCTGTGCGATTTGTTCAATAACTCTGTTCTGTTGCAGCTCAATACATACTGAAAAGCTTTCTTTAGGCATTTTTTTGAGTATCCTCTTTCTAGAAATCTTTGTTTTAATTTATCTGCCTCAATTTTGAATTTAATGTCTGAGCTGCAGTTCCTCCTAATTCTTAAGTATTGCCCTTTAGGGATACCTTTTTTCAGGGGTGCAAAATGTTGGCTGTCCCATGATAGTAACGTATTTGCAGCTGTCTCTTTTCTAAATGTAGTAGTTGATATGATTCCTTCATCATCTTTTTGGATGAGCAAATCTAGAAACGGTATCTCTGTTCTATGAATTTCATGTGTGAATCTCAAACCCATCTCATTTTTGTTCAACTCAAATTGGATTAGCAATCTATTTTTTCCTCTGCAGTACTGTTAGGTGTGGACTTATGAACCCCTCTATTAAGAGTTTATTTAACATTAAGTGGTTATATGTCCACACATCCACTAGCCTATTTTTATCTCCTTTTTTTAATCCTGGATTTTTTATACAAATTGTTTTTAAAGATATCGCCGTTGTTACCCCTTATTAATAAAGACTTTAGTTGTAATTTTTCCCACTCTGTTTGACACACAATGTAAAGGTTTTTATAGTCTGAGGACTTTCGGAGTTCCCTGCGAGCCTCGCGCTTAGCGCCTTTGGCGCTCATGGAGTGGCTTGCAATGAGCGCCTTTGGCGCTCATAGTGATCCGCTCCTATCATTTACATTTGTTCCTATGAGCGCTTTGTGCTATCCTGACAAAGACAGATATATATATGACCATTTTTTTTGTATAATTATTAATTAATTATTTACTTAATAAATTAATATACTTTACCTATTTGTAATTGATATATGCAGCAATGAATATCCTGAAGAGCTAAGTATCTATTTTTATTTCCCTGCAGCATAAAATATACATTTGGCCTGTTGCTCATCAGTGTCATCAATGTCCCAGCTGTGCATTAAAAATATGCTGCGTGCGCGAGGGCAAACCGTAGCTTTAGTTGTGTAAATCGCCATTTTAGATTCGTAATGTGTTAGTGTTGTAAAATGGCGTTGTTTGTCTACGTGGGTCGCAAGCATTTTCTGTGCTTCCTAAGTGTGTATTTTTGTATCTAGTACGTCCCTGGCAAAAGTCGTACATGCCTGGCGGTGTTTTGCGCATTCCGCGGTCGTGTAGCCTCGTTTTCATTTTTTTCGGCCGACATTTTCTTCCTTGCTTAGGTGATTTTAAGTTTTTTAAACTCGTTAAATTGGACTTTAATTAGTGTGTAACCTTACTGACAGATGTCATGGCTATCCCCCCATGCTCTGTGTGGTTTTTTTTGTATTTTGTATTCTTTTGTGTTTTTTTATGTACGCATTTCAGCTGTTAACTTCGTATTTTTGCGACCTCATATTTTTTTTTCTAAGTGAACGGTTTGTAAATAAAAGTCGTATGTCCTTGTCAGTGTTTTCTACGCTTTGGGGGCATTGAGCCTCATTTTCATTTTTTTCCGCCACCATTTATTTTCTTGCTTAGCCAATTTTCAAGTGGCGAAACTGCATAATTCGACTTTAATTCGCTTGCAACCTCACCCCCAGAGGTCCTGACTGTCCCCCCGTGCTGTGTGTGATATTTTTGTAATTTTTTTTTTTCAATTTTCATTGTTTTTTGTGATTCATGCTGTATGCGTTTCGGCCGTTAAGTTCGTATTTTTGTGACCTTGTATTGTTTTTTTTTTCTCTTAAGTCCTGCGGGTCGTATTTTCTTTTGTGTAAGTCTGTATTTTCTTTTTACGCGTTAGTGTTAGTTAGTCCCGCGGGTTGTATTTTTTTTTTTCGAAGTCCCGCAGCTTGGTATTTTTTTTTTTTTGCAAAGTTGCGCTTTTCTGGGGTTTATTTGTCCCGGGAGTGAGGCGGCGTAGAGCCTCCTCCTCCGCAAATGCGGCCCCTCGCCTCGCGTGGGTCCGCATTTGCGGCCAGAACAATGTCCCTCGCTTCACGGGGAACGCAGTTCTGCGAGCTTCTAAATACAGGGGGTGCACTGTCTCATAGTAACTGATAAATGGTAACATTCTGCAACATGCTACTTGAGAGAGGTCACTGACAGGCTGATTTGAAACATTGGTTTTCACAGTCTTTGCATTCATGAGCAGATGGTCGACCCAAACAGGTACAAATTGTATGATTTTAGGCAGAATAAAAACAAACCCTTCTTAATACAATAAAGTTCATAAAAGTAAATAGATATGTAGAGATATTATATTCATAGAGCAATCCAGGGACCTTCCGTGTCCCTTTAAACACAGTTTCTCAGCTGCATCTTTTTTTTACACTCTCACTAGTCTTTATTTTTACGGCTAGAAAGTTGTCTAAATAAATAATTTCACAATGTTAATTTTATATATACTATATAATTTACCCCATATCAAATATTTTATATGGTTAGTAAAAAAAAAAATCCTAATGCATTTCCAGCCAACAAATAAAGGGTTCTGTTATAGTTATGTATTAAGGTTTCATTTATGTATTTATAATCACTATTTAAAGCAAAAAAAAACATTTAAAACATTTTTTTACATTTTTTTATTCATTTTTAAACAAATATATCCAAAAATTAAACAATCACATATAATATATAAAAAATAAATACATTTAATGAAGTGTCGCCATGGCAGTTCAATACGTCCATTAAAAATTATTAACGGACAATTTTTAGTTTTTCCTTGGAATAATTTATTTCCTAATTTAATACATTTTTCAGGGCACATGTAAAGTTTCTGGAGTTTACTAGGTATATAGTATATAATATACATGTGTGTTTATATATATATATATATATATATATATATATATATATATATATATATCTGTGTATATAATATAACTGTGTACTTATTTACTTTTATGTACTTTATTTTATTAAGTATAAACTCTGTTTTTACTGCCTCAAATCTTACAAATAGCCCCTGTATGGGTTTGCCCTCTGCAGCTCATCAAGAAGCAGGCTCTACTGTACTGGGTGTGTGTGTGTCTGTCTCATACTAACCAATCAGTGACCATCTCTCAGCGACATGCTGCTACACTGCACATCCAGCTCTACAGAGTCTGTGTCTACACAAGCTGCCATGTGCAAACCCATAAAGAGACTAATGGTATGATTGTAGGCAGTAAAAAAAGATCTTCTAAACACTTCTTATAATAAAGTAAATAGCCCTTTAACCCTCCATATATCGCAGGTTCTTACATATGTATCTATACTACATGTGAAGACCATATACACCATGTTAATTCCTCTTCTCTGTGACCCGGCAGCGGAGCTGATTTTTTGGGAGATCATGAGGCTCCGAAGAGAGATGTCAGTGGCCAAACTGGGCTTTTATTCCAATGAGTCGTAGCCTCACGTGGGACACAAGAGTGGACGTGGCATCCGTGGGAAGCAGCCGTCGTGTTTGATACCTATAAGGGATGTGTGTGATACCTTATTTAAAGCTCCACCATAGTCCAAAACATTCTGTATATATATATATATATATATATATATATATATATATATATACAAGGAGAGTGTTTTATACATTGCAATAATTATTTTCCCTGATACATTTTTTTTGTATTAATTAAGACAATTAAAACTAACACCAAAGACGGACACATAAAAACAATTTAGTAATTTATGTTTATATAATGTCAATCAGAAATGTTTAAAAAGTGTTTAGAACAGTCATGTGGCTTTTTCTATATTAGTAATTGAGGTTGAAAAAATACTTTTAGTCCACCAAGTTCAACCTTTAAATTCTAAACAGGATGTTCTCTCCCAGGCTGTTTATTTCCTGAACCTTCTAATGTCAGATTATTAATGCTAATTGATCTGTTCTGTCATTTTTATTGCCACAATATTTCTCGGTTCTGATACTGTGTGCATTGTGGGTAATAAAAAAAATATTCCAGGATTGATTGGCTGAATGATCAGTGACATCATCGGTTGCTAGGAAGGCTAACAGGGGGAGGAGGAGTCACATTCAGCCCATGTTTCCTGTATGTATAGATTATTTTAAGCTATATATTTGTTTCTAAATTATTTTTAAACATATCCACTGAGATTTGTGATTACATGTATAAGCTCTAGATGATTACGGAGCCCCTTTAAAGGAGAATTAATGTTTTCACCATCATGTTTTTTATCTACAAGCTCATTTTGGCGGAAACAAAGAATAATTATTTATCACATTGTATAACCAAAGCAATCATTGTCATGTTCATGAGCCTTCTAGATCCAGAGTTTGTCTCCTGCAATAATCATGGACAGAGGAAATGTTGTTTGGCCTCAGTTCTAACCAGATTGTTTTTAAAGCCCTTTCAAACTCTTCCTTCCCTATTGATGACATTATGAGGAAGGAGGCAACAGCTCAACTGAGACTGACACTGTAATCTATGCTAGTGAATAATGAATCTTGATGTCATAAATCATTCATTTTGAATTTTTGTTTATGTTCAACAATTGCTTCCCCCCAAACTTCTACCTCTTGGTAAAAAATACATAGGGAGAGAGCAGTTGGGGTCTTGGTGGAAGTGTGTTTGGTATTTTGGGAACAGTTCACTTTTTTAATATTAATATAACCCACCTAAGTATTTATTTTCATATTTAATCACCATTTTATTCCCCAGTGGTTAAAAGCTCTGTTTTTACTTACTGAAACCTTCCAAATAGTCCATGCAAATGTCTGCCTATTGTAGTTCATACATATAATGTGTCTATAGTACTAGATATGCTATCCAGTCACATGCTGTGTCTCAAAAGCATGCTACTATAATTCTTCTGAGACAATCTATGATTGGCTAGATCACCTAGTACTATAGACACATTGAATGAATGAGCTACAGGGTGTGAACCTTTGTAGAGACTGTTTGTAATGTATTAGTGAGTAAAAACAGAGCTTTGGGGTACTCATTAATAAAATATGCAAATAAACACTTAGGTAGATTATTTTAATATTGAAAACATATCCCTTTAACATAAGTAATGATTTAACAACACAACCCTCCAATATCATGCAGCCTGGGCCTTAGCTCTCCATATTGGGATAAGACATACTCTCCTAAACAGCAGCTATATGTAGCAGGTAATTAGACAGGTAACACTGAGCTAATTCGATGTGAGGTACATGTTTCCAGTCCCTTAGTATTCAGACATGTAGAATCATATATTAAAAGATGCTGTTGTTTGTCTTGGGATGTTTTTTAAAACAATTTGGCAAAGCAAAGTTACTGCCCTCCTTAGGTAATTCTTTAATCCATCGAGCTGGTAGCTGCAGCTCTCGGTTCCCGATCTGCTTCCAGGTGCGTTGCAACATGGTGACATTACTGTGAGCGTTACCAAGCAGACACATGCGTAGCAATCATTATAGGAACCTCCCTACGCGTTTCGTCGATTATACGGCTTCTAGACCAATCCAAACAACAGCTCCTTTTATTATACCATCTGTATGTAGTAGCACTAGCAGGACTGTGCCCTTTAATACATTTCAACAAGTGGATGAAAACATATATTTTAGCGCCAAACATCCTTATTACAATATTTTTTCCAGACTAGCTTTCTCATTAGGTTATTCAATATGGGAATATATAAATTAGTGCGTGTCTCTTTAATATACTAATTTGTGTTTTTATACTTAAAGGGACACTGTAATGCTCCACTTTTCAGAAAATTTAAGTATAATATATAAAAAATATAAACAACTTTCAATTTATTGTGATTAATACTTGTTGATCTTTTGTAAGAAAACATATAAACAAAATGTCTGCTTTCATAGCACATAAGAAGCAAAAGGCCCATCTAGTCTGCCAATTCTATCAACTAAAACAGCTTGGCTAAAAGGGACACTGTCACCTTAACAATGTGTCGGTTTCATCTTAAACAGACATTCATCATTGTTTGTACAGCTCCTTTATGCATCTAGTTTATGCATTATTAATAATTATGGAGGAGGATATCTACATGCATGATAACATTGGGGTGATTTATTTGCCATCGCAGAAACAAACAATCAAAATCAGTTACCAATTAGCACATCAAAACAGCTAATTATTTTTTGGGGAACACTCATTTGCATAATAATGTGGCACAAATTGCTTAAAATCTCAGGAGTGATTTACTTTTGAGAAAAATGGCAATTGCAGTGCAAAGTTAGTTTTTCAAGGATTTGGGGTGTTGGGGTCTCTTTATTAAATTCTCAGGATCTACAGTGGGAAAAAAATAAGTTAATTATTAGATAAGGTAAGATGTGATCTTCCACTTCGTTTGGGCAAATTCTTTCTCAAAATGCCCAACGATGATACTTATTGCCTCCTATATATTGGTGACCACCCCATTTCATACAGAGATTGATATTTTAAAAGAGACAATGTGCAGTATTAACCCCTTGTTTAACATGGGAGTCTACAGTGTTATTAGTTATAGATCATGCACAAGATAACATGTACAAGGAGGAAGGGTCTTTCTATTCTCTTCTCCCAAAAATGTGATGAAATTTGTTATAATTATATTTTATTTTCTATTATGCAATTTGGGAAATGAAGGATTTCTTTGTGGTTGGGCTGTGCTGCAGATCCCATGAGGGTGCTGTTTTACTTCATCAGTGTTATGCAAAAAAATTACAAATACATATATTGATCTCTTGAATATATTAAATCTTATCTCTTTTTAACTAATTGTGGTGTTTTTTTTGTACTGATCCTTTTTTGTGCAGGATATAATAACACTGTGATTTATACACAATTAAACACTTGTGCTATAATGAGAATAAATGGGGCAAAGGAGATCCAGGAGGGAGCTCTTGAGCCTATGAGGAAAAGAGACACCCAACCGGGTATCACTCATCGGGACCACCTCCCTTTGGTTGTAACACTGGGCCACCCACTGACCCAATAATCCAGACATATTCATCACTGTATCCAGGTTTTTCTTTTTTGTTTGTTTTTCACAATAAGTTTTTTATTAAGCAGAGGCTTGGAGAATTCACATACAGTATCTGATTACGTAGGGAACATGATATTGTCTGTATCAAATTGAGCATATACAATCAGCTATATTATTTGTACAAGATAATATTACTTTACTAGCAACTTGCCTGTCAAAAATGACGGCACTAAAATGTGAATCCTGGCAATGCTGTTTACCACACAATGGGAGCCTCTCCCCCTCTACTTTACCTGGCCTTTGGCGCTCATCACGGGCCTCGCAAGGAGCGCCTTCAGTGCTCATTGCGAGTCTCTCCCTCTGTCTACATCCTCCCTTTTGTCTCATTTCCCCCTCTTCTCCCTCCCTTGTGTCTCTTTTCCCCCTCCTCTCCCTCCCTTGTGTCTCCTCCCCCTGTGTTTTTACCCCCTCTCCCCCTGTGTCTTTCCCCCCTGCCCCCGTGTCTCTTTCTCCACCTCTCTCTCCCCTGTGTCTCTTGCCCCCCTCTCCCTCCCATGTGTCTCTTCCCCCCCCCCATTGTGTCTCCTCCCCCCTCCCTTGTGTCTGGTACCCCCCATTTCCCTCCCCTGTGTCTTTTCCCCCTCCTCTCCCTCCCCTGTGTCTCTCCTCCCTCCTCTCCCTCCCCTGCATGTCTACCCCCCTCCTCTCCCACCCATGTGTCTCCCCCCCTCTCCCTCCCCTTTCTCTCTCCTCCCTCCTCTCACTGCCCTGTGTCTCTCCCCCCTCACTCCTTAATGTCTCCCCCCCCTCACTCCCCTGTGTCTCTTCCCCCTCCTCTCACTCCCCTATGTCTCTCCCCCCTCCTCTGTGTCTCTCTCCCCTCTCATTCCCCTGTGTCTCTTCCCCCTCCTCTCCCTCCCCTTTGTGTCTACCCCCCTCCTCTCCTACCCCTGTGCCTCCCCCTCCCCTGTATCTCTTCCCCCCTTCTCTCCCTCCCCTCTGTTGCTCCCCCTCTCATTCCCCTGTGTCTCTCCCACCCCTGTGTGTCTCCCCCCCTCTCCCTCCCCTTTTTCTCTCCTCCCTCCTCTCACTCCCCTTTTTCTCTCCCCCCTCCTTTCACTGCCCTGTGTCTCCCCCCCTCACTCCTTAATGTCTCCCCTCTCACTCCCCTGTGTCTCTTCCCCCCCCCTCCTCTCACTCCCCTGTGACTCTTCCCCCCCTCCTCTCACTCCCCTTGTGTCTCTTCCCCCCCTCCTCTCACTCCCCTGTGTCTCGTCCCCCCTCCTCTCAATGGAGCAAATGTAGGGGTATCAGATATTGGAAGGGATTTGGGAGTACTTTTGGACAACCACCTAGGTAATAGTGCCCAAAGCCAAGCAGCAGCTGCAAAGGCAAATAAAAATATTAGCATGTATTAGGAAGGGTATAGAAGCCAGGGAAGCAAATATAATTCTGCCACTATACGAATCTCTAGTACGCCCTCATTTGGAATATGGAGTACAATTTTGGTCACCACTTCATAAAAAGGACATTTTAGAGCTGGAAAAGGTACAGAGGAGGGCTACAAAACTAATAAGGGGAATGGAGGGGCTAAGTTATGAAGAAAGACTAACCAAACTAAACTTATTTTCTCTAGAAAGAAGGTGTCTAATTGGGGATATGATTACCTTATATAAATACATACAGGGTCAATACAAGGCTTTGTCAAGTGAACTTTATGTGCCAATATTTTTCAACTGACAAGAGGGCATCCTTTAAAAATTAGAAGTAAAAGATTCCACCTTAAAGAAAGAAAAGGGTTCTTCAGAGTAAAGGTGGTTAATCTGTGGAATTCTCTACGAAAATAGGTGGTGACAGCGGATTCGATAGATAACTTTAAAAAGGGATTGGATATATTTATAAATAAAAAGGGAATTCAGGGTTATCCTGGAGAAATAGAGAGGGAGTATTGATCCAGGGAGGAGTCCGATCGCCAGTATCTGGGGAAAGGAAGGAATTTTATATTTTTTCACCCTTTTGAGACAATTGGCAAAGTTTCCCTGTTTTTTTCCTGTTTGCTTCCTCTGGATCAATTAACAATTAATCCGCATATTGCAGATCAGTGGAGATCTAAAAAGGTTGAACTTGATGGACTAAAGTCTTTTTTCAACCTCAATTACGATGTAACTTTGTAACAGGTTAAGTTCTCTGAATGAAGCCATGGTTCGGTATTCAAGGAGGCATCACAACCTATCTTTAACCACGGTTTCCAGCATCGGCAATTAGGCGATGGGTTCCCTCCTCACCCCTCCGTACAAGACCTCAGATCTATTTACAATGTTATGTTTCAGATTAGGGAAATAGTGTAAGGTGAAGTTATTCATGGGTCCCAAAAAAAGCATGAATTGTGGATAAGTGTCTTCTAAAATGTGAGTTATTATTTCATTAATGAGAATGTAGTTAGGCTTATTCTTAGCGGCTTGCAGGCTCAGGGTATTTGATTTCCAACATTTAGCAATATGGCTCTTACTTGCATCAGAAACTGAAATTGTTTATTTTGAAGTGAGAAAAATGAAGCACGTGGGTGACCTAGAAGACAAGATTCTGGGTTTATGTTTAATTGGACATTAAATATAGACGAGGCTAGATCTATAACATTAGTCCATAACTGCTGAACCCGAGAGCATGTCAACCATATGTGGAAGAACGATCCCTGCGTCATTTAATTTACAGAACATGCCCACAACTTTGAAGATGTTTTTTTTATTGTGAAGCAAACAAGAAATAGGTCAAAATAACAGAACAATGTGCATAACTATTCACCCCCTAAAGTCAATACTTTGTAGAGCCACCTTTTGCGGCACTCAAGGCTCCAGGTCACTTTGGATAAGTCTCTATGAGCTTGCCACATCTTACCACTGGGATTTTTGCCCATTCCTCCTTGCAAAACTGCTCCAGCTCCTTCAAGTTGGATGGTTTGCCTTGTGAACAGCAATCTTTAAGTCTGACCACAGATTTTCTATTGGATTGAGGTCTGGGCTGTGACTAGGCCATTCCAACACATTTACATGTTTCCCCCTTAAACCACTCAAGTGTTGCTTTATTGTTGCTTCATTGTCCTGCTGGAAGGTGAACCTCCGTCCTAGCCTCAAATCACGCACAGAGTGGTACAGGTTTTGCTCAAGAATATCCCTGTATTTAGCACCATCCATCTTTCCCTCAACTCTGACCAGTTTCCCAGTCCTGGCTGCAAAAAACATCCCCACAGCATGATGCGGCCACCACCATGTTTCACTGATGGGACCGTGTTCTTTGGGTGATGTGATGCGTTGGGTTTGCACCAGACATAGCATTTTCTTTGATGGTCGAAAAGTTAAATTTTAGTCTCATCAGACCAGAGCACCTTCCTCCATACATTTTGGGAGTCTCCCACATGCCTTTTCGCAAACTCAAAAAGTGCCATTTTGTTTTTTGATGAAAGTAATTGCTTTCTTCTGGCCACTCTGCCATAAAGACCAACTCTATGGAGTGTACGGCTTATTGTCGTCCTATGTACAGATACTCCAGTCTCTGCTGTGTAACTCTGCAGCTCCTCCAGGGTTACCTTAGGTCTCTGTGCTGCCTCTCTGATTAATGCCCTCCTTGCCCGGTCCGTGAGTTTTGGTGGGCAGCCGTCTCTTGGCAGATTTGCTGTTGTGCCATGTTCTTTCCATTTGGTTATGATAGATTTGATGGTGCTCCTGGGGATCATCAAAGATTTGGATATTTTTTTATAACCTAACGCTGACTTGTACTTCTCAACAACATTGTCCCTTACTTGTTTGCAGAGTTCCTTGGTCTTCATGGCAGTGTTTGGTTAGTGGTGCCTCTTGCTTAGGTGTTGCAGCCTCTGGGGCCTTTTAAAAAAGGTGTGTATATGTAATGACAGATCATGTGACACTTAGATTGCACACCGGTGGACATCATTTCACTAATTATGTGACTTCTGAAGGTAATTGGTTGCACCAGAGCCTTTAATGGGCTTCATAACAAAGGGGGTGAATACATACGCACATGCCAATTTTCTGTTTTCTATTTCTAAAAAAATAGTTTAATGTATATATTTTTCTCATTTCACTTCACCAACTTAGACTATTGTGTTCTGATCCATCACATAAAATTCAGATTAACAAAACATTGAACTTAAGGCTGTAATGTAACAAAATAGGTAAAAAGTCAAGAGGGGTGAATACTTTTGCAAGGCACTGTATATCCTGTGTAGTATTTTGATGGAGGTCTCCAGGATGCTACTGTTTAGTGAACCCCTGGAAAGGTTCTCCCACGAGATTCTCCAAAAATCTTTGTCCCCCACTAAACCCAAGTCCCTCTCCCACTTCCTTATGCTAACTTTTGTAGCTTTTGATCTGGATGTCCTTCATTAAAGGCGTTAAATAGATGGCTTACTACACTCTTTGAAAGTGGGGATTTGTCGCATAGATTCGTGAACCAATTACTTTTAGGTTTTCCCAGAAGGCGTTCTGTGAATAAAGTGCTTGATTTTACAGTAGGTAAAGTGTTCCTGCAGGGGTATGTTATAAAGGTCTCAAATGTGTTCATACGTGATTCATCTTTATACTACTGGACAATTTTTGCGAGGCCTGATGAGGTCCACCCCGCCATGGAAGTCTGGGACAGAGTTATTGTCAAATGTGTATGGGGTATGATAGGAGTAAGGTTAGATATAGAAGGCGACAGACCCTATTTTTGATTAGCCCAGCTCTGAAATGTAAGGGAGAGTCGAGTATATGGGCTCGCTAGATTTCCTAGTATAGATAAATGTTTGGGGAGCCAGACAATCGAGCTCCAGGAGTGTGGGGACATCCTGTAATTTTCTATGAACACCCACATCGGCTGGTGCACTGTAGAATGAGCTATTTTTACTATTTAAAATTTAGGCATGAGAGGCCCCCACTTGACATGTCTAATACATTATTTTTTTAGATATTCTAGAGGCCTTGTTATGCCAGATACATTTGAGCACTTGGCGCTGGAATGGATCCAGTTATTTGTAGTTAAGGGCTTTAGGTAAAGTACGAAAATGGTAGAGGAGTCGGGGAGGAATGTTCATCTTGACCGAATGTATCCTCCTGCAGTCTGCCCGTAGCCAGACTCATAGGACAATGTTTCTTTAATAAAATACAGAGATGGTAGAGGGGCCACATTAAAGGCTAAACAGCTATAAAAAGGGGGCTATAACATAATGTTCCAGATGCTAACAGACTAGGTGTTAGTCAATTCTCCTCTTATCCACCAGGTGTCACTACAGAGCCATAATGGTCCATTCAAAAATCATTGAATTGGGATGACAAAGTGAGGTGAGCAATGTTTATTTAGCCAGGTATAGTAAATAAATCTACAGAGCAAGGTCTAATATATGGGCCCCAGTGTGTGAATATTGCTCAATATATAAGTTTGCATAATTCTGGCTGTTTAAACAGAATAGTCTATCCATTTATAGTGTGTGTGTATATTACAGAGCATTACAGCACATGGCCATATAAAAGTGCTGTATCGTTCCAGTCATGTCTGACTCTCCTTGACGTAAACACCACCATGCAGATCCACTTGGTATTCATGGCAGAGATACTGCAGTGGGTTGCCAGTTCCTTCTCCAGTGGGACACAGCATACAGGTCCTGGTATTCCTAGGTGGTCTCCCATTCAAGTACTGACCAGGCCCAACCCTGTGTGACTTCAGAGTGGTGTGACCGAATACTAACCTCTTATATAGAAGGGTGTACACTTGTACAAACAGCAATATTTTATTTTTCATGAGGATTTTAGAAAATCCAAACCCTTCATCTTAAGAAAGATTTAACCTTATTATTAAATACAGTGGTAAAGGTTATAATTTTATATATTACCCTCACTGAACTATTCTCCAAAATTAGTGAAAATGGATTCGTTTCTTGTCAATAAGACATCAAAATATGTCATCATTCACCATATCTGCGATATCTGCTAAATTTTCAGGCACAAAATTATATCAACTAACCATTGGCTGCCAAACTTGCTGTGGTTAAAGTGGTTTCTCTTGGCAATACATTTATGCAGGCAAGCTATGAATTAATCAGGTGTTGTTCTTAAAACCCTTTAGAGCTATCCCCTCCCACCCAATATTATCAGGGTGGAGACAACATCTCTACTTTTTTAAAGTGAATTTAATATTGAATTCGTATATTACAAATAACTGAGCATCAATATATTAATGATCAGTACATAATTAGGACTAGCTCTTCTTTTTAGGCCATCTGCAGTGGCCCTTTATCAATTAAAGCATATTTTTAATGCATTGCTTACATTAAACTTGCAATTGAAATTTGTAATTTTTGCTCACAAGCTCTTATCTTTGTGTTAGCATGTAATAATGATTAAATACACATGCTCAGAATGGTTTGTAGCACATGGTTGAATGCAGAGAAAAAATGTCCACTGTTTCAGCTGCTATGAATTTCAGTTTTGAGCCCTATTTCTAGTCAATCAGAGGGTATGAACAGATTTGGCCATACTATATATCAGTACTGTCCCAAGGTTATACAGTTGTACCTTGTAACTGATCCTTAATCAGTTTCCGGACGGCAGGATGAGTTCCAAAAAGGTGGAGTTCCAAACAAGCTTTTCCCATAAAATAATCCCAGAATTTCACATTTTATTTTGAACTGATGGTCTTGTTTCTTTTATACAAAACCTTAAAACTAAACATACATAAATAAAAAACAATAATTAGATCAAATAACTTAGAAAATTAACTTCACTTTAACTGTACTGAGACAACTTGAGGGCCCAATCGGATGGTGGCAATGTAGAGGAAGAGAGAGGTTATTGCTTGGAAGGGGAGTCCTCTTCAAATAAAACATCAGGCACTTGCACAGGGATATTTCTCTTTTCTGTCTCTTCACACCACTGAACCCTACTGGAGATTCTGATGGAGGGAGTTTCACTAGAAACCTGTAAATACAAACTTGCTTCTGCACTAGCATTCCCACACAGATAGCCTGTCCTTCACTGGCTTGTGCCCTGACAATGTCTTCTCTTTGTGAATGATGTAGGTTCTGTTGGCACTGGCTGCCTCTCCATGCCTCACCACACTTTTTGCCCAGTTCTTTTTTTTAAATTCTCAAGTCAACCATGACTGGCTTTAAATTCTTCACTGCTCTCACCACTTGTTGTAAAACTCGTCTTTTACCAGATCGGCTCTGTAATTGTTTTGCTCTTCTCGCATATTAGTGCCTGGGAAATACTTACACCCGCTGTTTTAATCCAAATGTACAACAATTCCTCTGCCTCCTCAAATGTCTGTGACCTTTGCTTACTCACAGCCTTCACAACCTCTAGCCACATCGGCTCCTTTAATAGCTTCCTTATTTTTATTATGCTAGAGATTGTTTTTCTAGGAATTTTGTATCAGCAGCAAGATCAGACATGCGGCTTCCAGACCACATACTTAGTTGTTATCTCTTTCCTTTTAGTCTATGGTGGTACTCACTATTTTTCTTTTCGCTGAATATAACTAGCCTTCTTCAAATTCATGATGTAAGCACAAGCTACACCTTGGTTCTTACAGGCACAGGCTTTCACTTTGGTTCTTATACGCACAAACTATAATTCGGGTCCTTTATAGCACAGGCTGCACTTTGGTTCTTATAAGCACAAACTGAATTTGGTTAC
The DNA here is from genome assembly GCA_027410445.1 of Discoglossus pictus. Classification (NCBI taxonomy): domain Eukaryota; kingdom Metazoa; phylum Chordata; class Amphibia; order Anura; family Alytidae; genus Discoglossus; species Discoglossus pictus. The sequence continues at coordinate 20,909,813 of CM050175.1, forward strand.
TATAGGCACAGCTACACTTTGGTCCTTATAGGCACAGGCTGTACCTGTTTAGGCCTGCCCTGTGTAGCTCATGCAGCCTCATGAACACACATTCTGTGAAGCTTGAAGTAGTGTTTCAAATTAGCCTGTCAATGACCCCTCTCAAGCAGCATGTGCTAAATTATTGTTCACTGATTGGTTACTGTGAAACGTTGCACACTGTGTACTTAGACATACACTGTCTTCGTAAGCTGCAGAGGGGAGAAACCAGTTAAGAACTATTTGTAATATTGTAGGCAGAAAACACAGAGCTTAATAACTCACTTCTTAATAAAATAAAGTACACAAATAAATAGATACATAGGGATATTATATTTCTAGTGGAAATCCAGAAAAGTTTCATGTCTCTTTAATCTTATTTTGGGGATGTTTCGTGGAGAGTATTGCTAATTATTCAAATACTTCCTGTGTCAACATTACTATTAGTATTTATGTAAAATATCAGGAGCACCTGGGAATTGCAAAAAACTATACTGAATGTGCACTAGCAGTAGTGGCTGTTGAACCTTAAAGCTTAAGGAACCCTGCTAGCCCAAAATTGAACCACAGGGACCCCTACTAGAGCCTGCAGCTAAATAAGGACCCCAGGAACTGCTACTAAGCCCATCAACCAACGTATGTGAGTAGTGTATATCTATATATATCTTGCATTATGTGAATGTGCATGCATACGTAAGCAGAGTATACATATCTATGTGCAGCGGTTTGTGAGTATGCAAATGTAGGGAAATGGTCTACACTGTGTAAAATATGTACAAAGCATTGAGTGTGTGTGCAAAGCACTTTGCATATGAATGAATGTGAAGTAGTGTCATGCAGAATTCTGGTGTGCAGTATTGAATTCCTGAGTACTGAGGAAGCAGAGCAGTTTGGGGTGCAGAGCAATGTATATGGCAACCTGTAGATGTGCAGATCAATGAATGTCCCAAAGCCAGACGGCTATGCATATACAGTATCTCACAAAAGTGAGTACACCCCTCACATTTTATGTAAATATGTTATTATATCTTTTCATGTGACAACACTGAAGAAAATGCCCCTCTGCTACAATGTAATAGTAATAAGTGTACAGCCTGTATAACAGTATAAATGTGCTGTCCCCTCAAAATAACTCAACACACAGCCATTAATGTCTAAACCGTTGGCAACAAAAGTGAGTACACCCCGAAGTGGAAATGTCCAAATTTGGCCCTAAGTGAGTCAATATTTTGTGTGGCCACCATTATTTTCCAGCACTGCCTTAACCCCTCATAGGCATGGAGGTCACCAGAGCTTCACAGGTTGCCACTGGAGTCCTCTTCCACTCCTCCATGATGACATCACAGAGCTGGTGGATGTTAGAGACCTTGCACTCCCCCACCTTCCATGTGAGGATGCCCCACAGATGCTCAATAGGGTTAGGTCTGGAGACATGCTTGGCCAGCCCATCACCTTTACCTTCAGCTTCTTTAGCAAGGCAGTGGTCGTCTTGGAGATGTGTTTGGGTCGTTTTATGTTGGAATACTGCCCTGCGGCCCAGTCTCCGAAGGGAGGGGATCATGTGCGCTTCAGTATGTCATAGTACATGTTGGCATTTATGGTTCTCTCAATGAACTGTAGCTCCCCAGTGCTGGCTTGAAAGATCAAAGGCTTAGATGGGTTGCAACCGTAGATCGTTTGTGGCTGGCTAAAAGACGCCAAACTGAATAGCAAATTCGTTTACGTGCTCCATTACGGGCACCAGATAACAACAATTGCTCAATTGAATAGCGGCCATAATATTCAGATATTGTACATGTGCACAGATGCTCTGTCAGCACAACACAGACTCGGGATATGTAGAGGGATCTGGCACTGATAATGAGCTTCTAGTGATCATGGCTGGACTTTACACTCCCCATCACACCACCGCTCGGCCCGTGAGTTGTCCTACAGCCAACTGCCACATGCTACAATCACTGGGTAAAGTCCCCATCAGTTACAATCGCTTTAACTATGTCCCAAATTATCCGGTCAGTGTGCTCCTGTAAGGGCAGTTAGGACTGATAAAGAATGGTACACACGTAGACACTGTGTATAAAACTATATAACACTAGAGGAAGCACTTAATATTACAGAAAGAACCCATAGACATGATCTTTGTAGGGGCTGCACCAGGGACACACTCACAGGGCTCCCTGACACTGCCATATACATATCAACAGTGCAAATGGTCAAAGAGGGACGCTTTATAGTCTTAAAAGGGCCCACTGTGGTAATATTTTTTAAATGTTACTGTTTTGTAGAATTACACTCTGAAAAAATGCAATATATATTTTAGAATGTAAAAAAACATAGGGACTAAATGATTATGTTTTATATGCATTTATGGGGATGTGGAAGCTTGCCAATATTTAATTTAGGAGACCACTTCCTGAATCTACAGGAAGTTTGTGTCTGTACAGTCAGATATGACAGTACGACTTGCCAGTCATCTCAGTAGGACTATAGGGAAACTCACTAGTTTACAAGGATATACACACCTCAGGAAGTAGCAGACAACATTAGGCAAGGACACAGAATGACTGCCTGAAACTAAGAATTTTGATTTACAGTAATATTTTGCCTTTTGTCATGTTAGTTACACCAAAAACGTCATATTTGTGTTTGTTACATCACTTTCTTAGTGCTGAATCATAAGGGTGTGTGTTTTGGCTATCATTGGAGGGAGTGGTGGGGAAGAAGGGAATAGAGAGCCTTTGTTAAGATAATTGGACAATATTGGAATTGACACCATACCCTTTCCCCCTCAGTGGCCCAGTCCCTTACTTTAGGAAATGCATCATATCTCTTCAGAAATGTAAATGCCCCTCTCTCTACTACATACCACAACTTCCACCTAACATGGATTCCCCTCCAGGATCCAGAAGCAGGCGATCAACATTTTTTTTTCTAATTAAATATTAGCTGTATGACTTTTTCTGGGCCCTTTATGTTTTGTGAAACTGACACGAAATGCTTCTAACATTCCTTTAAGACATTGAGATACAGTGCCTTGCAAAAGTATTCAACCCCTCTGGCACCCCCCTTTTTCGTGTTTTGTTGCCTCACCACCTGTAATTAACATGGATTGTATGAGGATTTGCATCATTTCAATATACAGAACATGCCCACAACTTTGAAGATGTTTTTGTTTTTTATTATCGTGAAGCAAACAACAAATAGGAAAAAGTAACAGACGAAAGTCAATGTGCGTAACTATTCAACCCCCCCTAAAGTCAATACTTTGTAGAGCCACCTTTTGCGGCAATCACAGCTCCACAAGTCCGCTTTGGATAAGTCTCATGTGAGCTTGCCACATCTTACCCACTGGGATTTTTGCACATTCCTCCTTGCAAAACTGCTCCAGCTCCTTCAAGTTGGATGGATTTGCGCTTTGTGAACAGCAATCTTTAAGTCTGACCACAGATTTCCCTTTTGGATTGAGGTCTGGGCTGTGACTAGGCCATTCCTACACATTTACATGTTTCCCCTTAAACACCCAAGTGTTGCTTTAGCAGTGTGTTTGGGGTCATTGTCCTGCTGAAGGTGAACCTCCGTCCTAGCCTCAAATCACGCACAGAGTGGTACAGGTTTTGCTCAAGAATATCCCTGTATTTAGCACCATCCATCTTTCGCTCAACTCTGACCAGTTTCCCAGTCTGAAAAATAAATGGTGTTATTTGAGTGATGTGATGTGTTGGGTTTGCCGCCAGACATATCTTTTCCTTTGATGGCCAAAAAGTTCAATTTTAGTCTCATCAGACCAGAGCACCTTCCTCCATACATTTTGGGAGTCTCCAACATGCCATTTTGTTTTTTGCTGAAAGTAATGGCTTTGTTCTTGCCACTCTGCCATAAAGCCCAACTCTATGGAGCGTACGGCTTATTGTCGTCCTATGTACAGATACTCCAGTCTCTGCTGTGGAACTCTGCAGCTCCTCCAGGGATACCTTTAGGTCTCTGTGCTGCCTCTCTGATTAATGCCCTCCTTGCCCGGTGCTGTCTGAGTTTTGGTGGGCGGACATCTCTTGGCAGGTTTGCTGTTGTGCCATGTTCCTTTCCATTTGGTTATGACATATTTGATGGTGCATCCCTGGGGATCATCAAAGATTTGGATAATTTTTTTATTAACCTAGCCCCATGACTTGTACTTCTCAACAACATTGTCCCTTACTTGTTTGGAGAGTTCCTTGGTCTTCATGGCAGTGTTTGGTTAGTGGTGCCTCTTGCTTAGGTGATGCAGCCTCTGGGGCCTTTCAAAAAGGTGTGTATATATGTAATGACAGATCATGGTGTACGCACACATTCATTGGCAGTGAGGTAGAGTCACTAAGCTATCACATGGGATATAATGGAATTATTCCCTATAAGAAACAGACACTCCAGTCAGAGAATTGAGATGCAAAAGGTTATTGACAATGTTGTTAGAGACACACCATATGACACTATCTTTAAATCATACATGTCCGGCACACACTCATCATAGCCCTAGAACTATTAGGCATTCTCACTCTAAGAGACATATAACTAGACGCTCTCACTGACATACAAACCTCTCATTGAAAGACATACACTTACAGCATACACTAAATGGAAACAATTGGAAGTCCAGTTATATCTTAAAATTATAGGTAAACAACATTACTTTTTCAATCTGAATGCTATTACAATGTTATTGCCACAGCACAAGATGGCTGACAGATTCTCATCTCTATATATCAACTAATTTTCTAGAGTTCCAAGGTATCAATGGCTTGTTGTGGATATCACCCTGATCTCTATGCATATCTATTTAGTATGGTGCCACTCCAAAAAGTCAATTGATAATGATCACTTAATTTTGTGGCTCAAGTCATCCCACGTGCCAAGTCTCCCAACTCTCATCCCTGAAGAACATTGATTGGCAAATGCAATCAAAGAAAGCCTCACAACATGTATTCTCAAGATATTTTGTCTCTATTCTACCATAGAGTAGCTGACAATACCTGTGTCCTCCCACCCACTAAAGCACAGCAGACGTCCACTCATAAGATTGGGAATCAAACTCAGTCGTGAACTACAATAATGGAATCCCTGAAGAAGCCCCCTGTGTTGGTGAAAGGGTAGAATATATTGTCAAAGTGATTGCTACTAGCATGTCTCCTTGGTAAAGCCAATATTAATGTTATCACAGTTGCAATGCCACCTTATGTCTAAACACAACGTAAACAGAGAGCTGCAGCTACCAACTTGATGAACTAAAGGATTACTTAAGGACCGGACGTTACTGAGTTAACATTTTCCTGTCTTTAACTTATCCGTTTATTCTAGATGCAAATCAAATATTATTTCATGCAATTCCATGTTAATAATGCAGAATGTATTTATCTTTATACAGTAGTTGATGGATACTTGTGTGAGAAAGTTTCAACTTTCTTCCCCATATAACATATGACATCAAGATCCCATCACTATTTAAGTTATCATAGTTTAGACTAAGTTATATTTCCCAATCATGTAGTATATTTATATATGTTTGGTCTTTAAAGGTCAACTTTTGTGTCATAAAGGGATCTAAAGGATAGTATAAGATATAGATAAGAAAACAAACTTTATTAAACTGTTGCTGTTTGTTCAAACAATTAATTATTTTAATCAGGCAGAAAGTGAAAAGTATATCTGCTGTAATAATCCTACTGTAACACAGTTATATCCGTCTGCACTCATTATTATCAGAACATATGTTGATTAGATATCAGCAGCTTTTCAGCAAAAGTCAAAGCAACCAGGTGAAAATACATCTGGAGAAACCTTTGAACCGCATAGAGAGATATTGCAGGAAGGCCAAAGGACCTCGCCAAGGGGTTTATTTTTTCAGTTGAACATAATCATGAAGATCAGGGAACTGTAACCATTTACAAATAAACAGCCACATTTTGCCAAAATTTGTGTGCAAGAGGAAAGCAAAGAGCTTTAATATAATAGTCATTATTATCTAATTATGTTGTAATTTAAAACTCTAGCAATAAGGACTGAAATATTATTTATATGAATTGCATTTGCTTCTATAGCAAATAAACATTGAAGTTTACACTTTTTTACTGTTAGACTTTCTGATCCACCTATCAAGCCTAATCTGTTATCTTTTCTTATGGGTGATTATGGTTAATACTTGCTAATTATTCCAGGGGTCTGATTAGGGGTTACCAAGTGTCTGGTTTCGAAATCAGATGGTATGTTTTTTAGGCCACCTGGCCTATCCCGAATTGAAGAGAGGGCCCGGACACCTTGTTTGTCCATTCTTTTTTCTTTTTTTGGATGAGGATCAGCTCCATGCAGCCTTGGTGAGGGGGGACAGGTAAGTCCACTCCTCTATCTGCCCCATCACCCCTCTCTCTACCTTCCTTTCCACATCCCCCCTCACCCACCATATATTCTATAGTCTATAAGGGTTTGTTTGCTTGAGCAAACATTGTTCACGCTATTGGATTTAATGGTGGATTTATTGGTGTGCTGGCGCATTTCACACTCATTAATGAACCGTTAGAGTCCATAAAATCAGTCTAGTTTACACACAGATCCAGTTGCATGTGTACATATTGTGCTCACTTATTAGGTGTCCAGTTTTTTGGGTACCACCATGCTACCCAAAGTCTGATGCATTTTGTCCAAAGCACAAGAAACTGACTATACTGAGTGCACATTGATAAAAAGTAATTATTTAACATTTGAAGAGCACTATTATTTCATAAAAAATACTTATTGCAGTGTTTAAGAGCATCTCTTTTAAATGTATGATAGATTTTTTGGGATTTTTGGTGTTTACTTTAACATTACTGTCAATTATCATGTTGGTTATTAGTAGTATACTTTACACTTTGTACTATTTATTTATGATGATCCCCTTAGGAACTGAATCTATAAACCAAATGTTTCGACGGTCTGCATTTAATATATGGCCCCTATGCTAATCCCGGCAAAATCAATTATGGTGCCGTTAGTGGCACAAAAAAAACTACCAAATTACGTTAATCACCCACCCCTGAAAAAATTGCGACGAGAACAGCTATGGGTCACTGCGGCAAGCTAAAGCTGGAAATTTTGGATAACTTTTCCATTGACTTTTCACACTGATTTATACAATTGTATTCATTGTTTGCAAATAAGGGCACTGCCGTAACTGCAAACAAAAAAAGGAAATATTTGCTCACATATGGATATACATCTCTTAAAGAGTCAGCATATCCAGAAATAGCCCTCAGAAATCAGAGAACTACGGTATTGGTCTGAATATAAGCCGCAACCTTTTTTACGATTTTTGAGCTTGCGAGTTAAGGGTGCGGCTTATATTCGCGACCGTCAAAAAATCATTGCCGATTTGCGAACTTTACTTGTAACGCGTGCGAACTTCTTTTCGCGAATGCAAAATTACTGCCGATTTGCGCAATTGCAAGTTAAGGGTGCCGATTTTTGTGCTTGAGACTGCGGTATTGAATAGCGATTTACGTTTTTAGTGATTCTAACATCCTGTAAAGCCTGTAACCTGCAAAAAAAAGCCTGTTTCTTGCAATGGCTGATCACTTTGAGAGTCTTTTTTTCTCCAATTTTACGGGTGCGGCTTATATTTGAGTACTATCTTTTTTCAATGTTTTCCCCTTGAACTTTACGGGTGCGGCTTATATGCTGGTGCGGCTTATATTCGGACCAATATGGTACATTTCGAATAATATATTGCAGCCACAGAGACACAAATGGGAAAATTTAAATCATATAAATACATTATTAGGTTTCACCCTCAATATGTTTGGTTACACTGTCCTGGAAAGTCCCATGCCATTGCTGCTGTGCAAGTGCAAATATGTATAACAAAAATGAGCTTATGACAATTACTGATTCTCCTAAAGTATAAATTTAGCATTAATTAAACATGTCAGATGCTTAACAGCCTACAGTGGAATAATAATGTCCATTAGTGTCACTATGTATATGAATCCAAACTATTAACTCATAATAATCAATAATTATCTAGTTCACCCATGTTTCATCAAATAGGGAGGAAATAATCTTAAGAAGTGTGTGAACACATATTGGATGTATTAACACATGTGATCACTTGTAACTAAATATTTTTTGATATATGTTGATGTCACTAATCTATTGGCTCGAGAAAAACACGGAAACATGGATAACAGTATAACAATAAAATCTGTTATTGAATACACAGAGCACAGTCATAAATATATACGACCGTGCATTAATATCATGAGTGTGTTGTGGATAGATCCGAAAGGACAAGAGGGTGGCAAAAAAATGACAAACCCTAAAGATGTCAAGGTAATATTGTATACCAATAATGATAACATAGCACATGTGTTCAATACACCACAGTAACCACAATCATATGAAAAAAATATCATCATGAAAATCTCCATATAATGGAATTAACTACTAATGTGCATAGCACATACAGTGCCTTGCAAAAGTATTCACCCCCTTGACTTTTTACCTATTTTGTTACATTACAGCCTTAAGTTCAATGTTTTGTTAATTTTATGTGATGGATCAGAACACAATAGTCTAAGTTGGTGAAGTGAAAAAATATATAATTTTTTTTAGAAATAGAAAACAGAAAATTGGCATGTGCCGTATGTATTCACCCCCTTTGTTATGAAGGTCATAAAACGCCCCTCGGGTGCAACCAATTACCTTCAGAAGTCACACAATTAGTGATATGATGTCCACCTGTGTGCAATCTAAGTGTCATTACATATACACCCCAGAGGCTGCAACACCTAAGCAAGAGGCACCACTAACCAAACACTGCCATGAAGACCAAGGAACTCTCCAAACAAGTAAGGGACAATGTTGTTGAAAAGTACAAGTCAGGGTTAGGTTATAAAAAAAATATCCAAATCTTTGATGTTCCCCAGGAGCACCATCAAATCTATCATAATCAAATGGAAAGAACATGAACAAAGCAGCAAACCTGCCAAGAGACGGGCCGCCCACCAAAACTCACAGACCAGGCAGGGAGGGCATTAATCAGAGAGGAAGCAGAGACACCTAAGGTAACCCTGGAGGAGCTGCAGAGTCCCACAGCAGAGACTGGAGTATCTGTACATAGGACGACAATAAGCCGTACGCTCCATAGAGTTGGGCTTTATGGCAGAGTGGCCAGAAGAAAGCCATTACTTTCAGCAAAAAATAAAATGGCACATTTTGAGTTTGTGAAAAGGCATGTGGGAGACTCGCAAAATGTATGGAGGAAGGTGCTCTGGTCTGATGAGAAATTTTACTTTTCGGCCATCAAAGAAAACTCTATGTCTGGCGCAAACCCAACACATCACATCACCCAAAAAAACACCATCCCCACAGTGAAACATGGTAGGTGGCAGCATCATGCTGTGGGGATGTTTTTCAGCAGCCGGGACTGGAAAACTGGTCAGAGTTGAGGGAAAGATGGATGGTGCTAAATATTCTTGAGCAAAACCTGTACCACTCTGTGCGTGATTTGAGGCTAGGACGGAGGTTCACCTTCCAGCAGGACAATGACCCCAAGCACACTGCTAAAGCAACACTTGGGGGGTTTAAGGGGAAACATGTAAATGTGTTGGAATGGCCTAGTCAAATCAGACCTCAATCCAATAGAAAATCTCACAGAGAGAAAGAGATAGCACCCAGAGAGAAAGTGCTTGGAAAGGGAGAGGGCACACAAAGAGAGACAGCACAGAGAGAGACAGAACAGACAATTGAACATAACATACCGTTATTTATTACGAGCTAGTAGTAAAGATATAAAAGACAAACAAGAGAACATAAGATAAGATGCTAATTCTTCTTGCATGGTTAATTAAATATATGGGTGGTGATTTTTTTTACAATGGTGTTAGTGCTAGATAACGAGCTATGTGTACTTAGTCCAGTTGAACAAATTATAAATGAAAGGGCCAACAATACTGCCATTGTATCTACCTGAATGTGCTTGGGCTTTCTTCACCTTCCTCGCCATATATGACCCATGTAGGTAGCGTGTTAGCCGTGCTGACAGGTGTGTGTCTATCACCTTATAGGTGTTGTGAGAAGTTACCAGTCTCCTGTGGGTTTGTGCCCGTGTTTCCATCGCCTTTGATTTAGAAACACAAAGTAAGAGTCTGTAATTCTTTCCCAAGTTTTACTAAAAGTATGTATTATTTTATTTACAATTTAAAGCATGCTGCCCCCAAGTATAGTTCTTCCAAGGAGTATATTATCTTTTTACAGGTTCTTTCAAGCAAACCCAGTGCTATCAGTATATTTATCAATCTACTCAATTACCTTATTCACCTTATTCAAATAAATTAAAAACATTTACGTTTTTGACATCAGTATGTTTTTTCTGTTTTGTATTTTTTTACCACAAAGTTCCTCCTCCTGCATTTTCTTCAATCCTAGCCTCGGGTAAAGGAAATCTGACTTGCAAAATTTCTGCAAGAGACTATTTTTGTCCTCTAAAGTATTTAGCAGGTTACAGGAAGAAATAAAATACTCTATAACCTTGATGTCGTAACCTCTCTCTATCACTAATCATATATTCATGGTCATTCACACCTGCTGATTCCATATAGAATATTTTCAGAATATGCCCTTTTATACCCTTTTTCAGAAGCAAAACTGCTTTTATCTTCACCAACTTGGACCTTTGCTTCTGATGTGCTGCATGAAAATGCAACCATTTTGGTCAGGGAGACAGAGAGAGAAGGGGCAGCACTTTCTATTGATATATGTACATATTTTTGTTCTTTTTTTACCATCGAAAAAGTTTCAAAAAAGGAACGAAACTCACGTGTGTTTATTTGCTTTTTTGTGGAATACCACAGATCTACTTATATAGGATTCATATTGCCAATTATTGTTGTTGGGCCTAGTACCCATCCACATCAGGGATAAGCTAATCACTTGCATTGGCATATGATACTCTGGGTGTCCATTTGGAATCTGCTTGGGATATTTATTACACCAACCTCCAGGAAACATCTTGGACTGTATACTCTGGACACTTCTGGAAGAACCTGTGCTACACTACCTCATAATGTCTGAGGTTTAAAAATGTGAATGAATTTCCTAATTTACTTTATGTTTTGTTTATTAAACCACTTTTATTATACTATTGGCTGACGAGCGCTTCTATCCACCCTCCCTATATTGTTTTCACATATTGTCGGCACACCGGTGGACTGTGCCGTGATTTCTGAGAGGCTGCATACACCGCCAAGAGATCTATCATATGGACTGCCACACCGCCAAGAAACATCTGGCCCACACTGACTTTAAAAGACTACTTCCTATTGACGCTATAGTGAGGCCATCTATTCATTCATTCTTTTATTTGTTATCACATCCACTATATCAAATGGGGGATTGTCTTTCTGTATATCTATTGTATTGTATTGTTTGTCTATTACGTGGATACACCATTTATCCACATAGGACCAGCAAGTTATATATTTGCGCCACTAATCAATACACTTGTATTCCTGAGGATACCACTCAGTGTGTTATTAGTGTTACCTTGTTTTTGTATTGTAATTTCAATCCAAAAATAGCAACTTTATACATTGCTCCCTTAAAGTATATGCCCGCTGTATTAAACAGCTTTTAAGCAAAGCACACGGGTTGGATTTTGCACAAACCAAGAATCACTCATATACAGCACTGTTTCAAGTGTTTGGCTATCACCAGTATGAGGCAGATTCTGGTTTGTGCAGTAGATTTTTTTTTAGGATTGGGTATTCCACAACAATCATTTAGTGTATGGTGAGCACTAGAGTGAGAAAAGCTCTCCACTGTACAGAGTACAGAAAACGAATAATACATTAATAAATCCATCTGCATGTCTAAAGGTGGGGACATGCAAATGACATGCAAATGGGTTTATTAATGTATTATTTGTTTTCTGTACTCTGTATGGTAGAGAGCTTTTCTCACTCTAGTGCACACCATACACTAAATCATTGTTTTAAATAAAAAAAAAATATATAAATATACAGTATATATATATATATATATATATATATATATATACTAATGACTTGAGATATAGAGTCTGTTGGTGGTATAAGTTCAGTAATTTATTATGCAAGATAGATAGATAGATAGATAGATAGATAGATAGATAGATAGATAGATAGATAGATAGATAGATATGACTTTGCAATAGTACAAACACATTTGATTTTTTGCATTTATTTCCATTAAGTTTGGAAGAACATTGGAGGAGGGATTAAGAGACAGAGAGAGACAGAGGAAATGCAATTTATGCAATGGAACACCTTAATACATAATGTATAACTTACACCTAACTCAAATTCCACCATCTGAGGGAAAATTATTTCCAATGCAATCAGAAAAATCGAACAAGATGCCCTATGGTCTGGGATGGCTCAAGATGATTTGGCGCCATATGGTATATATGCGGGAAATCGAACATGTGCTTGGATTGCTTGTAGAAAACTATATTGAATTTCAAACTTATTAAAACCAATATTGAATTGCAAGTTAAAATATAGAGATAGTATAATTGTAAGATCCCCTTATGGATCCCTTGTTGTGGTGAAGAGGCTTGTGTACTTAGATTAAGTTGTGAGTCTTACCATGTAGGGTCACCCAAGATGGGCAGGTCATAGCAGCACTTCAGTATATTTGCTAAGAAAACCTTATGGATAAGTAGAACAAAAAACCCAGTCAGATGTGCCGGGAGTGCTGCATCCATATGGTTAACAAGAGTCTGACATGACTGAAGGACTGAACAACAACATAATTATAAGATAGCAGCATTATACTTCTCTATATCCGGTATCAGTAACATAAAGAAACAGAAGTGAATGTAAGCTGAAAAGTATAGATAGGAATATTTTCATTTTGCTGAAACTTTTTTTTTCGTACCTTCTTTGTCACATATTTATTTCTAGAACAAATAAAAACAAATAATACAAAATTAACAATATTTATTAGGGCAATTAACAACAGGTATTGTACCGTGTGTCAACATACGCTGCCCAAAGATGGTCAAAGTTATCAGCCAAAAGAAGCACAATATATCAATTACTTTATTGGAATATCACAAGCTCATGTACGCACCAGACCCATTAAAAACATGGATATTGGGAGGCCACTTAGGAATACCAGGAGCTGTATGCTGTGGGTCACTCGAGAAGGAACCCACTCCAGTATCTCTGAGATGAATAGCAAGTGGATCAGTATGACTATGGACATAAAGATGTCCTGGTGTGTTAGGATCCATGGGGTCACTGAGAGTCAAAAACGACCTGAACGATGAAAAGAGAAAGAGCACCAGCACCTAGTGTAGATCTTTTACATACAAGGATACAGAGATCAATAGGTGGATATAATTACACTGGACTCTCACGTAGAATGACCTCAACAGTATTGGAGGCATTGATCAGCATTTGTATACTCCTGGGGAATCTTCTATAAGGACCCTCAGTCTGGATGTCCTTCGCATGTGATGGTGTGCAGTGTGTGGCATTTGCCAACTGGACGTGTGTCTTATAGTTTTGAAATCAGCTCTGTGCTGATATATATATATATATATATATATATACATAACATATTGTGGTATGTATATTTAATACAAAATAAACATACTATAAACGGTAAGTGGTTTTGATGGAGGTCGTAAACCAAGTAGATAATTTAAGACAATACACGTCCCTTATTGATCTTTTGGAACTTAATATACAGCTTCACAAAATCAATAAGTAGTATATGATAAAAGGTACAGTACAAATACAAATGTTATAAAAATGTGACGCGTTTCGCTGCCCTTGGCAGCTTCCTCAGTACCTCAAACCCGTGTAGGGATCCACTAAAGTTTTTCTGTCAGGTCTGCACGTTTGTCAGGTATGTATCTTTGCTGGACGAATCCATCTCATTTTGCAAGATCAAACAGCTAATCACATGTGAATAATCTGCAAACATTTTATCACTAGCAGAACTTATTGACATGTAGCATTGTATTGGGTAGTAATTCCACTGCTTACCCCAATGAACCATCTACTGTCTTCCTACAGTAACCATGTCTACCCAAAGAGAATAATGACACTGTTATCGGATGTAAGAGGTCACAGTCACCACTTTTATTAAACAACTAGTAAATTGCCCATCAAAAATGACAGTATCATATTTAATGATTCTCTCCCTCCCTTGTGTCTCTCCCCCCTTCCCTGTGTCTTCCCCCCACCGAGTCTCCCTCCCTTTGCTTCTTCCCTTCCCTGTGTCTCTTCCCCCCGTTTCCCTCCCCTGTGTCTCTCCTCTCCCCTGTGTCTTCCTCCGTCTCCAAACCTCTATATCTTTCTCCCTCTCCCCTGTGTCTCTCTCTCCCTCACCGCACCCCTGCCCCCCTCTCTCCCCTGTGTCTCTTTCCCCCCTTCCACGTGTCTCTTCCTCACCCTCCCCTATGTCTCTTCTTGGAACATGAAGGACAGATTCTCACCCTTATTAAACTTGCCCTCTGATGAAGGGTCTGTATTCTCCATGACACCTGGGTTCTATTGTCACTGCATCCTGAGCCTAATCGCCATGTCCCCTGAGGTTTCAACCCTGTTGCAAACTCAACCATAAGTTGCCCTCTTTGCCCACAGACGGCCCTGAAGCTGTTAAAAGGCCCCAATATGCAGCTTCCAACTACAGCCCTGCAGCAAAACACTTGCACCCGCTGTGCTGACTTTTGACTGAGCGATCACAAAGCTTTTGTGGTTGGAGTTTGTCTAAAAGTGTAGCAAAAAGCTTGATTAATAATATATATCTGGAGGTGTGACCATCTTTGGAAGTAATGACCCAATCACAGTTTGGACAATAAGCACAGAGATACTTCCCAAAAAGAACTGATTATTTAGTATAAGATTAGCAATACAATTAGTATTATTTAGTCACTTTTGAAACTTCCATCAAAATTTAATGTTGCAGGTTCATGCAGAGCTGCTTTCCTCCAAGATGTATTGGGTAAACTATCCTAAAATTACAACTACACCTGTCTGTTTGCTTGTAGTGGCCACTGGCGGGTAATTACTCATATTAGGGCAGCATACTGGGCAGACCTCCCTTACCTCCTGGACATCTAATTGGGGACTTTAAAAAGCAGACCTAACATAAACTGCACGCAAGCTGTTAAGGGGCCGGACGAGTTTCAATCGGCCATCAATAACCAATTGCAGTATACTATAGTGCGACACAGGCCTATCAGCCAATAGAAAGCTGGAAACCACAATTAACGATGCAAAAGGGGGTTAAACCCATAAATCATTGACTGTGCTGTAGCTGAGCAGGTGAACATACAGGTCTAGGCATTAGTGGGTATTTGAGCATTGGAGACAGAGAGAGAGAAGGAGCATTGTAAGTTTTTGATATTTTTACATCTAAGATAATTTAACCCTTATTTTACAGCACACATAATTACTGATATTACTGATATTACATAATTTACACAAATAGATTAATACGTACACATAGCTATACATAGCGGTAGGCCACAGCACATCTACACCCCCCCCATACATTTACTATACTACACATAATACTTGCACTCTTGTTTTACCACATACACATCCACATATCACATACAGTGCCTTGCATAAGTATTCACCCCCCTTCACTTTTTACCTATTTTGTTACAATACAGCCTTTAGTTCAATGTTTTGTTAATCTGAATTTTATCTGATGGACAATAGTTGGTGAAGTGAAATGAGAAAAATATATACATAATACTATTTTTTAGAAAACAGAAAATTGTTATGTGTGCATGTATTCACCCCCTTTATTATGAAGCCCATAAAAAGCTCTGATGCAGCCAATTACCTTCAGAAGTCACATAATTAGTGAAATGATGTCCACCTGTGTGCAATCTAAGTGTCACATGATCTGTCATTACATATACACACCTTTTTTGAAAGGCCCCAGAGGCTGCAACACCTAAGCAAGAGGTACCACTAACCAAACACTGCCACGAAGACCAAGGAACCAAACAAGTAAGGGACAATGTTGTTGAGAAGTACAAGTCAGGGTTAGATTTTAAAAAAATATCCAAATCTCTGATGATCCCCAGGAGCACCATCAAGTATATCATAACCAAATGGAAAGAACATGGCAAAACAGCCAAGAGATGGCCGCCCACCAAAACTCACAGAACTGTCCAAGGAGGGCATTAATCAGAGAGGCTGGAGTATCTGTACATAGGACGACAATAAGCCGTACGCTCCATAGAGTTGGGCTTTATGGCAGAGTGGCCAGAAGAAAGCCATTACTTTCAGCAAAAAACAAAATGGCACTTTTTGAATTTGCAAAAAAGGCATGTGGGAGACTCCCAAAATGTATGGAGGAAGGTGCTCTGGTCTGATGAGACTAAAATTGAACTTTTCGGCCATCAAAGAAAACGCTATGTCTGGCGCAAACCCAACACATCACATCATCCAAAGAACACCATCCCCACAGTGAAACATGGTGGTGGCAGCATCATGCTGTGGGGATGTTTTTCAGCAGCAGGGACTGGGAAACTGGTCAGAGTTGAGGGAAAGATGGATGGTGCTAAATACAGGGATATTCCTGAGCAAAACCTGTACCACTCTGTGCTTGATTTGAGACTAGGACGAAGGTTCACCTTCCAGCAGGACAATGACCCCAAACACACTGCTAAAGCAACACTTGGGGGGTTTAAGGGGAAACATGTAAATGTGTTGGAATGGCCTAGTCACAGCCCAGACCTCAATCCAATAGAAAAGCAGTGGTCAGACTTACAGATTGCTGTTCACAAGCGCAAACCATCCAACTTGAAGGAGCTGGAGCAGTTTGGCAAGGAGGAATGGGCAAAAATCCCAGTGGTAAGATGTGGCAAGCTCATAGAGACTTATCCAAAGTGACTTGGAGCTGTGATTGCCGCAAAAGTTGGCTCTACAAAGTATTGACTTTAGGGGGGTGAATAGTTATGCACATTGACTTTTTCTGTTATTTTGTCCTATTTGTTGTTTGCTTCACAATAAAAAAAACAAAAAAAAAATATCTTCAAAGTTGTGGGCATGTTCTGTTAATTAAATGATGCAAATCCTCAAACAATCCATGTTAATTTTAGGTTGTGAGGCAACAAAAAAAGAAAAAAAAAAGGGGGGTGAATACTTTTGCAAGGCACTGTATATAGTGGTGGATCTTACGAATGTTGGTCACGCAATGTTACAAAAAATTGCGGGGGCTGCAATGAGCTCCAAAACCTCTCCCCCATGTACTTTTGGTCTTGTGAGCACCTTTGACGCTCATTGTGAGCCTCTCCTCTCGTGTACTTTTGCTCCTCCGAGCACCCTCGGTGCTCATTGTGAGCCCCGTGCTGAGCGCCTTTGGCGCTTATCGCGTGTCTCGCAATGAGAGCCTTCAGCGCTCATTGCGAGCCTTTCCCCTGCTTTTTTTTTTTTTATATATAAATATTTTTTTTATAATAATTAATTAATTAAATAATAAACTAATATAGACTTTACCTATTTGTAATTAATATAACCAGGAATCAATATGCTGAAGAGCTAACAAACGTTTTTGTTTTTCCTGCAGCATACAATGTACATTTGGACAGTTAGTGACATGAGGAGAAAGTGTCATCTATGTGGCATGTGTGCAGTGTTAACAGGCTGTGTGCGCGAGGCTAAACTGTTTGTTTAGTTGTGAAAAGCGGCATTTTAGATTGGTAATGTTATTCATTTTACGTTAGTGTTGTGAAATGGGGGCGATTGTGTATGTGTTACGCGGGTCTCCGTCCTTCCTAATAGTGTATTTTGTACCTCGTACGATTCTGGGTAAAAGTCGTATGTGCCTGGCAGTGTTTTGCGTGCTTAGGAGTCGTTTAGCCTCGTTTTTGTTTTTTTCGTCACCCATTTTTTCTCACTTTTTAAAGTGTTGCAGTCAGTAATTTTTACAGGCGATTTTTTCAAAGTGTTAGGGGTCTCGCACTGTGAATTGTTTTTTTTTTTAGTTTTCTGCTGATCTGTAGTCCCATGGGTTGTAGGTATGATGCTTAAGTCGTACGGGGTCGTAGGGATGAGCGCCTACTTCGCTAATCTCCACCATCGCAGTGAGTGCCTTCTGCTCTTCCTGCCTAAGTCGTGCAGGGTCATAGGCGCTCATCCCCATCAGCGCAGTGAGCACCTTCAGCGCTCCCTGCCTAAATCGTACAGGGTCGTAGGCGCTCATCTCCACCAGCGCAAGGAGAGCCTTTGTCAGCATATCAGGAATGGGAATCTCTGCCTGGGCCCTCAACAGCATCATACAGCATCATTCCAGCCCCTTCCATCACAGCTGCAACTTGCTACAGCAACATTGCAGCCATGTCAGCCCACAACCATTCCCAAACAATGGGGTCCCCCCAACATGGGCTCCCCCCAAAATTGGGTCCCCCAACATGGGCACCCACACAATGGTTGTCACCTGTGGCCCCATTGCCATTAACACCACCACCTCTGACATTGCAGGAAATCATGGCCCTGTTCGCCAAGGAGAGCACAAGATGGCTCCATTCTGAGTTGAGGAGGCACAACCGAAGGATGGAGAGATATGAGGAATGGGCGATTCGGGACAGACGACAACTCATTGAATTAGCAGAACGCCAGTTTCCAGCCCATACCTCTCCAGCCTTCGGTTGCACAACAGTAACCAGAGACGTCGGCCTCCTCATCTCAGACCTCACCACCATCTCAACCAGATCCACAGCCAGCCAAAGTAGTGGCACCCCACGCCCTTCCACAACAAAGATGTTGGAGACGGGGCATGGGCACTGAAGGTGGGGGTCCAACGCTGAGGAAGAGGTATTAGGACCATGGAGTAAGTTCTCCTCTTGATCACTCCTCACTGAATACTGATTGTTATAGATGTTGACATACTATTGGCTGGCTACAGAATGTGTACATGTCTGGTTATGTTTAATATTTCAACAATTGATGTTCAATGTGGATTGACCTTGAGATGAGGTGTTGTAGTTAAACAGAATATTGTAGACTCAACCCAGTTCCCCACAGGCATTCGATCAGTGTCATTCACCACTACAGATGGATCCGAAATGCAATATCTGACTACATTTCTCTTCACCAATGAACATGACTGGCGTAAGTTTCAATTACAAAGAATAGTGTCTCAGCTGTATAGTTGCACGGTCCCATTAGGATCTTCTAATCCAAACCAGTAGTTAGTTATACATGCGGTTTTGTAGCATTTCATCCTGTTAACGGTATGAAAGAGGATTAATGTATTTCATGTCATTCAAACAAAATGGATGATTTCCTTGGTTTGATATCAGGATCAATGGGCATGTGTTTAGGGTTAAGTGAACAGTGTAATCTGACTGGCCTTGGTATCACCCATATACCAGTGAGATGTGATATCAGCATGGCACAACTATTCCATGTAGATAGTGACAGTACCTTTTGCTGAAAGATTGTGTTCACAGTGAAGCATGCCTTGTTCCTCAACATATTCCGGGAAGGTTGATTAAACGGGACAGAATCAATATGGTTATCACTGCTCGTAGATGACGTTCATGCTAATTGGTGTATTGTAGTGGCCAGAGTAAACATTTTTTACAATAACATCTTATGAATGTTCTAACACCTCCTCTTTATGTTTTCCAGATTCCTATCATCTATTTGGGAATCAGAAGTAATGTATGAAAACATACTGTGTGTGGAATTGATTAGTATCACATGATCCATGTTTTCTAGCATGTGTTTATTATGGCAGATGGAGACCATATGGTTGATGTATGTGCATTAATGGTTATTTTTATGAAATGGAGTGTTATATGATGTTCCTATGTCACATCCAATTATAGTTACTGTGGTGTCCTGACCACATGTGAACCTAGTAGATGCTATGCATTATCCTTATGATGTTATCTAACAGTTAACCCTTTAGGTGTACATTGTTATACCGTTCTAACTGTGTCAGTGTGTTGTCAATAGTTGGGGTTATGGGACATTCACATACATAACATTTGTGTCACATTCCTATAGATGTAAACTAATGAGCCCTAGTTACTATGTAATAGATCAATACCTATAATAATTAGAATAGTAATAATGGCATCCAATATCATATAATAATATATCATATATAATCAACATAAAGTGTTAATACACCTGCAATGTCCAGTTAGTGATATTGTGGAGTATCAACATTCCCCTGAGGGTATCATAGAAATATGACAGGTGATATTGGAGTGGTTTACCAGTTCCTCCTCTAGTAGACTGTGATTTGTCTGACCTGCTATGACGTGCCCACCTACAGTGGCCCTACATGGTATAGCTCACAGATTCATTCACGTACACAAGTCCCTTCACCACCACCACTAAGCTATCCACACTGACGTAAATTGATGAATAGTACAACATAATGGAAGGTAACTAAATAGGAATGGGTATACATCTTGGCATATGGCCATCAGCAATGGAGCGGCACCTTCCAAGATGGGCGTAGTGGAGTTTATCCCTGATGGAGATGAGTTGGCTGTTGATCCCTGTGCCTCTGCACAGCCTCAATGGAATTTTGCTGCCCCTTCTGATGGGTTAGATTAGATTAATGTGGTGCATGTTCCCCTGGTCCCCCTTGTGGATTGCTAAGTGGTGGTGGTCGTGAAGGGGCTTTTGTACCTGAATGAAGCTGTGAGCTATACCATGTAGGGCCAGTGTAGGTGGGCAGGTGATAGCAGAGAGGTCAGACAAATACCAGTCCACTAGAGAAGGAACTGGCAATCCACACCAGTATATTTGGCATGCAAACCTTGTGGAACAGCACAGGCAGAGACATGTGTGCTGCATGTGCTTCAGTCCATAGGGTCACAGAGAGTCGGACACGACTGAAAGACTGAACAACAAATAATTAAATGCTTCCCCGGTACGTGATCTATGTGACGTGGCAGTGTAATTTGGCCACTATTTGTGTTCCCAAATGTAGATGTGATGAGCAAGATGTACAGTCAGGTCCATAAATATTGGGACATCGACACAATTCTAAACTTTTTGGCTCTATACACCACCACAATGGATTTGAAATGAAAATAAGATGGCTTTAACTGCAGACTTTCAGCTTTAATTTGAGGGTATTTACATCCAAATCAGGTGAACGGTGTGTAGGAATTACAACAGTTTGTATATGTGCCTCCCACTTTTTAAGGGACCAAAAGTAATGGGACAGATTAACAGTCATAAAACAAACTTTCACTTTTTAATACTTGGTTGCAAATCCTTTGCAGTCAATTACAGCCTGAAGTCTGGAACACATAGACATCACCAGACGCTGGGTTTCATCCCCTGGTGATGCTCTTCCAGACCTCTATTGCAACTGTCTTCAGTTCCTGCTTGTTCTTGGGGCATTTTCCCTTCAGTTTTGTCTTCAGCAAGTTAAATGCATGCTCAATCGGATTCAGATCAGGTGATTGACTTGGCCATTGCATAACATTCCACTTCTTTCCCTTAAAAAAACTCTTTGGTTGCTTTTGCAGTATGCTTCGGGGTCATTGTCCATCTGCACTGTGAAGCACCGTCCAATGAGTTCTGAAGCATTTGGCTGAATATGAGCAGATAATATTGCCCGAAACACTTCAGAATTCCTCCTGCTGCTTTAGTCAACAGTCACATCATCAATAAATACAATTGAACCAGTTCCATTGGCAGCCATACATGCCCACGCCATGACACTACCACCACCATGCTTCACTGATGAGGTGGTATGCTTTGGATCATGAGCAGTTCCTTTCCGTCTCCATACTCTTCTCTTCCCATCACTCTGGTACAAGTTGATCTTAGTTTCATCTGTCCATAGGATGTTGTTCCAGAACTGTGAAGGCTTTTTTAGGTGTTTGGAAAACTCTAATCTGGCCTTCCTGTTTTTGAGGCTCATCAATGGTTTACATCTTGTGGTGAACCCTCTGTATTTACTCTGGTGAAGTCTTCTCTTGATTGTTGACTTTGACACACATACACCTACCTCCTGGAGAGTGTTCTTAATCTGGCCAACTGTTGTGAAGGGTGTTTTCTTCACCAGGGAAATAATTCTTCGGTCATCCACCACAGTTGTTTTCCGTGGTCTTCTGGGTCTTTTGGTGTTGCTGAGCTCACCGGTGCGTTCTTTCTTTTTAAGTATGTTCCAAACAGTTGATTTGGCCACACCTAATGTTTTTGCTATCTCTCTGATGGGTTTGTTTTGCTTTTTTAGCCTAATGATGGCTTGCTTCACTGATAGTGACAGCTCTTTGGATCTCATATTGAGAGTTAACAGCAACAAATGCAAATAGCACACTTGAAATGAACACTGGAGCTTGTATCTGCTCTTTGTAAATGGGATAATGAGGGAATAACACACACCTGGCCATGGAACAGCTGAGCAGCCAATTGTCCCATTACTTTTGGTCCCTTAAAAAGTGGGAGGCACATATACAAACTGTTGTAATTCCTTCACTGTTCACCTGATTTGGATGTAAATACCCTCAAATTAAAGCTGAAAGTCTACAGTTAAAGCACATCTTGTTAGTTTCATTTCAAATCCATTGTGGTGGTGTATAGAGCCAAAAAGAAGAATTGTGTTGATGTCCCAATATTTATGGACCTGACTGTATATGTAATTATATTTATATTTTAGGGTCCACAATAGAGCCTCTGTGGTTAATATGGCCTGTGTTTAATTTTTTTTGTGTTGCTATTTATTCAGGTAGTGTGTCTTTAATTGCTTTATGCATGTTGCAGCATGGCTTTTCATATTGGCATGTGCATGACCATTCCAACATATGATAAAAACAATTATAATTTTAATGCCTATTTTTTATTGGGGTATTATTGTGTAAGTATTTGTAATGCATTTCCATGCTTTCCCTATATTTCAAAGTCCACTGGAGTGTTTATATTGTCTTTTACAGTGTTTAAAAGTTGTCTGTAAACCCTTTGCGGGGTCCTATTTGGAGGCCATAATGTTTTTGTCTCCATTTGCGGGTTACCGGCTTGAACGCCAGGGCGATTTGGAAATTCTTTGCAATTTAATAGCGTGATTGGAACCTAGCAGTGACAGAACAAAGGATTTGCGGCCGCAGAGTTCAATTTTCGATCATCCTGTAGGGTTTTTTCACCCTTACCCCGCAATTCGTTGGCAGGTTGCTTTACGGGGCCAATTTAATAGCCGCAAGTCTTACGGGCTACGTTATGGGCTACGGTTTTACACGTTCAGGGAATTTAAAAGGGCTACATGGCCCTAAAGAGGTCACCAGGATGCATTAATATAAATCTAGTAGATTGCCTGAACAGACCTATTATGAACTTACTCAGCTCCCTGAATTCCTAAAGAACCCCTGTAGTGCATTTAAAAGTAAAACTCATAGGTTTGCTTGCTGGGCTTAGAGCCCTATTAAATTGCTACGATTTTAGAAATCGTAGCCCGTAAAGTAGCCTGCAAAAGATACTGCTATTAAATTGGCCTCTTTTAGCTACCCGCAAAGTATCTGTGGGTTACTGGCGGAAAAACCCTACGGACGTCAAAATCTGAACTCCAACCCAGATAAGACTTTGATCTGTCAAGCCCGTAAATGGTACTCTCAAATCGCTATTAAATTACAACATTTGTCCAAAGATGCACTGGCGTTCAAGCCTGTAAACGGCAAATGGACCCAAAAATCCTATGGGTACTAGAGAGGACCCGCAAGGGGGTTAAAGTCCTGTCCGTAGCACTGTAAAAGCAAATATAAACACACTACAGTATTTTAAATTAAAAGGAAAGTGATGTAATGTATTAATATTAATAGCACAATATTCTCAAGCCCGCAAATCGGCAATAACAAATCATTTATTTAATGTTTAATTTCCGTGTTAAATCGATCCAGGCAATCATTGTGTTAATACATATAATAGAACTCGCATTGACTAGAATATCATATTTATTGATTACTTCATATTGCATTATTTCTGGAATGTGGGTCCGATCCCAACTCGGACTTCAAACCCGTAAATGATTTAACTCTAACCACCTTTTTTTAGTAACATCATAATGACGATCTCTTTTGCCTTTGGCTCAGTCTAAACACGTAACCACGGGTTTGACTAATTGATCATGTTCACCGCCACAAATGGAACGTGCGGAAGCATGGTTTATGGATTTGGATGTCGGCCACGTACGTTGCAGGCTTGTCTAATTTTATTGCTCTGTAATTCCAAACGTCATGCCCACAGGCTTTGCGGCTGTACCACGGCTGCTGCGGGCTTCAAATTGAATGGGGCCCATAGACTATTAAAACAGTATACAGTTTAAAATAAATAAAGGTTTACATGTTTATCCTAGCTTTTAAACTGTCAGCTGTCCCCTCCAGCAGAGCTGTGCATCTCCTCCTACCTGTGTCTACCAGGGGCATGGCCAGCTCTGCCTGTGTGCTGGACTACCATGGAGCTTGGAAGCAGGCTGGGCTAATGTCACTGGCTCTGCCCAAAGACACAATTGTTTACATAGAGGTAAAAGCTCTATTTTAACCGGCTTGCAGCTGCACCATAGGACCCGCCCAGTTACACTGTACGAGCCATCATTGCCTGCTCCCTTTATGGAGCATGCTCTATCTGAAGCAGAATATACGATTTATTTTTGTACCGAAAACAGGACGAGCTAGCCACATCTCTGATGACACATGTAGGAAGAGATACACAGCTCTGCTTGAGGAGAAAACATACAGTTTAAAAGTGAAGAAAAATGTTTACTTTTATTTATTTTACACTGCAAACTGTTTTATTAATCCATGTACAGCAAACAGATGGCTGGCTATGTCGTTTGCCACACAATGCACCTTCGTCGCTCATTCCGGGTCTCTCCCCTGTCTACTTTGGTGCTTTGCGATGATCACCTTCGGCGTGCATCGAGAGTCTCTCCCCCCGTGTTGTTTACGGGGCTCATTATGATCATTATGATCATATGAAATCGCGAGCCGTGCAATGAGCGCTCAATGCAGACGTCGTGCAGTCCCGCGTGCCTGGCATTGTTCGGCTAAGTGTTACTGGCTTTGGTTAAGAGTTACTGGCTTCGGCCTCGTTTTGATCCTGTTTGAGAAAATTTACGTTTTTTCAGCAGCCATTTTTTCCACGCGCTTAGCCGATTTTCTATCTCCTAAAAGCGCCAATTTGGGCTCAAATTAGCTTGCAACCTCACTCACAGGCTCCCTGGCTGTCCCTGAGTTGTGTGTGAAGTTTTTAACTTATTTTGTACATTTTTGTTAGTTTTTTGTCGGTCTGGCGAGTTATGGGCTTCGGCTAAGTGCTACTGGCTTAGGTAAAGTGTTGCTGGTTTAGGCTAAGTGTTACTGGCTTAGTTAAAGTGCTACTGGCTTTGGCTATGGGCGTCTTCAATCTCTTTCCATCCTCCATCGGTGGAGCGTAATGTTGCAAATTACATCTCTGACAGGACAGAGGAACCCTTAGCAGGGATGGGCAATTAATTTGCCAAAGAGGCCCAATGAGAAACTGGGACTGTTGTGGAGGGCCACCCTCCAGTACCATATATGTACACACGTATATATATATATATATATATATATATATATATATATATATATAAAAACGTATATACTCGAGTATAAGCCGAGTTTTTCAGCCCTTTTTTTAAGACTAAAAAGGGCCCACTCGGCTTATACTCGAGTCACTCTCCCCCTCCCGTGTCTCTCTAGCTACCCCCGCCCCCCGCGCCAAAGGTGCTGATTGCAGCCAGCGGCAACATCACACATGCGAGCCTCGTGAAGCCAAAGGCGGTCATTGCAGCCAGCGGCAACATCACACATGGGAGCCTCGTGAAGCCAAAGGCGGTCATTGCAGCCAGCGGCAACATCACACATGGGAGCCTCGTGAAGCCAAAGACGGTCGTTGCAGCCAGCGGCGCCATCACACATGCGAGCCTCGTGAAGCGAGGCGAAGCAGCGGCGCAGTACTTAGGCTGCATTGTGAGGGTTCGCGACTGTGAGCCAAGCGTGTATCTCTAAAAACCATTAAAACAAAAATGTAACAAACAAAATTAAAAACACTTACAGACAGCACAGGAGGGAGAGCCAGGAAGCCTGGGAGTGAGGTTGCAAGTGATTTTGAGCTATATTTGGGGGTTTTTGTCAATCCAAAATCGGCAAGGAAAAACAAGGAAAAAAAATGGCAGACGAAAAACTTAAACAGTTCTGAAACTGCATAAAAAACAAGGCTGAACAAAGCCAGGAACGTGGGACTTTGAAAAAAAACAAAAACGGCCTAAAGCGCGTAACACACAAACAGTCAACAGACACACAGAGGAGAAACGCACAGGGAAGGGACAGGGGGGAGATGGAGGAAAGAGACACATGCCATTCCCAAACACTAAACTTAGTACAGTAGGCGGAAGGAAAGGATCGCATTGAGCACCAAAAATTGGGTTAACAACAACCCCGCAATTACAACAACTATATATATGACTAGGAACTTGTCCGTCAAAAATGACGGGAATACAATTTTAAGCAATGCTGTTTGCCACACAATGTGAGGCTTTTGCTCCTCTGAGCACTTTAGGTGCTCATCGCAAGCCTCTCCCCCGTGCACTTCAACTTTCCTGCTTTGCAATGATCACCTTTGGCGCTCATTGCAAGCCTCTCCCGCTCGCGATGATCACAGTGAGCCCTGCGATGAACGCCTTTCCTCCCGCCTACTGTATGGACCGCTCATCGCAGGGTTCATTAACCCGCAAGTTTTGTGCTTGGGAATGGCATGTGTCTCTTTCCACCATCTCCCCCCTGTCCCTTCCTGGTGTGTTTCTTTGTGTGTCAGCTGATTGTTTGCGTGTTACGCACTGAATGCCATTTGTTTTATTTTCAAAGTCCCGCATGCCTGGCGTTGTTCGTGTAAGTGTTATTGTTTTTGCCGTTGCGCATTTTCTAAGTCCCGCGTGCCTGGCTTTCAGATTTTTTGAGAGGCTCGCAGTGCAATGAATGCCTTCGGTGCTCATTGCAGCCTAAAGGTCCTGCGTAGCTCAACTGCTCTACACGCTTTGCGAGGCTTGTAGTGCAATGAGCACCTCTGGCGCTCATTGCAGCCTAAGACCTGCGTGCCTCAACATGCTGTGAGTACTTGCGAGTTAACTCGTCACTGCCATGTAGAGTGGCTGCAATGGGACAAGTTAACTTGGCAGTTGGAGGCTTAAGCATAAATTATGTGAAAAGTTCCTCAAACTGTTTCAGTGACTTTATCTCATGATATTATGTACAGTGCCTTGCAAAAGTATTCACCCCCTTGACTTTTTACCTATTTTGTTACATTACAGCCTTAAGTTCAATGTTTTGTTAATCTGAATTTTATGTGATGGATCAGAACACAATAGTCTAAGTTGGTTAGTGAAATGAGAAAAATATATACATAAAACTATTTTTTTAGAAATAGAAAACAGAAAATTTGCATGTGCGTATGTATTCATCGCCTTTGTTATGAAGCCCATAAAAAGCTCTGTTGCAACGTTACCTTCAGAAGTCACATAATTAGTGAAATGATGTCCACCAGTGTGCAATCTAAGTGTCACATGATCTGTCATTACATAAACATACCTTTTTTGAAAGGCCCCAGAGGCTACAACACCTAAGCAAGATGCACCACTAATCAAACACTGCCATGAAGACCAAGGAACTCTCCAAACAAGTAAGGGACAATGTTGTTGAGAAGTACAAGTCAGGGTTAGGTTATAAAAAATATCCAAATCTTTTATGATCCCCAGGAGCACCATAAAATCTATTATAACCAAATGGAAAGAACATGGCACAACAGCAAACCTGCCAAGAGACGGCCGCCCACCAAAACTCACGGACCGGGCAAGCAGTGCATTAATCAGAGAGGTAGCACTGAGACCTAAGGTAACCCTGGAGGAGCTGCAGAGGCTCACAGCAGAGACTGGAGTATCTGTACATAGGACGACAATAAGACGTACTCTCCATAGAGTTGGGCTTTATGGCAGAGTGACCAGAAGAAGCCATTACTTTCAGCAAAAACCAAAATGGCATGTCTTTTGCGAAAAAAGCATGTGGGAGACTCCCAAAATGTATGGAGGAAGGTGCTCTGGTCTGATGAGACTAAAATGTAACTTTTCGGCCATCAAAGAAAACCCTATGTCTGATGCAAACCCAACACATCACATCACCCAAAGAACACCCTCCCCACAATGAAACTTGGTGGTGGTGGCAGCATCATGCTGTGGGGATGTTTTTTAGCAGCTGAGACTGGGAAACTTATACTACCCCGGTATAAGTTAACACAGTAAGATGAAGACTTGAACACATTTTATTTTTTTTTTTATTTTTTTTTTCCAGTAAATCAGTGCATACAGAAGCGGTATTGACCCGATCCGCGTTTTACACTCAGAAGTCAGCAAATATATCATCAGATATCACTAGAGCACATTCATATGAAGAGCTACACACTCGTCTCCTGCACACTGTTAATTACAATTTTCTTTCTAATCAATTTACATTCAATTTCCTCACTAAAAAACAAATATGATCATGTGACCTATACAATTTCCTAGTGCTTAACACTAAATTTTAAGGGAAGGAGATTCTTTAATAGGGAAATTTAGGGAGATATTTAGTGTAATCCAGGATTGAACGCCAATATTAAAGAAAAAATTATTAAAAAGAGTCTATCCTAAAATGATGGCTATAAGTCAAAAAGGTGTCACTGTCCCATAATACTCTGGGATTTTTAGAATGTGACCACCTTAATTTTGACAAATTAGATAGTGAGTTATTTTATCTATTGGGCTTTAAAAGCCTCAAAGTGATATAATAATGTTTGAGATGATGCTTCTATGCACGCCTCATATGCAAAAAAAAGTATTTGCTAATCATAGGGATTGAGCAACATATTTATCTTGTGAAAAGTTAGGAATAGACACTATATATTTTTTTTAAAAGTTAGTGCACTAGTTAAAGAACAAGTTAAAAACACTGAGAAAAAGACAGGGGGTAGAGCATGGTGCCATATATATAAACGCAGTCCAATGTAGTAGGGGAAGGGAATATCACCATAACTCAATATATACACATGTATATCACCTATGGCCTCATCAAACCACAACATAAAGTATAGGCTTTTACTGCCTAAGTGTAATGAAAAAGAGAAAGAGGATCCATGGCCTATTTATGGCCTGGGCACTTAGGCGTTCACTTCCTGGTTAGCATGTCACGTGATACACGTTAGTCACGTGACACACATTTGACGTCATGACGTATTTGGAATAAAAAAACTTTATTAGCAATGGCGGACGCAAACAGCGTCTAACGTCATTGCTTGTGTTTTTTTATTTAACAAAATTTTATTAAACGGACAGAACATGCTAATACATAGCGTGATATAGAACCTAAGGCTACATAAAGTCGATTTGAACAGTAAAAGTGGCAATTTACAGCAAATATGGAAAGGCATGGGGACCTACAAAATATATACATCACACACAGTCACACTTTTTCTTAATTGATTTATAAATACCCTATTTGTCTAATTTAATGCTAAATGACATTACAGTACTTCACCAACACACTGTATTATTAATTAGATTAGTTTATTATTGTACTAGTCCCCTTAATTTTAATTCACTTCATATTTTATTGATGTTTGTTCATATAATTATGAACACACTTTATTTCCTTTATTTCTCCTCTATATATATTGTAGGTCTCCATGCTCCATGTAGGTCTCCATGGATCCAAACACTCATTAGCCCCATTAAGTGGCGAAACGGACTGTCGGGAGCAGAGAGAGGATGGTGCATTTAATCTAAATGTCCTTGTGAGCTACAGCAGAACAACTTTTCATTTTTTGGCACTCCAAAAAAGTACTCTGGCACATGTTATACCAATAGGGGAGATGAGGGATACTCTTTCTCATTACACTTAAGCAGTAAAAGCCTATACTTTATGATGTGGTTTGATGATGCCATAGGTGATATATATGTGTATATAGAGATTTATGGTGATATTCCCTTTCCCTTTTATTATTTTATTATTATTATCCTTTATTTATAACGCGCCAACATATTCCGCAGCGCAATACAGGGGTTAGGTACAAGTATAAACAATACCCCACAATGAAAATAATGGAAGACCCTGTTATTGAGCTTTCAATCTGATATACACTGTGCTTTCCCTAAAGCACCTCACAAGATTAAAACTCGCAAACTTACATTCTAAAGGGTATGGGTGAGGTACAGGAGAGTGAGAGATGCATAGTGAATGAAGAGGCTAAAGATGATAGACTTTTTTGAATAGATGTGTTTTTAAAGAGATTTTGAAGGATCTGAGGCAGGAAGATAGTCTGGTGGTGCGAGGTAAAGAGTTCCAAAGAATAGGGGCAGCACGTGAAAAGTCTTGAAGCCGGGAATGAGAGGAGGTGATGAGAGAGAAGAGAAGAAGGTCATTAGCAGAGCGAAGAGGGCGGGTGGGAGTGTATTTTGGGATGAGAGCAGAGATGTAGGAGGGTGCACTATTGTGGAGGGCTTTATATGTTAGGGTCATGATTTTGAATTGTATTCTAGACGCTATGGGAAGCCAGTGGAGTGCCTGACAGAGAGGTGCTGCAGACACTGATCGTTTAGTATGGTAGATGAGTCTAGCGGATGCATTCAAAATGGATTGGAGTGGAGACAGACGGGTGATAGGAAGGCCAGCAAGAAGAGTGTTGCAGTAATCGAGGCGAGATATGATGAGAGCGTGAATAAGAATTTTAGTTGTGTCTTGTGTGAGGTAGTGGCGTATTTTGGATATGTTTTTTAGGTGAAAGTGACAAGATTTTGTGAGTGATTGGATGTGGGGAATGAAAGAGAGAGAAGGGTCCAGTAGGACCCCAAGACAGCGGGCCTGAGAGGTGGGAGTGATG
Organism: Discoglossus pictus; assembly: GCA_027410445.1. NCBI lineage: Eukaryota > Metazoa > Chordata > Amphibia > Anura > Alytidae > Discoglossus > Discoglossus pictus. Next base: position 20,940,739 of record CM050175.1, read on the forward strand.
ATGGCATTGTCAACAGTGAGAGATATGTGCGGAGTGAAAGCTGTAGTAGAGGGTGGAAAGATAAGGAGCTCTGTCTTAGACATGTTGAGTTTCAGTTGACGGGCAGACATCCATGAGGATATTCTCGAGAGGCAATTGGCAACTTGAGCTAGCAGAGAGGGGGATAGTTCAGGTGCAGAGATGTAGATTTGGGTGTCATCAGCATATAGATGATACTGAAATCCAAAAGATTGTATAAGGGCACTAAGGGAGGATGTATAGATGGAGAAAAGGAGGGGGCCTAGGACTGAGCCTTGGGGTACACCGACAGTTAGAGGGCGAGGAGATGAGGAGGTGCCAGAGAAGAAGACACTAAATGTTCGATTTTCTAGATAAGATGTGAACCAAGAGAGAGCAGTATCACGGATGCCAAGAGAGTGGAGAATTTGGATAAGAAGAGGATGATCAACTGTGTCAAAGGCAGCAGAGAGATCCAGGAGAATTAGGATAGAGAAATGACCCTTTGATTTGGCGTTGAGCAGGTCATTAGTAACTTTTGTGAGAGCTGTCTCTGTAGAGTGTTGGGGCCGGAAGCCAGACTGGAAGGGATCAAGGAGGGAGTTGGAGGAAATGAATTGTGTAAGGCGAGTGTAGACGACACGCTCAAGTAGTTTAGAAGCCAAGGGAAGTAGAGAGATAGGGCGGTAATTAGATTGAGAAGCTGGATCAGATGTGGGTTTCTTAAGAATGGGTGTAATTGTGGCTTGTTTCAAAGGTGATGGAAACTTGCCAGTGTCTAAGGAAAGGTTGAATAGATGTGTGAGAGCTGGGAAAAGTGTGGTAGAGAGTGGGGGGGGGGGGTCAGCTGTGATGGAATAGGATCATGTGGACAAGTTGTGAGACGAGAGGTTGATAGAAGGTTAGCAACTTCATCCTCAGTTACAGGGTTAAAGGAGTTTATAGTGGCTATAGGTTTGGGAAAGGGAGAAGGCAGACTGCTGTTTGTTTTTTGAGGAGAAGGTGTGATATGGGAGCGTTGAGAGGAGAGTTCATTATGAATATTTTCTATTTTACTATTAAAGTATCTAGTAAAATCTTCAGCTGTAAGAGAGGAAGGGGCGGGAGGTGGGGGAGGGCAGAGGAGAGTGTTAAGAGTGGAGAACAAATGTTTGGGGTTGGAGGCCAAATTTGATATTCCCCTACTACATTGTACTGTGTTTATATATATGGCACCATGCTCTACCCCCTGTCTTTTTCTCAGTGTTTTCAACTTGTCCTTTAACTAGTGCATTAACTTTAAAAAAAATATATATATAGTGTCTATTCCTAACTTTTCACAAGATAAATATGTTGCTGCATCCCTATGATTAGCAAATACTTTTTTTGCATATGAGGCGTCCATAGAAGCATCATCTCAAACATTATTATATCACTTTGAGGCTTTTAAAGGCCAATAGATAAAATAACTCACTATCTAATTTGTTAAAATTAAGGTGGTCCCATTCTAAAAATCCCAGAGTATTGTGGGACAGTGACACCTTTTTGACTTATAGCCATCATTTTAGGATAGACTCTTTTTAATTATTTTTTCTTTAATATTGAAGTTCAATCCTGGATTACACTAAATATCCTACTAAATTTCCCTATTAAAGAATCTCCTCATCTATAAAACAAGGAATCACCAGAGAACATGTTTTTGTTGTTTTTTTCTATCCCAGGTTAAGATTGTTTGTTACGACTGATTCTAGATTTGTCATTGGAAACACAGTTCCTGTAATAATAGATACTGATGGTCAGAGTTGAGGGAAAGATTGATGGTGCTAAATACAGGGATATTCTTTAGCAAAACCTGTACCACACTGTGAGTGATTTGAGGGGATATGATCCCATAAGTATGATAGCTAAAAGATATATATATATATATATATATATATATATAAGACATATACTTATAAGAAAATACTATAAGAAAAGACATATCTTCAATTTTTCGAGGTGTATATATGTCTGTGGTAGGCAAGTTCAGCTGTGGAGAGCCACACACAGGACAGGATTTGAGGATATCCAGGCTGCATACAGTTGAAAATATCGCTTCTTCAGTCATCCTGATTGACCCACTTGTGCACAGAAAGGAAAACATCAAATCCAGGCCTGCATGTGGCTCTCCCAGAACAAACTTGACTACCCCGGTATAAGTTAACACAGTAAGATAAAGAATTGAACACATTTTATTTTTTTGAAAATTTATTTTTCCAGTAAATCAGTGCATACAGAAGCGGTATTGACCCGATCCGCGTTTTGCACTCAGAAGTCAGCAAATATATCATCAGATATCACTAAAGCACATTCATACGAAGAACTACACACTCGTCTCCTGCACACTGTTAATTACAATTTTCTTTCTAATCAAAGAACAAAAAATGGAAATTTACATTCAATTTCCTCACTAGCCGGAAGTTTAATCTATAAAACAAGGAATCACCAGAGAACATTTTTTGTTTTTTTTGTTTTTATCCCAGGTTAAGATTGTTTGTTACGACTGATTCTAGACTTGTCATTGGAAACACAGTTCCTGTAATAAGAGATACTGATATTCAAGAGGCAGGGGATCAAACATTGGGTCGGATAACAACAATAAAAACTCCATATTGAGATCAAAATACTACATTTTGGTGCAATTATTTCAAAGGGAATATTTCGTAAAAAATTACATTCCACCTTATTACTTATATTAGCCGGTAAATCCACATTCAATGTCTTTGATTATTTGCAATGATTTCTTATACCAAAATAACTTGTAGGTCCATGTAAACAGCTATTCTGTAAGACTATCTTGTCTGCATCTGTTTACATCTTGGAATGGGTAAACAATGTGTGAGGTCAGGTTTGCCTCCAGTGTATTTATAATGGTCCTAAAAACTGAATATGACGCTTGAGAATCAGTAATTTTTACATAAAATACTGATTAATGAGTTATTGTGTCTTATTTATTTGTTGGAAGCTTCCCATTATCCAAACGTTCCATAGAAAGGGATATGGAAGATTCTTGGATGTTACTAGGTATACAATATCTCTGTGTATCTATTTACTTGTATGCACTTTATTTTATTAAGAAGTGCTTATAAGCTCTGTTTTTAGTCCCTGTATGGACCTACCCTCTACATTGTATACAGATACAAACTATTTGCAGCTAGATGGACAGTATAGTGTCCTAGCCTATCAGAGACCACGTCTCAGCAACATGTTACTGATAGATGGTCACTGATTATTATCATTTATTTATAATACTGATGGTTAATATGAGAAACTGCATACCCAGTACTGTCTCTCAGTGCATACGCTGCAGAGGACAGACCATTATAGGGACTATTTGTCCCTAAACAGAACCTATAATTATAAAGTACATACAAGTAAATAGATACATATGTATATTTAATATCTAGTAAAATCTTCCATATCCCTTTAACCAACTTTAAACTAGATTTATCTGTTTTTTGTTCATATAAAAATATGGGAATTCATGAGAATTTAATTATTTTTGTGATTAATTAGTTAATGGGGAGATTAATTGAGAATGAATTGAGACTTTTGCTCAGATTTAGGGTGATTTCCTGTACGCTATTTACATCAAATCGCATTACAAAGATGTCTCATGATGGAATGTTAAAATAAAATGGACCTCTACCAAAGCCTGCAACACTCGGACGTGCGCAGGCAAATACATTAAAACAGTCAATCTAATATATTACAAACTATTTCAGTTCCCAACTTGATGCACATCTTATAGATAAGCATGCCTCTGTTCCACCCTCACGCTTTGGAAATATCAGTTAAAAGGGGCACTGATACGGGATCATAGAGCAAGTTACCGATAAAGTTGTATTAAAGGAACACAAAGGTCAACTTAAAGATAAAGGGTGATAAATCATGTGGAAAAAGAAAGTGATTTCCTGTTTAAAATTGATGCTGAATTCATGGATTTATGATCAATTGAAGTCAGGCTATGTCATTGTGTTGCCTCTGCCTGAATGAGTAATGAGCTCTGTATCAAGCGGGATATAATGAATATTAATTATAATCAGGAGTAGAGAATTTGCATAAGGCTGTGGCAAAGTGATCTGTAACTATTTTAGCAGCTTGTATAACAGCAGAGCAGGTGGCACAGTACCTAAGGCTGTTGCCTGTGGTGGTTAAGGTCTTGGGTTCAAATCCAATGCATACATTTTTTTTTCTTTGCTGTTTAAAAATCTGAAAAAATAATTTTTGGGCATATAATAAAGTATATATTAATATGAGGTACCTGTGATGATTTTGTGTTGATTTTAAAATAATTATTTGAATAGTTATGTCAACCAAAAAGGTGTGTGTTGGTATAGTTAAGTGTGCAATGTTTTCATTGGTAAGTCATTGTTTCTAATCCAATGCCTTCCATGTGATTTTCACCCTCCAACTAATAGTTCAGAATTCATATGGTTGACTTTTGTTGTCTTTTAATAATCCATATATCAGTATTTTGTGCTTTGTAGATTAAAATGAGAACATGTCATCTCTGCCTATGCAAATAATTTCAGTACTTCAGAACTAAGATCAGCCAATATAAATGCGCTAAAATCTCACCGGAAGTGTTAATTAAATGATAAAGCATCCAAAGACATTTCAGGGTCATTATGTACATCAGTATACCTTTAACGTGTGGCAGTAATACACTATAAGATCAATGTGGACATAGATCTCACCTTACTTATTTACTATTATCCTGCTATTGTATAATATTGCCAATGCACATATGCAGGAGAAAACCTAGTCAATAGTCTTGCACTGAATATTTAAGCACCATTTGTAAAAATTAGACATACCCATACAAGGGAGTCTCTAATCTAGGGATATTACTGGCCACCCGTCCCATGACAGACTGCCTAAAAGGCCCTCAAAGAAGGGTATTTGGATGTAATTGCTATATACAGTACATTGTTTATATCATTGTTTGAGTATAATTGTTTGGGTAATGGTGGGTACTGGCACAAATTGCACTAAAGAAGATAAAGGCCATAACATTCAGTGTATAAGACAATAGTCTTGTCCTAGAGGAATCTCCGCAGCCTCTGGATCTCACCTTAGGAGATAGTAAGAAGGCATCTAAGGAATTAATAGGTTCTGTTAGTGTCTGATGAATTCTCCCCCTATATAAAAGTGTACAGATAAGCCATGTGGAGAGCTTGGCTTCGCTCCCTGCTATGTAATAAATACTCATGTTACTTCCTCTGGGATTAAGGCAAACCTGTCCCTCTTGTGCTATTGTGATCAAGTATTAATGAGTGCCCTGGGGAGTCTGGTAAGGCTATAGGTAATATAAGTGTAAGACAGGACATGAAGAAACTCACATAGCCCTGTGTGCTAAGGCAAGGCTGGCTGAGGTTTGATGGAGTCATATTCCTGCATTTAGGACAGCTGCATGCTAATATACATAAATATGAGGCTTACAGTCAATAATTAGGGAGCAATGCACAGAGTATGGGGTTATATAGCAAAAGGAGTTTAAGAAAATGCAGATAAGAACTCTTTCTATGTTATTTTCAGGGCATATTTATAATCTTATTAACTTTGCTAAATAGGCTCTACAGAATAACATACAAAGTAGAATTAATATAACAATGTTTTATCACCATTTGTATCTCCTTTTGCTAAATACCATTTTTAATTCTCTTGTCTTCCACTCTCTCCTTATCTTGCATTCCCTCGCCACCCTCATTCATTTCTTCCCCCTTTTCACTTTTATATTCATACCCTTCTTCCCTAACTTTCCTTTTTTTCTTCTCTATTTCCCCTTTCTCTTTTCTTCCACTTGTCCCTTCTCTTCTTCTCCTCTCTCTTTATCTCGTCATTCTCCCCCCTTCCTTCTTGCTCACTTACTTTGCCCAATATTATTCATTCTGCATGGTCAGAAAGGAGTGAGAGGTGGAAAAGAGGCGCAATTACCAGATTATTTAAAGATTACCCCCTTGCCAGGTTGGATATCAACACACGTGACTGAAGGGGTTAACCAGAGTTTACCAACTATTATAGTTTATATATAGACTAGGTGCCCCCTTTCATACTTGTGGGGTGCAGACAGGTTTGAGGTTAGAGTCCTGTATGGTTAAGGCTGATACACTCTATGCAATAATGTATTAACCCTGTTGCTGCCAGAGATTTCTGCACGATTTAGCAAGCTCCTCTGACAATAAAAGAGTTAAAATTACCCAGTGAAGTGTCCATCCCCCGACCTTAATTTTGAGGCAGTTTTATTACAAACCTAAAAATAAAAGATCTATATACTTGTAGGTGTCAACAATGTTATTTTAAGGCCAGGGGCACTCCGGAGTAGGGCAAACCCAGTGTTGCTTCATTTGTGGAGGTAGGCATCTAACCACAGCATGCCAGACTTCTTCAAGGACCTGCAGACAAACAGAGGAAGATTATGTTAAAAATTGTGATTGCCACTATTCAGTTGAAGTTATAGTCCTCAATATTAATGTCATATGGAATTTATACATCACTTGCTTTTAAGAAGCCCCCAGAGAAACAGAATATTTGTTTCTGGAGCTGGCCCGTTTCGTCCTGTTCTGTCTCACGAGAGCTGCTATCTTGCACAGCTGTGACCTAAAGCCACAGGGGAGGGGCTTCACACTATCAGTGAAGTATTAGGAAAAAACAGGCACAAAGTATGTCCCTGTCTGCTTGCTAACAGCATGATGGTGTGATTTCCCTCCCCTGTAAATGTCATATGACAACTATATTGATAAGGATTAAATTATGTCACCTAAAGTATGTATTTATATATATATATATATATATATATATATATATATATATATATATATATATATACATACTAAGGAGTCCAAGTAATCAATTTAAAGCTGTATTTATGTGTGAATAACACAGTTTGATAATGGCCATTTCTTTAACATACAGCTTTAGAGTATTTCACATCTACTAACTATATTACTTTAACTAAATTATTCCTTTCTGCATGTTTCTGTAAACTAATGAACACTGTCATTTAGTTTGTCTGGAAACACTGGTATTTTTAGCTGCTACTTTATCATTATAGCAGCTCAAATCCAATTTCTGGATGGAGATCAGTAAAAACTATCATGGTGGCTACAGTTGTAGAATATAATACATAATAAATAAAAGGCTGTATTGTTTTACTTTTGAAAGACACTTATTGAATATATTCCTTCAAAATAGATGACTATAATGGTCAATTAATGCATTTTAGACAAGTTGACATGGCGGTCATACTTCCTTTCAAGGCACAAGGGACAGAATAGATTGAGCAAGGCCTGTAAGTATCCTACATGAATCCCCTAATGAATCAACAAATCCCCTTCCTCCCTTTTAGTACAATATAGGAAAAATTCAATTAAACAGAATAATCAAAAAGGTGCTCACCTCACAACGTCCTGGCACGCTGCAAGCAGCTGTTTCTCTTCATAGTTCACGTTGTATTTGCTGCAAAGAGAACGGACCAGTGGGGCGATCTTATAGTAGTTGTGCCGAGGCATGGTGGGGAACAGGCTGCAGAGAGAGAGAAATTAATATTACATGCATCTACATAAGTGGTGAGTAATAAGTGGCACAGAGGTAAGCTCAAACACTTTCCATGTGACCCTCAGACCCTTCCCATGTGGCCCAGAGGCACTTCCCATGTGGTCCTCAGCACTTTTCATGTCTTTCTGACACTTCCCATGCAACCCTCAGAGACTTCCTATGTGGCCCTCAGACACTTACCATGAAGCCTTCAGACACTTCTCATGACCCTCAGAAACTTCCATGTGACACTCAGACACTTCCCATGAAGCCCTCAGACACTTCCCATGCAACCCTCAGACACTTCCTATGTGGCCCTCAGACACTTACCATGTGGCCCTCAGACACTTCCCATGAAGCCCTCAGACACTTCCCATGCAACCCTCAGACACTTCCTATGTGGCCCTCAGACACTTACCATGTGACCCTCAGAAACTTCCATGTGGCCCTCAGACACTTCCCATGAAGCCCTCAGACACTTCCCATGCAACCCTCAGACACTTCCTATGTGGCCCTCAGACACTTACCATGTGACCCTCAGAAACTTCCATGAAGCCCTCAGACACTTCCCATGCAACCCTCAGACACTTCCTATGTGGCCCTCAGACACTTACCATGTGGCCCTCAGACACTTACCATGTGGCCTTCAGACACTTCTCATGACCCTCAGAAACTTCCATGTGACACTCAGACACTTCCCATGCAGCCCTGAGACATTTCCCATAAAGCCCTCAGACATTTCCCCACGTGGCCCGCAGACACTTCCCATGTGACCATCAGACACTTCCAATGCAGGCCAAGCCTGATCTCTGGAGTGAGAGAGAATGCCCCTCTGCAACAATACACAGTCTATTATATCTCTGCAAAATCAGTGGCATAGGGGCCACCTCAAACACTTCCCATGTGGCCCTCAGACACTCCCCATGTAGCCCTCTGGCACTTTCCATGCAGCTCTCAAGCACTTCACATGTCTCTCTGACATTTCCCATGCAACACTAACATTCTTCCCATGTGGCCCTCAGACAATTCCCATGTGACCCTCACCCTTAAACACTTCCATGTGGCCATAAGATACTTCCCACGTGGCCCTCAGACACTTCCCATGTGACCCTCACCCTCAAACACTTCCATGTGGCCATTAGATATCTCCATTGTGACCCTCAGACACTTCCCATGTGGCCCTCAGACACTTCCCATGTGACCCTCAGCCTGATCTCTGGAGTGGGAGAGCATTCCCCTCTGCAACAATACACAGTCTACTATATCTCAAATAATATCCAGTTGTACTTCTCCTCACTATCTATACCACGATTAATCTACCTTTCCTACCCACTTTGCTATGGGTAAATTACAAAAAAGGTTTAAAGCACCGTGAGGCCATTTTAAAGTGACACAGCAGAAGTAAAAATATAGTTTATCTGTCAATCAGCCTATCTGATCAACTCACTTAAGACAGACTGATATCTCTTGCTAATGGCTGATCATCTAATCAGTATAAGAACTTTGTAAGGTCTGAGCATACCCTGTCTTTTTTTCATACAGCTTTACAATGAAGATAATAGATTTGAAGCAGCTGGGGATAACCCCAATTAGTTACAAAGTTCTTATACTGATTAGATAAATTACTACCTAGGGTCTGAGCCTACCCACTTATTTTTTAAACATGACAATGCATTCATAGCACCATGGAGTAATAAGCAATTACCAGCCATTAGTAAGAAATATCAGATTGTTCTTAGTGGGTGGATTAGAAAGTCTGGTAACAGGTAAAAATTGCAAAGTTCAACACAGAAAATGCATTATTTAGATAACTTTCAATTAATGTTTTTCTTATTACCAACAGGTTTTAATTATATCAAATTTGGAATACCACTGTGCCTCTTTAAAAATAAAAAGCACCTGCATTGTGATGAAATATGGCAGATAGATATCCACAGAACCACAGAATAATACAGAAACCTGGGTAGTCTCACCTTACCTTATTAGTTTGGAAGATCTCACTCTATATTCCTAACTGGAGTTACATACTATTAGCTATATTTCCTATGGCAATGCAGAACTACTCAAAAGAGATACTCACTGATGTTCGATCTGGAAGTTTAGATGTCCGCTGAACCAGTCATTAAAGAACGATTGTTCAATGTTGCAAGTAGCTGCCAGCTGTAGGAGACAGAAGGGGTTACCACTCAAGGAAGAGGACAGAGCGACACAAGAATATTAGACCTTGACATTGAGAAATCTGTTTCTGCTTTCTAAAATAAATCTGCTTGTTTGTCATGACTTGGACCGAGATATAGAGTACTAGGAAAAGATCGAGATGGGTGGTTGGCCCTGCACTTTATACTTGCGGGGTGTTTTAATAAATATATCAGTACAAATGAGTGTGTAGAAACTTGCTTAAGCCATTTATCACGTTGGTTTGCATAATTACCTCAACATGCTCCATATGACAAATTTGTTTGACTGCATTGAAGTCTGGAGATTATGGCTTCTAGATCCTGTCCTATTGCTGTTTTTGGTGTGAGAAGAATGGGAAGCTCCTCTTTAAATTACATTTTTACTCAAATTAATAAAATACACTTTGTCTTAGGCATTACTACAATGAATATGTACTCAGATTCTGATGAAACTGCACTGCCCTTTTAAAGGGACATGGATATTTTTGGAGCCACCTATGTTAAACTGCAGTAGAAACATGAGTTTGCAGTGTTTTAGTTGGCATTGCACCTCACTGTTTGTTCTGAAAGAGATCTGGCTTGCTCACCAACATTGCCCTTGATAGTTGGACACAATTATAAATAGCTTGCCAAACTGTTAAAGAGTAATTCTCTACATGGTCTGTGTGTACTGTCTCTTTTGAATGCACATAAAAAATACTGAAATAAAATGTCACTCTATGTGTCCCAAGATGACCAGTTTTGCAAAAGAATTGCTCAGTGAACAGTGTTTTCACAGTTGCTATGGATTCTGGGTCATGACATGCAAATAAGATTCCAAATTTACCACCTTTCATACCGTGAATCCTTAGTGGGGGGGACCTGGTCGCAAGATCTGTTTATCTGCTTCTTAGAATTACTTTTTTCTCTTGATGTACATATTGTGGAGCAGTGACAGATCTACTGCTGGTGCAGCAGATGCAAAGCATGGGGGTCCATAACAGGATAGGGGACCTTTGCGAATGGCAGATAATTACTTTATGGAAAGGTGATATGATCATCATGGGGTTGACCTGATCACCAATCTATTTTGCATTCACTAGCTCCACCACTGTTGTGGAGGGTTTTTAAATCACCTTTCCACCTACTATAACATAATCCAGGGCTATTAAAACATGGGTGTTTCATATTCCTCTAACAATGCTGATAATAGAGGACAATTGGGGTCTCTCTCACCTGACTGCCCAACCAATCCCTGTACTTCTCATGGTCGATCTCCATGGGGATGTGATTCATCTGTGTTACCCACACGAACCAATGTGACTCAATGAACCTGTCAGGGGACGGAGTACAACAGTCATCAGAGAAATGGGACACACAAATATAGATCATTACCATGAGGATCTGACTAATCAGATGTGGTGGTTTAAGGCCACTATAATGCCATAACAAGAAGAGATAGTTATCTTAACTACTATACATTGAACATTATTAGAATCATATATAATGATTAATAATCGGAATTACATTTTAAAATATTAGAATATTAGTTGAGACAATTGTCTCCACTCTGATAAGGTGAAGGACGGGGTGTTTGGCTGAGACAGGTCTAAAGGGCTCTGATAACAATCTGATTAGATAAGAGCCCAGACAATCATTATTAATAGACTGCTCCCACAACAACAGCTTGTTGATAATGGAAATCACTTATCACAGCATGTCTCCCACCAGTGGACAGTATTATGCTGATATAATGTAGTGGCTGAAAATGTAACTTTGACTTGTACACAAAGGCACCTTGTCCTATTTGACCTTATGCTGGGTATATAATTTAATCGGCAAAATTAAGATTAATATTGAATATTTATTATTCATTAATGATCAATGTATAATTGGGGCATTACAGTGGGCCTTTAAGCAAGCACAGATATCACAACCAAAGCCTTATGTATTCTTTTGGTTGGAAAAGGGACACATAATTATGCAAGTGGGAAAGAAAAAGAAGACTTTTCCATAAAACCATGTATAAAAAACATGAAAATGAGTTAGTGCCATATAACAAATATTTTATTATTATAATGACCAAAATCCATTATGTTCAAATGAAAATTTGAATACATAATCACCAGAGACGTGGTATTACTTCCTACCTGACCACGGTGAGAAGAGCAATGGACCCAAAGAACCCAAAAAATGGAATGAAAGTGAAGAAGAAGCGAGCGTAGTAGGACAATGACCAGGCAAGATCCTGCAAAAGAGAGCAAACTATGTGAATATCAGGTATAATCCTAATTAATATAAATGCAACATTGTACTGAGATCACAATCCAGCATTAACCAATATGAATAATGTGTGGTCTAAGACTTTCTTTTCTTTCCAGAAGATTTGTTTATTACCAGAAGCTGCTTATGATGTTAACTTCTAACCGAAATTCAAACCCAAACTCGACCCCTAATCAATTTCAATTGGAACAAGTATTAGATGTGTTTAGCAGTGTCACTGTGCAACTATTATTATAATTACACCTTATTGATACAGCACTGCATGCTAATTACATCAATATAATGTATTCATACATTTAAATAAGAGAATTAAGCATATTTGCACATACACATTGGTACAAGGGAAGATGAAAACCCTGCTCTCAAGTGCACTTCCATTTTGAACTGTTACTTTATATGGAGCCTGAAAAGGAGAGTTACGCTACTGACAATTGCTCTCTATTCAATCTTATTTTCAAGAGGCTATTTATAGTGACTGGTTCCCTGGGGGTCCAGTGGTTAGGATTCTGCTTTCACTAATGCAACCTGGGTTCGATTTTGGATTCCAGTCAGGGAACCGAGGGGTTACACAACCCTGAAGCTATGCAGTGTTGGGCCTTGTCCACCAAGGAATACCAGGAGCTATATGCTGTGGCCCACTGGAGGAGGAACTGGCAACCCACTCCAGTATCTCTGCCATGAAAACCAAATGAATTAGCATGGTGTGTTACGGTCCATGAGGTCACTGAGAGTCAGACATGACTGAACGACACAAACATTTATAGTGACGGTCTTTCAATAGAACTGAATATAGACATCTGAATTCAGAATTCCTTCTATTCTTCTGACAAATATGATAAATTAAAAAAAAAATATGCTTAAAACATATTTGAAACTAATAATGAAATGATAATGTTTGATTTATTTTAAACTTTTATAATACATTTTTCCGAATATTAAGTCCCATTCTTCATAAGAGCATGCAAAAAAATATGTCTCTTCAGTGGTCCTTTAATCTACCTAATTTTCCATTTAAATAGTCTTAAGTCATCAGCCCACAAACACAATTCAGTAACTCCAGTGTAGATTTCTGGCCAACCACCAAGCCAGAGTCCATTGAAATGGTATAAAAATGATTTGGCGTCATGTCCGCTGGGGTAGTGACAATCATATAGTATGTCTGGTTATGAGTGTCTTGTAACTAAAACACAAGTCTCAAATGATTCTCACGGGAAGCAAGCAAGATAGACTCAGATGGACAATTGGGTGTATTTATTAAACAGTACAATATGGAGGTCATAGAGTTTATTATATTTTCTATGAGTCTTATTTATTAAAAGGTCATACTGACTACAATGAATATCAAACAGGCTCAGAGGAAAACACTTGCATTGCCCGGTGTAGCAAAAAGCATCTAAGATTCTTTCTTTTTACATTCTACATTCTCTAGATTGCAAGATTTAGACCAGGGACTTCAGCTTTGCTGCACCAAATTGCCCGTGGCCTTGTACTGTATTTATACATTTAAAATATCCTGTTTTGAACAATTATTCTTGAAAACAGGCAACCTCTAATTTATTGCCTTTCATACACAATTCTACTGCTGTGGAATCTACCATTTTACTTTCAGTGATCTACTTCCTGAGAGACTGAATGCAGACAGGAAGCTTTTTATCTGCACTATGGGAATGTGGCTGCCTGTGCTTTACTTAGGAGAAAGGCTCATTAGTTTACACGGACACGCCCTATGGCGGTAGAAGCTCCGAGAATCAAATTAGCAATAGAAATGGAAGCCTGTAGTAACAAATAATTGTATTTATTTATTGTACCCACCGTACCTTGTAAATAGCGGCGTTAGAGTTTTATATACAAAGTGTAATAATAATAACAGATTAACGCTGGATTTTATTAAGACGTGAGACACATCCAAGATGTTTAACTATTGTTGCTAATTTCCTTTTGTAACATTAACCAACCTCAAAGTTCAAATATATTAGCAAAGAATGAAGACTATTTTTTATTTTATTTTATCAAACATAGATACAAGTTTAGAAAAAAAGCGATACATATTATATATGAATATTTTAGGAAGCATGCTTTTAACCCTTTCACTGCCAGTGAAAACCGTTAAAATGATGCAATCCCTTGCTCTTTGTAGTCCTGATTCGATCAGTGAAGGATCTCCAATGGGTAGCTAAGGGCTACTGACTAGCTTAATCCACCACTCCCAATAGGGCTCTATTACATGGCTGTCGTAGGATATCTTGCGGTGAACTTTCCACATCGGGAGCCACAGATCTATTACATTCCTTCTGCAGTAAACCCTTACAAGTGATTGCTATGTATTAGCTGTTCCCTGCTGCTATGCGAGATGTTACCTTAAGTGCAATTACATGGCTCTGCGACTGTTTACAGTGAGGATAATCCTTATGTGTAAACTCAATCTCCCGCAAGATCAGATACAAGATACTTATGAAACACTTCAGTAGCTACAGTGCCTTACAAAAGTATTCACCCCCCTTGGCTTTTTTTGTGTTTTGTTGCCTCACAACCTGGAATTAACATGGATTGTTTGAGGATTTGCATAATTTAATTTACAGAACATGCCCACAACTTTGAAGATGTTTTTTTTTTTATTATTGTAATGCAAACAATAAAAAGGACAAAATAACTAGTCACCCCCCTAAAGTTAATACTTTGAAGAGACACCTTTTGCGGCCCTCAAGGCTCCAGGTCGCTTTGGATAAGTCTCTATGAGCTTGCCACATCTTACCACTGGGATTTTTGCCCATTCCTCCTTGCAAAACTGCTCCAGCTCCTTCAAGTTGGATGGTTCGCGCTTGTGAACAATAACTTTTAAGTCTGACCACAGATTTCCTATTGGATTGAGGTCTGGGCTGTGACTCGGCCATTCCAACACATTTACATGTTTCCCCTTAAACCACCCAAGTGTAGCTTTAGCAGTGTGTTTGGGGTCATTGTCCTGCTGGAAGGTGAACCTCCGTCCTAGCCTCAAATCACCCACAGAGTGGTACAGGTTTTGCTCAAGAATATCCCTGTATTTAGCACCATCCATCTTTCCCTCAACTCTGACCAGTTTCCCAGTCCCGGCTGCTGAAAAACATCCCCACAGCATGATGCTGCCACCACCATGTTTCACTGTGGGGATGGTGATCTTTGGGTGATGTGATGTCTTGGGTTTTCTTTGATGGACGAAAAGTTACGTTTTAGTCTCATCAGACCAGAGCACCTTCCTCCGTACATTTTGTCAGTCTCCCACATTCCTTTTCGCAAACTCAAAACGTGCCATATTGATTTTTTTTTGCTGAATTTTTTTTCTTTTTTTGGCTTTCTTCTGGCCACTCTGCCATAAAGCCCAACTCTATGGAGCGTACGGCTTATTGTCGTCCTATGTACAGATACTCCAGTCTCTGCTGTGGATCTCTGCAGCTCTCCAGGGTTACCTTAGGTCTCTGTGCTGCCTCTCTGATTAATGCCCTCCTTGCCGGTCCGTGAGTTTTGGTGGGCGGCCGTCTCTTGGCAGGTTTGCTGTTGTGCCATGTTCTTTCTATTTGGTTATGATAGATTTGATGGTGCTCCTGGGGATCATCAAAGATTTGGATATTTTTTTATAACTTAACCCTGACTTGTAATTCTCAACAATATTGTCCCTTACTTGTTTGGAGAGTTCCTTGGTCTTCATGGCAGTGTTTGGTTAGTGGTTCCTCTTGCTTAGGTGTTGCAGCCTCTGGGGCCTTTCAAAAAAGGTGTGCATATGTAATGACAGATCATGTGACACTTAGATTGCACACAGGTGGACATCATTTCACTAATTATGTGACTTCAGAAGGTAATTGGTTGCACCAGAGCTTTTTATGGGCTTCATAATAAAGGGGGTGAATACATACGCACATGCCAATTCTATTTCTAAAAAAAGTTTTATGTATATATTTTTCTCATTTCACTTCAGCAACTTAGACTATTGTGTTCTGATCCATCACATAAAATTCAGATTAACAAAACATTGAACTTAAGGCTGTAATGTAACAAAATAGGGAAAAAGTCAAGGGGTAGGGTGAATACTTTTGCAAGGCACTGTATGTGTGTCCCAGTACAAGAAGATAAACCTTTTTTAGGACTCTAATAAAGTAAAAGTGAAGGCTGCACTTCCTAAAGCACAAAAGAAGATTTTGTCATTGTAAGCACAACCCTTTGCAACAATACTAGAGAACATTTGACAAAATTACCACAAAGTCAATTACAAATACCTGCTCACAGAATTAAACACTGACACCCAAAACAGAACCACAGGGGTAAACATCTAGCCACTTGTGCTACAAATACCTTTAGAACCTCCCTCATAATCCTGTCTGAATGTATCCCCTGGTATATAATACCATGTTACATATGTGAAATTTATATATAATGTTATGTATGTCAAATGCAATAATTAAAAACATCATACATGTGTTGTCAATCAGTGTATGACTTAATGATCAATACATTGGTGGTAATGTCAGTACAATTAGTGCAGCTAGCACTCCAGGACTGCAGGAGCAGTCTCTTAATGTATTCAGGTTCACTCAGGTGTAGTCCAAGTGCATGACTGCAATGAATATCATACAGGTGTGCACCTGGCCTCAATCAAAGATAATCTGAATATACAAGCAGAAATATACTGCTATCCTGGACTGTTGATGGCAATCACAGGACAGAGCTGACAAACCACATGGCAAGTTTATGTGCACATAACAATCGCTCAATACAAAACAAAGAGACAGACACACTCACTCAGTTTCAAACATTTACTCAACAACTTACAAGAAGCACCGTCACCGAAATAACAATTGCAAAAATATAATCAGTGTCATGTAAACTAATCCCAGGAAGCCATGAGACTGACAAAAAAAAACAACCATAACAAACAAATCTAATTACTAACACTTTAGAATAATGCATAGCACTTACATATCTGTCATATCTGGTCAGTACATCAGAATGACTATCACCTAGGAAAAGGGAATTCCATTCACCTACATACAGCAAGTGCCAGGGAAAAATAGTATGACAAAGGAATGCTCTCAGTGGGAATAAAAGATGGAAGGAGAAAAAAAAGAATGGACGTGTGAATATGTACAATTTAGTAATGTTTACATTTCAATGTTCAAAAATGAGATCCTACCTGTTATTTATCTCCAAGCAGTACTACCAATAGTGTATTACCTGACAAACCATAGAGTAATAGAATTCAGTGCATATAGTTTATTAATGGGATGACACTGTAAACAGCAATGCTCTATACAAATCTCTATCTTGAATGTGTATTGGATAAAACTCCCTATATGTAAGTGATACATGAACACTGGCACAACTCATGTGCGTTTATTTCATGACTCCCTTTCGTGGGTATATATATGACTAAAACACATGATATTTGCTAGGAAACATGATACGGCTGCTTAAAGCAGATATTATGACTTTGTGCAGTGCATTAGGCCATATATATTTGAAAGATTACTCCTCAACATTATTGATTTTGTCATCCACTATGTTGTTGGTGTGTACAGTGATGGTTCGCTTACAGTCTTAGCACTACTTGGAGATGAGCACATTATAATGTTCTACTTCAAAGCTACTTGAAAAGAAAAAAACAGAAACCTAAATAAACTAGGGACTGTATGAGAGTTTCTCAATTCTAGGAGCAACAGGTCATATTTTAGGCATGTCCTTTCTTGGCCACAGGGAAGCTAATCAGTGGTTCAGTAATGCTGATAACCCCCCTGGACATGAACAGTCAGCATCACTGAGTCTTTAATTAGCTTACCTGTGCCCAAGCAAAGTTGACATATTGTTGATCTCTAAACTGTGATCTATTGTTGATCGCTGATGACTAGAGTTGAGAAACACTGTAGTGGATGCAGGCCCTATCTACTTCCCCTGTTGGGGAAAGGGTCTACCACTCCAGTTCCACTACAGGTTTGCCTGGTCAGGTGTCTGGCAAGGATTGCTGTGGGAGGTAGAGGAGTAGTTGGAGGAACAGCCAGGGGTGGTGGTGGTATTTACTGGGGGACCTCTCCTTAGGAGTGGTGCATTGGGAGACAGCCTGGCAATGAAAATGTTCCAGAATGGCCAGCAATGAGTCACAGCCGTGATTCTTGACTTTTGTCATCCCTGATGTGCACTCCCACAGTACTAACCTCTGCTGCCACCTCTCTCCACTTATTTGCCCTATGAGCATCTCTGACTTCTTGGTCTCCATGGAGGATACTGGACCGGTCGTGGATGTTTTGTAGGAGGGCAACACTTTCCTTCAGGGATTAATTGGGGCCCTGTGCTTTTTGATCCCTTAACTATGCCAGGAGATCAATACCTCCCAGTCCTAACCCTGAGTCTCACTTCCTCTTTCCCTAGTAAACCCAGAGGCTTTCCCTGCTCCCCTCTCCTCATCACTTCATCTCATCCACACCCCTAACTCCTCATCTCTCCCAGGGCTTTCCCATCTCTCCTAATCTCCTTTTCCATCTCCTCCTCTTACCCCTCCCTCAATCTCAAACATACAAACAAATAATGCAAATAATGCAGTCATGCCACTAACTCACCGATATATGCACAGACACTCTCCGAAACATGCTTAGTTTGCCCATCATGGCATAGTCAATATTAGAACGACAGACTTATATAGACTCAATGTTCCAAAGTGGCAAGCACACGCATGAGCGACGTCAGAGACACGGGAGTGAGAGGAGGGGGTAAGAGGCACGGAAGGGAGAGGGGTGAAAGACACGGGAGGGAGAGGAGGGAGGGAGACACTGAGGAGGGGGAGAGAGACCCCGGGGAGGGAGATGAGGGGGAAGAGAGGATTGCAATGGGCGCCAAACAGGTACGAGGGGGGATAGTCTTGCATTGTGTGACACACAGCATTGCCAGGCTTCAAATGTTATTGCTGGCATTTTTGACAGGCAAGTCGCTAGTATATATTATAGTAGCTTACTTGTATTGGTCACAAAAATAATTCTTGTTATGCAATTATCATAGAGAGTCTCTTGCATTCACTGTGATATTCCAATAATAATAAATAAATGTTTTAATTAGGCACTGATCGTTAATAAAAAGCACATTTAATTATTTAAAAAAGCAATGTTCAATGTTTAACTTACTATAATAGATCATGTTCACCCGCTGCTGATCTTTACCCACTATGAGGCATATTCGAGGAGGTAATTTTGTCCAGCAGGCAGTGGTACATTTTAAATCATAGGGTTATAAAGTGTTCATACAATCCTTTAGACCTGTCTCTTAATCAAACCTCCCTTCTCTATTGATGCCCTTATCAGGGTGGAGACAATCAGTTCAACTGGAGGCTGATCTTTGAAAGTGAATTTAGTAGTGAATTTTCTTATTATTAATAATTAAATCTGAATTTCATTAATGATCAATGCATGACTAAATAACTAACTCCTCTTGTTAGGGTATTACATTGGTTCTTTAAAAAATGTTTACAAATGACCTTCTGCCATTTAGTGAATCAGGTCCTTCGTATATTATACATTTTAGTAACACTTTGTAGACAACAATTCTTTGTTACTCACCACCCAGTCCTTACGAGTTATCATTGTCTTCATTATTTGGACTGTGAAATACACTGGGATCAGCAAAGGGGGGCCGACTGAGGGAGACAGAGACACAATGACCCTGATTAGAGAAATTCCTGGAGAGGGTTCTCAAAACTAAACATAGCCAAGGTTACCAAAGATAAATCTGCACACTATGGGGAGGGGAGTACACTGGCACAATGTTATTATACAGGATAGTCAAGGAAAAAATGCATGTTTTTGAGGTTTGTAACTAACTAACAACATTAGCAGCTGTGTAAGTAATGAGGAAAAAAACAAAAATTTGAGCAGATTCTGTTGTTGTCTACAGGCTGGCTTTCTAGTTAACAGGGTTTGCAGATTATATTGCAACTATCTGCTTCTGAGCATGTGTGGTGTGGAGACAAATGTGTAACTGATCAATTGGTCGGAAGTCGCAGCGCTCGCAACACCCCGCATCCTGTCTGTGCAAGAGCCTAAGTACATCCTGTGTCTGTAAGTGCCAAACTGCAGCTTGTCTCTGTAATAGCCACTGTGCATCCAGTGCCTATAAGAGCCAACCTGCAACCTGTGCCTTTAAGAACCAATCTGCAGCCTGTGCCTGTAAGAGCCAATGTGCAGCCTGTGCTTACAAGAACCAAAGTTCCAAGCAATTACCTCTCTCCTCATTCTCTACATCGCCACCATCCCATTAGGCCCTCAAGTTCTCTAAGTACAGTTAAAGTGAAGTTAAATTCTATGTTATCTGATGTAATTATTGTTTTGTAATGTCTGTTTAGTTTTAAGGTTTTGTATCCAGAAACAAGATATTCAGTGCAAACTAAAATGTGAAAAAATCAGAAAAATCTATTTTATGCATCTTATTAATGTCATCAAATAATTATAAAGTAAATATCTTATTTGCCACCTAAAGAGTTTAAGGTCAAGAATTGTTCTCCCTCCATCATAAATGATAAAAAGGCTAGATACTCACTCAGAAAGAAATACTGATGTTGGTGATTGTACGGCAGGAACTTCAACTTCTTTTTCCCATACTGTAAGAAGGAAAAACAATAGACTCAGCAGTTCATATAACAAGATGTAAAGTAGAGCCTTGAATAAGAACCCGACTTTAAAAGTGAACCGTCATCTAAATCGTATCCATTACAAGACATGAAATTCAATAGTTTTATAAAAAATGTTCAGTTTTATTGTTTATCATTTAGAGCAGTAAGTAGAGAAATTGTGAAAACTTTTCATTTGACCCTCTTTTCAATATTTTATAACTGATTTAATGTTTGCAGTCTAATTACCTGTCTAAATAACTGTCTAGCATCAATTCACCTGCACCAGTCAATATACTAAGTTTATGTGGAGACACAACTACAATTTCTAAGATTCTGAAGAGACCAAAAAAAACAAGCTCCTTCTAAATGTTTATATAATGTCTTCAATAGCAAATGCATCTCTTTTTTCCTTTGGAGTAAGTATATCAGGGGAAACCAAAGGGTAGAGATGCTTTATTTTGCTGCAGCCTGGGTATCTGCAGGGTGCTCATGATTTTTGATCATATCAGAGCCCTTCGGCATTGAGATATGGAGGAAAACACTCTTATAAAATTGTGAAATATGAATTCATTCTTAAGGTCTCTGTTTGATGATGTAGAGCTATATTGATGATTTCTCCTGTCTTTTTAACTTATTATTAAATATAACCACACAGTCACTGACACTTAAGGTTTTTAGTCATCTTTTCCATTTGTAGACTTACTTCTACATAACTCAGTGGCCACAACCTCCTCTTTACTATTCACATAACGACTCTGCAAATAAATAAAAGGCTGAATAGGGTGAGTAATAAAAACTGCGCCTGCACAACTAGCTAAAAATGTTCTGACTCAAAGAACATTTTCTCACCCACTTTAAAGGCGTACTGAATATTCACCATTATAGTCAATAAATAATCTTTATTGAAATCTTTGGAAATTCTGAATCTATGGAAATTACGATTTATGCAAAATTATTACTAAATGTTTGATTTAAAGGGAGATGGAAGTTTCCTGAATGGTACTAGGTATATAATATACATAGTATACTATACTACTATATCCACCCACTAAAATATGAAGGGGGCTTTGTCTAGCAGGCAGTGCCACTAGGTTATATCAACACAATGGTCTCCATTGGCTGAAAAGTTATTGTGTTAAAGTAACATGTTTTGTTGTAAGGGCACCTTATGAATGATTGTTTGGTCTCTTGTCTCAGATTTGTCTAAAAACCCTTCTTTCAGTAAAACCTTCTTTCACTTGATGATCATATCAGGGTGGAGACAAATAGCTCCACTGGAGGTTGATAGAGTAATTTTTGAAAGTACGTTTGTGATTGAATATGACTAGTTTTAATGATCAATGCAACAATTAGCTCTTCTTGTTAGGGTCTAAAGTATTTTTTTACTTCCTGGTGCTCAGGACAATAAGACTGAAGCGTTACCTCCACCGGCTGTGTGTCTCCCAACACAAAAATATGCACCATGTTAACATCGGGGTCTTTGCTGAAGATGTTCGGCTTCGCGTGGTGCTGGAAATGACGGTGATTCCACCAGTTGGCTGAGGCTCCCTGTAAACAAATGAGAACAAATAAATCTCATCCCTGTTATTAGATTGCAAGCTGTTGAGACAAGTGATCTTATGAGAAAGAGAAATCATTAATCTCTAAAATATTTTGTATGACTAATATAAAAGATTTTCTTGACTTTTGTTGCTGTACTAAAGGACCTCTGTCATTTGGGAAAAACTTCACATGCTTTTAAAGTATGTATGAAACCAGCAATATTAGCATATAGGAGCATAAAATCATTTTTAGAAAAAAATATCCAACATTTTTTGGACAGAAATTAATTAAGATCTTGTCTAAATACAAGGTTCCCACGATTTTCTGTTAGGAACAAAGCTAAGATGTCAGCTGGCATTAAAGCAGAACTGAATACAATAGTTAAAAATGAAAGGCTGTATTTATCTAGTTATTTATTTATATTTATTTAAAGACATTTTGCATATGTTTAGATTGTAAGTTTGTGTTGAGTTTTCGATCTTGTAAGCACTATTTATGTTAGTTTCTAAGCTCAAAGACAAGGCCTACAAATAACAGATAATAATAACTGTACTCTTATGTTCAAATATAACATTACACATCAGATATTACAAAATTATTAATACTTGAATATTAATGATATATTTCTCAAAAGTCAATATTACCTTGAGGTGGCCTATGACAAATTTATGGCCAATGTGGTTCCATTTGGGCTTCTTAAAGACTGAGAGGTGTCCAAAGTCATGCTGGAGCCAGCCAGCTTGGGCCTGAAAGGGAAGGAGTTGGACACAATAAATATGGAAGCCAACTGCTAGGTCTTAGAGTGTAGGGCCCCTTTAAATTGTCTTATATCTACAGAAGGCCACCCAAGATGAGCTACTGACAGTTCATGGGAACCAGAGGGAGGCAGATTCAATATTGGTTGGATTAATAACCTGGGATGTTGCAAGGAGAAGAACGGTGATCAAGGTTGGGATCCACCCAGTGCCAAGATAGGAGAGTGTCGCCCAAGCCAGAATCTCCATGACTATGATGTGAGACAGGTAGAGACCGAAGAACACAGAGCTTGCTTTGAAGAGACCCATGTCCTCAGCCGTCCTACGCAACACTCGGAAATCAGACACTTGCTGCTCCTGGATACAGAAATAAGAAGAGAAAAACACAACTGGTAAATTATATGAGCAGTCACATCACAACACCATGTTGCACAGTATAATCATACTGAGTACCTCTATAAGCTTCCGCCCCATTGATAACAAGCAGCTTATGCCCTTAGTAACTCCATAAATGTCCAGTCATGATAATGATATGAACAAGCTGTACACTATACACTTCCTCCAGTTGATAACGAACATACCCCACTGTATAATAATGCAGAGTATATCTATACATTCCTAGTCTGGGGTAATGCACATGCTATATTTTATTAGGATGCTGAGCATCCATATAAACCAGCCATGACTGAATGCACATACTGCCCTGTATAGTGATGCTGAGTACCTCTATATACCCTGAGCCAGTATAATGCATATGCTACATTGTATTAGGATGCTGAGTATCTATGTAAACTTCCATCCCTGGGCAATGCACATACTGCCCTGTATAGTGATGCTGAGTACATCTCTCTACTCCAAGGCAGGATAATGCACATACTGCCCTGTATAATGATGCTGAGTATTTTTATACACTCCCGGCACAGCATAATCAACTGTATAATGATGCTGAGACCTTTCCTTCACACATAATGAACATGCTATAATGATGCTGAGTATCTCTATACACTTTCAGCCACAGAACATGCTGCACTGCATGATACACATGCAACATGGTATTATGATAGTGAGTATCTATATAAACTCCCAGCCCCAGGATAATGCACATGCTGCGCTGTATAGTGATGCTGAGTACCTCTATACACTCCGAGCCAGGATAATGCACATGCTGCGCTGTATAATGATGCTGAGTACCTCTATACACTCCGAGCCAGGATAATGCACATGCTGCGCTGTATAGTGATGCTGAGTACCTCTATACACTCTGAGCCAGGATAATGCACATGCTGCGCTGTATAATGATGCTGAGTACCTCTATACACTCCGAGCCAGGATAATGCACATGCTGCGCTGTATAGTGATGCTGAGTACCTCTATACACTCTGAGCCAGGATAATGCACATGCTGCGCTGTATAGTGATGCTGAGTACCTCTATACACTCCGAGCCAGGATAATGCACATGCTGCGCTGTATAGTGATGCCGAGTACCTCTATACACTCCGAGCCAGGATAATGCACATGCTGCGCTGTATAGTGATGCTGAGTACCTCTTTACACTCCGAGCCAGGATAATGCACATGCTGCGCTGTATAGTGATGCTGAGTACCTCTATACACTCCGAGCCAGGATAATGCACATGCTGCGCTGTATAGTGATGCTGAGTACCTCTATACACTCCGAGCCAGGATAATGCACATGCTGCGCTGTATAGTGATGCTGAGTACCTCTATACACTCCGAGCCAGGATAATGCACATGCTGCGCTGTATAGTGATGCTGAGTACCTCTATACACTCCGAGCCAGGATAATGCACATGCTGCGCTGTATAGTGATGCTAAGTATTTTTATGCATCCCGACCCGGCATAATCCACTGTATAATGATAATGAAAATCTCTATTCACTTTCATTCAGATAAAACTCATGCTGCACTGAATAATGATAATGAGTATGTTTATACACTCTGGCCTGGCATAATGTACTGTATAATGATGCAATTAATGGACATGCTACACTGTATTATGATGCTGATTACCTCTATACACATACCTGCTGATAATGAACATGCTGCATTGTATAATAATGCCAAGTATCCTTATACACTCTCAGTCAAGCTTTCTACAGCGTCCTCCGCTGACCAGAGGCTCGTCTTACACCAGAGGTCATGAATAGAGGCACCTTATAAATATCATTAATAATACAGGAGCCCTGCAGCTACATGTCAGTCCAAGAACAATGACCACACATTAATAATACAGGAAGGGAAGATTATTTTACTCATGAAAATGTAAAGTTAGCTTCTAAATTAACTACGAAGAGGCCAACCAGACATTGGAACACCACATTATACCTACTTAGTATTGTCTGGAATTTCGGGGCCAGACAGTCATTTTTGTATAAATTCAAACTGATACGCTGCTCATTATTTCTATGGCACAAATGAGCTGCAGAAGATTGGTATAGGGTAATGGAGAAACTTAAAGGGCCAGTGTAAGAGTGTTTCATGTTAAACCTATTTTTAGTTCACTATTATTATCGGCCGATTAAAGCTTTACCCCAAAAATATTAATGGCTGCTGCTTTACCACTCCCCACTACTCTTATTGTCCTGAGCAATACTGAAAGGAAGTGAGGGATTCAAGCCTTACCAGGATAGCCTAATCAATAGTGTCTCCGTTGAAATATTTCACTTCCTTTCAGTGGTGCTCAGGACAATGAGAGAGGTGGGGGCAGCAGTGGCCATTAATGAGGTAAATTGTGCTTTTAAATTATATTTTTTGGCTAAAGCTTTGATTTGCTGCTGTTTGCACATGCATTTTTAATGTTAATTGATGGCTAACTAAAAAAATAGGTTTAACATAAAAATTGTTTACACTGGACCTTTAAAGGGTCATGCCAAAGGTCCCAGTACTAAAGTACCTAAACAAATATTAATTTTGCAATTCAAAATGATCACAAATGTAATATATTATTAGAAAAACAGTTTTGAATGTACTCAATTTTGTCTGTCACTGTTTTCATGAATGGATCCCTGGTTAATGGCTTCCTTTTTTATGTTTCTGAGGTGTCAATCTGTTAACAGCCAGACTCTATTGGCACTTCGGAATCCATATGCAAAAGGAAGTGATTAATCCAGGAAGCCATTCGCCAGTCATGAGTGTAATTAGATAATGATAACAAGAAGAGTCTGGCGGCTGAATCTGTGAGCTAATTCATTAACGATAAGCAGGCCAGTCTGAATGGAGGGTTTTTGGATCTGACTAACAGCTAAATATAATGTAATCAAAACTGTTTTTATTTTATTAAATGCCATTTTAATAACCTTAAATTACAAATATTTATATTTTAATGATATATCCTACCATAACTAGAACATCTGCTGTGACTGTTTAAGACCCTGCACCAATACCAGCAATCTGTGTCTTTGTGCAGATTGCAAGCTCTTCAGGGTAGATATTACCTGCACAGCTCAGTATCCATACAATCAGAGCCACTATCTGCTTACATTCTTATCTCGGTCTTGGCTGGGCTCTTCTGGGGCCAGTTCTCCGATGTACAGGGGCTTAAGGAATTTCCTTACAAAGTTCTGGTCCGGATGAAAGGCCTGGAAAGCATCCTAAGGAGAGAGATGGAGAAACAGGGGTTAAAGCCTGAAGATTATAAAACAGAATTCATTGATATTGTTATTATTAATTACCTAATTATGAATGTGCAATTATTATATTATACTGCTTCAGTATGATATATTTATTATTATAATACAAAGATATGGCCCTTTATTTTTTGCCATGAGCTAATATTGTATTTTCTTTGTTCTTAACCCCTGTACCGAACTACAGAACATTTTATTATTATAATAAACTAGCGACTTACCCGTCAAAAAATGATGGCAATAAGATTATAAGGCAGGTAATGCTGTTTGGTCGAGACATTAATTTTGTTGGTGGTCCGAGATCTTTCGGTGCTCATTGCGAGCCTCGCGCTGAGCGCCTTTGGCGCTCATTACGTGGCTTGCAATGTGCGCCTTCAGCGCTCATTGCGAGGCTGTTGGTTGTTTTTATTTTTTTTTCTGATAGGCGCTTTTGCTGGTTTGGTCAGCGGTAATGTGTTTTTTGCGCTTATTGCAAGGCTTTGTGTGCTATAAGCAGCGTTGGCGCTTGTGAGTGGCGCAGTGAATGGCTTTTATGTTTATTGTGAGTGTTTTTTTTTTGTGTATGTTTTTTGTACGCATTGTGGAGCTGATGTGTAAGTGTCAGCAATGTGTGCAGTGTGTAGTGTAAATAGGCTGCGTGCGCAAGCCAAATCCGTTAGGGTAGCTCTGTACTTCCGCATTGTGTAAGTTAGTGTTGTAAAATGGGGGCGAATGTGTATGTGGTACGCGGCTGTGGATGATTTAGCGTCCTTGTTAATAGTGTATCTTGTACGGCTTTTTGGAAAATCCATATGTGCTTGGTGGTGTTTTGCATGTTTAGGGTCCTTTAGCCTCGTTTTCTTTTTTTGGGGCGGCCATTTTTTCTGTCGGATTTTCGTGTGTGTAAACTCTGGAATTTGGACTGAAATTGAGGTGTAAGTTCACTTGCAGAGGTCCTGGGTGCCCCCCTGCTGTGGGGAAGCTTTTTATGTATTTGTTGTGTGTATTTATTGTGTTTTTAATGTTTTTTTGTGCGCGCGGGTCAGGCGTTAAGGTCGTATTTTTGCGAGCTTGTAATGTTTTTTTTTCTAAGCCCCGCGGCTCGTATTTTTCTGGATGCTAAGTCCGTAAATTTTGCGGTGTGAGTCCCGCCTGCGGCTCATTGCAGCCGACGTGGGAGCCTCCACCTCTGCAAATGCGGCCCCTCGCTTTGCGAGAGTCAGCATTTGCGGGCCGAAAGTTGTAAGGGGGTCATAGGGATGAGCGCCTACGGCGCTCATCACCAGCGCAAGGAGCACCTTCGGCGCTCCATGCCAGCAACTGCGGCCCTCGTTTCGGGAGGCCCATGGTTGCTGTGGGCTCGCTACGCAAGCCAGCAAGCGTTAGCAACAACCCGCATGCTCACAACTATATATGTGATAAAATTATGGTATTATAATGTATTATAATCACAAAGTATTATAATACATTTGTTGTATATATTATATTATTAAAAATAATTATATTAAAATATAGTAATATAATTTATAATAAACAGCTTCAGTATATTTATTATTATTAATAACTTATACTATAGTAATATAGTTTGTAATGATAATATAACTTATTATAATATATTGCCCCAGTAAATGTATTATTATAATAAATTAAATTATAGTAATCTAATTTCTTATATGTTAATGACTTATAGCTCGATTTATTATAATAAAATACACAATAATATTTATCAATGTACTACAGGAATATCATGTTTAGCGCAGTATATGCATTCCTGCCTGCAGGAGCGCTATATGAATACTGCGCTAAACAGAGCATATTAACGCCATAGCGGTGAACAGCAATATAGCTCTATGCAGGAATTTAAATGCCCTTAAGAGCTATTGTGAGATTTCGTGGAAACCGCATTAATCAGCGCTCAATATAATAATACTAATAATATACTGATTTTTTTATAATAAATTATTATATTAATATTAATAATATACTGATTCAGTATGTGTTTTATTATAATAAATTATATTGTAGTAATATTACATAATAGTAATACTATGAAATCATGTATTATGATATAATATTAATAATATACTGATTCAGCATGTGTTTTATTATAATATATTATATTGTAGTAATATTACATAATAGTAATAATATTAAATAATGTACTATAATATAATAATAATAATAATATACTGATTCAGTATGTGTTTTATTATAATAAATTATATTGTAGTTATATTACATAATAGTAATACTATAAAATAATGTATTATGATATAATAATACTAATAATATACTGATTCAACATGTGTTTTATTATAATAAATTATATTGTTGTAATATTACATAATAGTAATACTATAAAATAATGTACTATAACATAATAATAATGTACTGATTCAGTATGTGTTTTATTATAATAAATTATATTGTAGTTATATTACATAATAATAATGCTATAAAATAATGTATTACTATACTCACAATGAAATTTTTTTTAAGTAAATGCTTATTTTAAATTTGCATTGATTCTATGCCTGGTTGCAATTAACCTTTAGGGTTTACAAGTCCTAGTAGAGCTCCTTAAGTCTTTAAATAAGAGATCTCTAACAATGATACTTAATAAAGTTTAAAAGGTACTTTGGAGATGTTATGGGGCAACCAGATTCATTGTTAGAGTAGTGTTTTCGTCATTTATTATAATATACTGTTATATGTATTATTATATTAAATTATATTATTGTACATTTTTTTGCTTTATTTCTTATTTGTAACTGCAATATGTATGTTGTTACACTCATGGTGTAATAATTCTCCGATGAGCGCCTCTACTCTTTTTGCATAATATCAGAGCCCTGAGTCCTGTCTATTGTCCTCGTACCCAAGGCATTGACCGTCAGTAGCCTGCACTGCAGTGAACTGGAGTAACCTCACCCTTGCAGTGCTCTGCACCCTCCTCTCAGTGCATGGGTTATATACTATAGACCTAGTCGGACCACTCCCATCACAGATTCTCATATAGTAGATGGACCAGGAGGCAGCAATGACTCCCTAAAGAGTTCATAAAGACCCCTTCTGATGGGCAGTGGAGTCTAATAGACACCCGAAAGGGCTGCACCCAGACACAACATATACACCCAGAGAGCTTGCAGACACACAGACTCATTGATACACATGCATTCATGTATGAACAGACATCCACACGCATAAACACTGACCCATTGATAAAAAACATTTATATAGACGGATAGAAAATAGATTCATACACTGACACAGTAATACAAATATATATATATTAATAATACTAATAATAAAGGATTTAATAAAGTTTGGGAGGGATTATTATTACTATTCATAATAATAAATAGCCACCTAATATTACTTATACATCAACATTAATATAATGGATATAGTTTATAAGGTCAGCGCTTTCTCATTACTATGTTATTCTACAGAGCCCCCTTTATTCCAGTTGGGGAGATATTTTTACACTTTAGTGCAGAAGTTTCCAAATTATGGTTTAAGGGTCAACATCTGTGAGCTCGACAGATGTTTACTGGGATAACAAAAATATCAGGAAGACACATTGGGTAACAATAGAAATGCATAAAAATAACATATATACTACATTTTATGGCTATGCTCCAGTATATCTAATGCATTATAAGAAGAAGGCGGGGGGCAATGTTCAAGTGGTCTACCAAGACCTTGGTCAACAGTTGGGTGGCCCGTGCTAAAATACATCCCAATTACACACCTATTTAATTATATACCAGACCAACTGGATCTACTGGGCAATATCTACTAAGGCGTGACATTGGGGAGAACTCGTGTACATGTTAACCCTTTCCTCTTTCAGTGACATGGTCAAATCCTAGAAAATTTGATAATATATTTTAAAAGCTAAAATACATTTATTTTGTTCCAACTATATTCACATACGTTTCTTATCGGTGTCCACTGCACGAAACACAAAATAATCTGGTTCCAGAGAAAAACTGGCGTAAGTTTCCTGAGTAATATAAAAGTGTATTGCCAGAAACCGCTACATATTTCCTAATTGTGAGTCTGCCTGGTCGGTACAGAGCATGGGCTAGAAAGGACACGTAGTATAACGCTCTTATAGAGTGATATCTAGAGCAATAAATATTACTCCCAATATCACACAAATATTGTTATTAGACTTTTGGGTCAAAATTCTAATATTTAACAGGATTTAATAAAGTTCAGGAGGGAAATGTCTTCCAGAAAGAAGTGCAAGAACAAGAGGTCACGATGTGAAGATAGAAGGTGGGCAATTTAGGGGTAATGTGTAAGAGAGTAGGTAATCAATTTAAAATAGTAGTAGAGAAGTGGGAGAGCCTTCCAGTGGAAGTGGTAGGGACAAACACAATGTATGCATGCGTATGATAAGGTAGATAGAACTGGCAGATTAGATGGGCCTTTTTGGTTGGTATCAGCTTTCGCATCTATATTTTAAAACTTCTATGATGTGCAATATTTATTGAATCATTTACAGGAAACCAATTTTTGAAGAAAGAGAGAGAGAGATAAAGCCCAGCTGTATGAGTCAATTATATAAAAATAAGCATATATAAATATTATATATTAGTAATTATTACAGAGATCTTTAGCATATTGTGTTAAATAGATTGTTTCAGAAATATTATCAATTAATGAAAACAGAATAACATAAAATGTATTTATAATAAAGGTATATTCACTAATATAAAGACATATTCCCTTAGAGACAAGCACATACTATGATAAATAGTTCAGGTTACTCCTTGCAGATACTTGCCATGCAAAGTCCCCATGCCATCTGGCCAGCGTGGGCATACTCTTACTGTACATGATGCTGCCAGCTTGGCATGAAGTAGGGATTAGACTGACATGCAACACGTGTAGAAAAAGACAGATCTGTGCTGAATTATAGGCATGAGAGATTAGCCACTAGACGGCCTTAAGGGCTTTATTTTATGTGCAATACTCTATACAATAAAGATGTGAGAGATATTAGTATATACTGATATGTATTTGTGTGTGTGTATATATATATATATATATATATATATACATTGCAAAATACATATTGAAAAATCTAGGGGGTTTTGTCACACTCATCCACCATAGGTTCTACACATATATATATATATATATATATATATATATATATATATATATATATAGAGAGAGAGAGAGAGAGGTGGACCAAATATCTAAAACTTACTAGCCAGGAATATCTTATAGGAGCCAGACAGGCTAGTTTCTTTGCTTCTGGAAGGAAGCCCTTCATAGGGCAGCACACATTTTAGGCGCCAGGACGCCCGGGCTCCTGGTAAATTCCCACCCTGTATATATATATATATATAAATATATATATATAATAGCACAGAGGGCTGTAAAAATTAACCCTGTAGCATCTAAACCAGTGAAAAAAGCTTCAAAAGGAAAGGATTTTACGACTTTATTATTTGTGACTGCTCTGCATAATCTATATAATATATTTGTGAGTTATAAGTGCTGGTCTACATATTTAGATTTGTTTACAATATAAATATATAATAGTATATATACTTATCGCCATGATAGATATGTATTATGTGTGATGTGTTCACCATAATTATGATATTTGTAATGGTGTGCACAGCAAAATGTTATAGCTGGTTTATTATATTGGAAGGATATGCCTATAACTTAATAACTGTTATCTAAAATGACTTTAGCACATGATATATTTTACAGGTCATTAATTAAAAATAGTAAAATTCAGCAATATGACAAAGCTGCACCGTGCTGAATGGCATTTTAATAGGGTTTGTTATGCTATTTATATATTTTTTATTTTATTTTATTGCATTATTATTATCAAATTTCCAAAGGGTTTTGCATAACACAGCAATTCCAATAAGATTTTTTTTTCAGTAAAACATAAGAATTTGCAATATTTATCATTTTATGATTTTGGATATACAATTCTAGAATAATTAACCCTTGACATGCTGTAGTTGAGCAGATTAATGTCAGATGAGTGGCCACATTAGTTATAGCTGGTCACGCTTGCAGTACTCACAGTGGCATCCTCGCCAGCATAGTGGCTAATGACCCGCAGACCCCCAGGGTGCCTCTTCACCCAGTTGGTGATGTTGTAGACTTTCCGATCTATCACTATCCACTTATCTGCCTTTAGGTTGTGTTTCTGGATCTCTTCCCAGCTGTAATGTGCCTCTGACTTCACACAGCTGGAGGTGCAATCCTCGCCATTCTGACCTCCCATACCCATGGTCCAACCTTCTTGGGGGCACACTTGCCAACCTGGCCCTTCTTCACACTGTATGGAAGCCAATAATTAGTATAATGGCAAACTACTCATGCCCTCCCTCTATATATATTACAACCCTCCCCTTGTCTGTCCACGGTCTCTTTTCTCTTTCTTTCTCTCCTCTCAGCCTATCACCTTTATCTCTCTCTTCTCCCTCTCTCCTCAGTCTATTGCCTCTCTTCTTTCTCTTAGTCCCTTTCCTATCCCTTTTCTCTCAGTCTCTCTCTCCTGTCAGTCTGTTCTCCCCTCTCTTACAGTATGTCTCCTATCTCTCTTCTCCTCTCATTCTCAGTCTCTCCTTCCCGCTTTCTCTTTCCTTTCAGTCTCTCTCCTCCCCTCTTTCTCTCTCGCAGTCTCTCTCCTCCTCTATCTCTTGCAGTCTCTCTCCTCCTCCCCCTTTCTCTCCGTCTAGCAGTCTCTCACCTGTCAGTCTCTACCCCCTCTTTCTCTAACAGTCTCTCTCCTTTCAGTCTCTCCCCTCTCTCACATTGTCTCTCCTGTCAGTCTCTCTCCTCCCCACTCTCACATTGTCTCTCCTGACAGTCTCTCTCCTCCCCATTCTCACATTGTCTCTCCTGTCAGTCTCTCTCCTCCTCTCTCCTTTCAGTCTCTCTCCTCCTCTCTCCTCCCCTCTCTCACATTGTCTCTCCTGCCAGTCTCTCTCCTCCCCACTCTCACATTGTCTGTCAGTCTCTCTCCTCCCCACTCTCACATTGTCTCTCCTGTCAGTCTCTCTCCTCCCCTCTCTCACATTGTCTCTCCTGTCAGTCTCTCTCCTCCCCTCTCTCACATTGTCTCTCCTGTCAGTCTCTCTCCACCTCTCTTTCTCTGTTATCAGTCTCTTTCCCCACCCTTTCTATCTCTTGTCAGTGTCTCCCCTCCCTCTCTCCACCTGCTGATGGAGCTCACAGTGCCTCAGTGTACTGTCTCTCAGTCACTGCAGCTCCACATGTACCCGGCTCCATGCACATCCCTCCTCCTCCTCCTCCCTGAGCATCCTTCGCTCCCCCTCCCCTCCCTGTTTAGGGTTTCCAGGGCAATCAGCAGAGAGGCTGGACCAATCAGAGCGCGCGGACCCGGGGCAGCCTGCTCGCCATTGGCCCTGGAGGATCTTTCGAAGCTCGAGGACGTGAGGGAATTATCCTGAGCTGGGAGGGAGCCAGATAGCACCCACCACCATGAGAGAGAGGGGGGCAAGATGGAGGAGGCTGGGATTAGATAGGGAATCACTTGAGATAGACATAGGGTCAGAGGAGAGCAAGATAGAGAGGAGCAAGATGGAGGGAAGCTGGGATTTGACAGGGAATCACCGGAGAGCAAGATAGAGACTGTCGTATCATACTACATAAAGAGGGCAAGATGGAGGGATGCTGCATTTAGATAGGACGTAACTGGGAAGGGTCACAGGAGAGATAGAGAAGGGTGACCATAATATATAGTGAGGGCAAGATGGAAGGAAGCTGAGATTAGATAGGGCAAGATAGAGAGGGGTGACAGGAGAGAGGCTGCCATATATCATATACATATAGACAGGGGTATTCATAATACATAGAGAGGGGATCAAGATGGAGGGAGGCTTGGAATAGAAAGGAGATCACAGGAGATAGAGATGGTTGACAATAATACTTAGAGAGGGCAAAATGGAGGGAGGCTGGGATTAGATAGGGAATCACTGGGGAGGGTCACAAGAGAGCAAGCTCATAATACATAGAGGGCAAGATGGAGGGAGGCTGGGATTAGATAGAGAATCACTGGAGAGGGTCACAGCAGAGCAAGTTTGTAATACATAGAGAGAGAGCAAGATGGAGGGAGGCTGGGATTAGATAGGGAATCACTGGAGAGGGTCACAGGAGAGCAAGCTTATAATACATAGAGGGCAAGATGGAGGGAGGCTGGGATTAGATAGGGAATCACTGGAGAGGGTCACAAGAGAGCAATCTCATAATACATAGAGGGCAAATGGAGGGAGGCTGGGATTAGATAGGGAATAACTGGAGAGGGTCACATGAGAGCAAGATAGAGAGGGGTGACCATAATACCTAGAGAGGGCAAAATGGAGGGAGGCTGGGATTAGATAGGGAATCACTGGGGAGGGTCACAAGAGAGCAAGCTCATAATACATAGAGGGCAAGATGGAGGGAGGCTGGGATTAGATAGGGAATAACTGGAGAGGGCCACATGAGAGCAAGATAGAGAGGGGTGACCATAATACATAGAGAGGGCAAAATGGAGGGAGGCTGGGATTAGATAGGGTATCACCGGAGAGGGTCACAGGAGAGCAAGCTTATAATACATAGAGGGCAAGATGGAGGGAGGCTAGGATTAGATAGGGAATGACTGGAGAGGGCCACATGAGAGCAAGATAGAGAGGGGTGACCATAATACATAGAGAGGGCAAAATGGAGGGAGGCTGGGATTAGATAGGGAATCACTGGGGAGGGTTACAAGAGAGCAAGCTCATAATACATAGAGGGCAAGATGGAGGGAGGCTGGGATTAGATAGGGAATCACTGGAGAGGGTCACAGGAGAGCAAGCTTATAATACAAAGAGGGCAAGATGGAGGGAGGCTGGGATTAGAAAGGGAATAACTGGAGAGGGTCACATGAGAGCAAGATAGAGAGGGGTGACCATAATACATAGAAAGGGGGGCGATTGAAGGAAACTGGGATTAGATAGGGAATCACTGGGGAGGGTCACAGGAGAGCAAGATATAGAGGGGTGACCATAATACATAAAATGGGGGAGGCTGGGATTATATAGGAGATCACTGGAGAGCAAGATAGAGACTCTTATTATAATACATAGAGAGGACAAGAGGTAGGTTGGGATTAGATTGGAGAGCACTGGGGAGGGTCAGAGAAGAGCAAGATTGAGACTGTCATATATCATAATACATTTAGGTGACCTTAAGGGGAAATGGAGAGAGACATCATAGACTGTGATAGATCATAATAGATATATAGAGTTGTGACAGTAGAACGTAGAGTGGTAAAGGAGAGACACAGTTGAGGTTATAATACATATGGAGAGGAACAACAAGTGAGAGAGGAGGGAGCAAGATGACGTGTAGAGAGTAGCCAATATATACAATAAAGGGTAAAGAAAGTCAGGAGACATTGCAGAGGTTATAGTTTGAGATCCCAATGTATAGAGAGAGGGACAAAGGAGGGAACAAGATGGAGAGTTGAGGAGGACCACCATACTTGTAGCAAGGGGCAAAAGGAGAGACAGGAAGGAAAGTGCGATAAGAGAGGGGCAAGAGGGATTTTTTTTAGGTATAAGGAGATAAATACATTGTGGTGGGGTGAAAATATGGTGAGGTGTAGCAAGGGGATATACTGATTTGGAGGTAAGGAGGGACAACTAGTTTTGGACAGGGCAGAGGCAAATGATGAGAAGAGTAACAGGGAGTAAAGCCGTGAGAGGTAGATAAGAAGGCAGGAAAAAATGGCACTTGGTAGAATATTTCCAGTGGGGCAACTGGTGAAGTATTAACAATAGAAGAGGGATACTGAGGGTTAGAAGAGTGGAGAATTGGTGAACAAAATATTACCTGTGACAACATGTTGAGGGGTAGACGAGATCAAGTGAAGGACAAAATGGCGATGAGTAGAATATATCAAGTGGAGAAGGGGGAGAGGTAGATATCGAATGGAGGAGTAAACGGTGAGGAGTAGAAGACATCAATTGGAGGAGAGAAGGGTGAGAGGTAGCTAACAAGTGGAGGACAAAATGGTGAAGGAGAGAATATCTAAGGGCAAAGATATGACGTGTAGGACAACATGGTGAGAGTAAAATAACGAGGCAGAAAATAGGGGAGGGTACATGATGCTGATGAGGGAAATATAATAGGGGAGGCTTGTAGAGGAGGCAAGATATATGGAAAAGGAAGACAAAGTGGCGAATTGTTAGAATTATAAGAACATTGTAGATTAGAAAAACCTTCACATGTTTATGAAGGATGGTACAAACTTAACAGCATAAAATATTTTTTTTTAGAAAAATGTAATAAGTACTACATGTCTGTCTTCAGGATATCCAGCAGACTGCTCACAAGTGGAGGGAAGGATATTTGCCTTATTGGAGAGTCAGTTCAGCTTTTAGTATTTAAATGTCCACTGTGTGAATGTATTTTTCTTAAAGACATATTACCTGTGTAGGTAGTATGCTAAAGTATGAGAAATTAACATTTAGTTAAAACAAAATAATAAACACTTATTTTATTTCACATGCCTCCACTTGCAGCTGTGATCAAGCACTACATGTCTTCCTTTGCTACTGAGTCACTTTAGGAGGCTTCAA
Organism: Discoglossus pictus; assembly: GCA_027410445.1. Taxonomy (NCBI): domain Eukaryota; kingdom Metazoa; phylum Chordata; class Amphibia; order Anura; family Alytidae; genus Discoglossus; species Discoglossus pictus. The sequence continues at coordinate 20,977,894 of CM050175.1, forward strand.
TATAAAATGTCCCTCTCACACACACACTCCCATCAAGGTACAATGGGTGCCTCCAGAATCCCACAGATTGATCAGCATTTCATATTCTTTTAAATTAAAAGAAATGCTTTATGAAATTTTCCTGGTTAATTATGCTCTTAAACATAAACATATCGAGTAAGGGGGTGCAATAGCAGCCATAGTTCAACATAATTATGCATGACACACGTATTAAATGATATAAACTAGAGGTTCTCAACAGCAGATTAAGGACAATTGCCAGTCCTTGAGATATCGGATTCTAGTCCCGAGAGAATGTCCAAAGGTACAGTAATTAAAATGGCAAAATCATTTGCCATCATCTGATTAATAATGCAATACAGCTAAATGTTTTAGTATCAGTCTCAAGGTTCCTTCCATGTTACAAGACAATTTAACAGACTGCTAGAGAATGTCTTACAGATAATAATGGAACCACCCAGTAAAGCTGCCCCAAGGTCAGATCAAGTTGGGCATAGGGGCATCTTTTACCCACACTTACATATCTGTCTCATATTATACATACTAGCGACTTGCCTGTCAAAAAATGACGGCAATAAAATTGTAAGCCAGGTAATGCTGTTTGGCAGGCATGAGTGCCTTCGGTACTTACTGCAAGCCCCGCGGCTCTGGTGTGGTGTACTTTTGGATGTGTGATGTCCGCGCTGAGTGCCTTTGGCGCTCATCTTGTTTCTTGCAATGAGCGCCTTCTGCGCTCATTGCGAGCCTCTCCTTTGGTATTGTAATTTTTTATATATATATATTTTTTTATAATAATAATTAATGAAATAATAAATTAAAAAACTTTACCTATTTGTAATTAATATATTCAGCAATCAATATGCTGAAGAGCTAACAATCGCTTTGGTTTTTCCTGCAGCATACAATGTACATTTGGACTATTGCTGAGCTGAGGAGAAAGTGTCAGCAATGTGGCAAGTGTGCGGTGTAAATAGGCTGTGTGCGCGAGGCTAAAGCATTTGTTTCGTTGTGTAAAGCGCCATCTTAGAATGGTAATGTTATTAGTTTTAAGTTCGTGTTTTGCGGGCTTAGGGGTTGTGTAGCCTTGTTTTCGTTTTTTTTTTTTTTCGCTGCCATTTTTTCTCTCGCTTAGGCGATTTTCGAGTGGCGAAACTCTGCAAATTCGACTTAAATTTGCATGCAACCTCAGTACCAGACGTCCCATGCTGTGTGTAATGTTTTATGTCTGTTTTTGTTTTGTATTTTTTCTTGTTTTTCGTTGTGCGCGGTTCGGCTGTTAAGTTCGTATTTTTCCGGGTCGTATTTTTTTTTTCTAAGTGGCGGTTTCCTTTTCTAAGTGTTACGGGCCGTAATTTTTTGCAGATTAGAGGCATGTGAAATAAAATGTTTTAAAAATAAGTGTTTTTTATTTTGTTTTAATTCAAAGTCTCGCACTGGGAATTGTGTATTTGAGTTTTTTGTTGATGTGTAGTGCCGCGGGTCGTAGGTATGATGCGTAAGTCATACTGGATCATAGGGATGAGCGCCTATGGTGCTCATCTCCACCAGCGCAATGAGCGCCTTTGGCGAGCCCGCAGTTTTACCGTTACTTTACCAATGTTTTTTGGCAAGCCCGCGCTGCTGAGAACTATATATGTGATACATGTATGGGACTTGCACAGTTACATTCAAACAGGTTTTGACATATATATACTGGGGTAGATAAAAATATCTAAAACTTAGGTGCCAGACAGGCTGTTTGTAGGAGACCTCCATCGAGATGCATTATACACTGGAATATTATTTAGGAGCCAGTAACTCATATATTAGGCCCATTGGTAATTCCAACACTGTGTATAGATTTATCAGATATAATAGTTGTCAAAGTGCAATTTGTCATCACGCTTGCGAGGCGACCCCTTAACGCATAGAAGCCTTTCCGAGCTCCGAGCACTTAGGCGATGAGTGCCTTTGGCGCTCATCGTCCTGCAAGGCGAGCAGTTGAGGCATTGAGCTCGGAGCACATAGGCGATGAGCACCAAAGGCGCCCATCGTCCTGCGAGCCTAGCAAATCGAGGCGAGCAGTTGAGGCATTGAAACACTCAGGACTTAGAACGAAAGGAGCGCCAAAGGCGCTCCTGCGACCCTCGCAGAACGAGGCGAGCCGTTGAGGCATTGAAACACTTGGGACTTAGCCTGCAAGCAGTTAAGAAACCCAGGACTTACTTAGGCTGCAATCAGTTGAGGAACGCGGGACTTAGAAAAAAAAATCCGACCTCACAAAAATACAACTTTTAACGGCCGAACCGTAGAAATCGAAGCAGTTGTGGAACGCGAGACTTAGAAACGCCTGAGAGTAAGGTGGCACACAAAGCAGAATTTGCAGAGTTTCGGCACTTGAAAATAGACCAAAAAGGGAAAAAAATGGCGTCCGAAAAAAATCAAAACGAGGCTAAAAGAAAAAAATTAAAATAAAAAAACACTCACACACAGCACGCCTGTAAGTGAGGTAGCACACAAATTTAATCTGAATTTGCAGAGAGTTTCGGCACACGAAAATCGGCAAAGCGAGAAAAAAATGGCAGCCGAAAAAAAATGAAAATGAGGCTAAAGGAGACCGAGGCGTGGAAATCACCGCCAGGCACGTAGGAGATTTAGCCAGGAACGTAGGAGATACAAAATATACCATTACCTCGGACGGAAAATTCTTGCGAGCCAAGTAACACATAGAAAAAAGCCGCCATTTTACAACACTAACTTGCAAAGAATAACATTACGATTCTAAAATGGCGCTTTACCCGCCTACACAAACGGTTTGGCCTCACTCACACAGCCTATTTACACTGCACACTTGGCACATTGCTGACACTTTCTCCTCAGGTGATCAACAGTCCAACTGTACATATTCTGATGCAGGAAAATCCAAAGAGATTGTTAGCTCTTCAGGATATTGATTGCTGCATATAAAATATAAATAGGTAAAGTATGTTCATGTATTAATTTACATTAATTCACTGTAATAAAAAATGGTATATTTTACACTGTAATTATATATCTGTCTTCGCGATGAGCGCCGAAGGTGATCGTTGCAAAGGAGGAAACTTGAAGTACACAAGGGAAGAGGCTCGCAATGAGCGCAAAAGGCGCTCAGTGCGGAGCTCGCAATGAGCGCCGAAGGTCCTCAGAGGAGCAAAAGCCTTACATTGTGTGGCAAACAGCATTGCCATGGCTTCAAATTTTATTGCCGCCATTTTTGACGGGCAAGTCGCTAGTATATATATATACTGTATATACTAGCAACTTGCCCGTCAAAAAATGACGGCAATAAGATTGTAAGGCAGGTAATGGTGTTTGGTTGAGACATTAATTTTTTGGTGTTCCGAGATACTTTGGCGCTCATTGCAAGCCTTGCGCTGAGCGCCTTTGGCGCTCATCGCGTGGCTCGAAATTCGCGCCTTCTGCGCGCATTGCGAGGCTGTTGTTTTTCTGTGTTGTATGAGCAGCGTTCGCGGTGGTTTTTTGTATGCTAATGAAATAATTAATAAATGAATATACTTTTACCTATTTTGAAGTAATATATGCAGGAAGCATTGTGTTGAAGAGCTGACAATCTGTTTTGATGTTGCTGCAGCATACAATGTCGGTTTTCAGTGTTGTGAAGCTGATGTGTAAGTGTCAGCAATGTGTGCAGTGTAGTGGAAATAGTGTGCGTGCGAGAGGAAAATTCGTTAGGGTAGCTGTGTACTTCCGCATTGCGTAAGGTTGCGTTGTAAAATGGCGGATAATGTGTTTGTGGTACGCGTCTGTGGATGATTTAGCATCCTTGTTAATAGTGTATCTTGGATCTCGTAGTGGTTGTCGGGAAATCTGTATGTGCTTCGTGGTGTTTTGTGTGTTTAGGGTCCTGTAGCCTCGTTTTCGTTTTTTCGGCAGCCATTTTTTCTCTCGCTTAGGGGATTTTCGTGTGTCTAGAAGTCTTGAATTTGGAGTTAAATTGAGGTGTAACTTCAGTTGCAGAGGTCCTGGGTGCCCCTCCTTGGTGTGGGTAAGGTTTTTATGTATTTGGTGTGTGTATTTATTGTGTTTCTATTGTTTTTATGTTGCGCGGGTCGGGCGTTAAGGTCGTATTTTTGCGTCCTTGTTAATAGTGTAGTTTGGACCTCATAGGTGGTTTTCGGAAAATCTGTATGTGTTTCGTGGTGTTTTGCGTGATTAGCGTGATTGAAGCAGGATTGAAGTACACAAGGGGAGAGGCTCGCAATGAGCGCAAAAGGCTCTCCTTGCCAGCAACTGCGGCCCTCACTTTGCGAGGGCCACACTGACTGCGGGCTCGCTATGCGAGCCCACAGCGTTAGCAACAATCCGCTTGCTCACAACTATATATGTGATATAGTAGAGAGGCCTGGATCCTTTCCCTCTTCCCCTACGCAAAAGATTGGAAGCAGCAGTGCCGCCGCCAACCTCTAGATGGCGCTGCTGATTTTCGAAATACTGCTGCACATTGCATATATGGGGCGCCGACAGAAGAGGCGATGACCTCACTGTCGAATCAACGCCGTCGAGTTGCCCCACGTCAGAGGGGGGAATAATGATATGCCTTCCCTAAAACCGGACGGAGACATCTAGTGGCTACTTGCTGGCACTGCAGCTGTCAGTGCTGGTGATTTCTTGGGCATACACAATGGAATAGATCCGAGGCCTGTTACACCAATGCATTTAAAACTGAAAAAAGCTTCATGTAAATGATTTTAAAACTTTTCCACCTAATTTTAGAGATATGTAAATTTGGTGGATTACGAATGCATCTGATAGAGGAGAATTAGTAGTGCATGCAAACATTTTGTTGCATGAAAAAATCCAAAAATAATCATTTAAACACTTACATTGAAGTCAGCAAAATATTGTGTAATTTCTGACAGTTGCAAATTAGGGTTAACACTCCAAACCCAGGCTAAATTAATATCAAATTTAAAATGATTTGTTTTGGCCAATCAGGTTAACTGAGACATTTAATTTACACTCTGGAGTTCCTGTTTGTGCTGCAAAGCAGCCTGGGATATGTAGTGTATCACTGATAATTGGTATGTATTGCTGCTGACATAGAGACAGGAAGCTGCAAGGAGATTAGCTGAGCAAGCAACAGCAGGTAAATAATGAGTTAATATTGCTCCCCTGATGCTGTATGCTGATTAGGGGGAAATCAGATGCCTGTGTAGACACCCCCTGGAGGTGTCAACATAATCATTAGAGGAATTTTTAGATATTAATAAAAATAAAATGTTTTATGGTATTTGCTGCATACATATAGGCTGCTTTTTGCCTAAGGATTGCAGAAATGTATTAATCCATGGTCCTGGAAGAACCATAAATGATCAGCTCCCTCTAAATTGCCTTCACTGCAATAATTTCTAAATATCCCAAATGAATAAACTGATATTTTTTGAGTGTGCTTCTGATTTTTGGTCCATTCAGAACCTCCCGAGTGTAGGAAGCCCCACATGGCTCTTAATTAAGACTGTGAGGATTAGTTGGGTTAGATAAACATTCTTTTTAAATAGATAAATGTGTATCAATTTGTAAAATTATTTTTTCACTTGGTTTTCAGTGCTCTGTTATGATAAATAAAAATAATTAAAAAGTATTATTACTCCCTAATTAACAATTTATTTATTTCGGATATCATGTATATTATTAATACCATAAAAAACATGATATGCTTACATAGACCTTTATTCCATGGCTCCGGTATGAACTCCCATAAGGCTCACTGGAAGCTACAGGACATTTCATAAGCAAATTTGCAGAGCTGTGACATGGAGCCATGCAGCCTGCAGTGCATCCAACAGCTGCTGAAGAGTGCGTGGTGGAGGATCCATAAGGCGAAGATGGCGATCAAGGTGCTCCCACTGGTGCTCAATGGGGTTCAAGTCTGGGGAATATGGAGGCCAGGGAAGTACTTGGAAGTCTTCGTCCTGCTCCTCCAACTACTCTCGGACAATTTGACCATATGACATGTTTCATTGTCCTGCTGGAAGATCCCATCCGCAAGACATGTATGGGTGTACTTGTTCTGCAAGGATAGATAGATAACCCAATCGGTTGAGAGTACCTTCCAGAGGTATGAGTTACTTTGAAGAAGTGGACTGGTCCCTGAAACGCATTGGTCTATTACATACAGCTGATGTTCCATATAACACCCTGATGAAGTTTTTATATAAGAAACGCTTTGGTGAAGAGAGTGTTAAAAGCAAGTAATTTGCAAGGCACTTATTAAAACATTTTTATATGTTTAAATATATATTATTAATATGAATATATATATACACTCACATATTATATATACTGTATATATATATATATTCATATTAATGCCTTTTTTTGTGGTGGAATAAACATATCCCAATTTTTATTATTTTATTTTTATATTCCATTGTATTGATTTTGGTTTTTTTTTCTTGTTCCTGTCTGTTTTTTGGAATTTTATTGATGATAATCAAGAATATATTTTGTAAGTAGGTTCCTATTAGTGTCTTATTAAATCTGTTGTGACACACATGTTCGACACATATTCCGTAGCGCTATACAGGGGTTACTACAAATGTTTAATATGAGTCTAGTGAGCCATAGCTGTAAAATAAGAAAAGTTACAACTTAATCGGGGCCTTCTGATGACATCATCATCAGGCGCCAAGACATATAAAGACAAACATAGGCTCTTGATTTATAATTATACCAGGACAACATATTGCAACTAACTTTTGAGTGGGTGATAACCCCCCTATAGGTCCGTATCTATTTATATTGGATCGCCAACCCTTTTCTATACAATTATTTTATAGATATTTTTTGGGGAGTTTATGGATACATTGGCTCACGGACTGGTATTGATGGGCTTATTCATAAATTCTTGAAGGATACTTATTGTGTATGGTTGACTTAAATCAAGATTATTTAATGTGTTTATTCAGAGCACTGGGTACATATCCCGGTGATCCCTGGCTGTTTTGTGCTAACATATAGATCTTTCTGAGCTCATAGTTTGAACTGTAAAACCTTTTGTTCTTTTTGGACAAGGAGCTCTTGGCACCACCAGCAATATCCGCAGCCAACATATGTTGGCAGTGCCGACTGAACAGTTCACCGAAGCTCCTGAGGGCACGCTTATCTCAGTAATGGATCATGTTGAGAACGTGATGTAGCATAGTCAGCTTCCTCAGATTATGGCGTATAAGTAGTTGTTATACATAGTGTTGGTACAGAGCGCTTATACAGTATAGTATGCAATGTTGGGCATTGGGAACCCATTCTACAGTCCTGGTGGATTGTCTTGGATTAAAACTAACTCTTTAAAGCTGACTGGACTGCAAATATAATTACCTGAAACTAGGAGTTGGCAAGTGAGCTATGAGGGTATGGACTAGACCTGCCCGGAGTTACATAGGACCTGCATGGATCTATAGGAACAAGAGGAATAATAAGAACAAATAAGAGCACTGCTTGAAGTTATACAGGAAGGGAAGATACCTGCATGGATCTATAGGGACAAGGGACATAAACATGGGACCAAAGTAGAGAACTGCCTGCGGTTATATAGGCACTAGCTACTTGTCCGTCAAAAATGAAGGGATTAAAATTGTAAGGCTGGCAATGCTGTTTGCTACACAATGTGAAGCTTTTGCTCCTCTGAGCACCTTTGGTGCTCATTACGAGCCCCGCAATGAGCGCTTTTGGCCCCCGTTTACTTCAACTTTCCTGCTTTGCACTAATCCCCTTCGGAGCTCATCGTGAGCATTTGGCGCTCATTGCAAGCCTCTCCCACTTGCGGTGCTCATCGTGAGCCCCGCAATGAGCGACTTTGGGGCTCATATCGTGGCTCGCAATGAGTGCCTTTGGCGCTCATTGCAAGCCTTTCCTCCTTTCTACTGTATGGACCACTCATTGCAGGTTTTGTTAACCTGCAAGTCTTGTGCTTGAGAACGCCATGTGTCTCTTTCCACCATCTCCCCCTGTCCCTTCCCTTTGTCTTTCTCCCCTGTGCGTCTGCTGAATCTTTGCGTGTTATGCGCTGAAGGCGAGGCTGTGTCGCAATTGCGTTACCAACATCGCAAACGTCCCAAAGACTGACAACTATATACGTAATGGAAGAGACCTGCATGGAGATAAGGAAAAAATCAGGAAACCAAAGAACTGCTTGAAGTTATATAGGAAGGAAAGAGACCTGCATGAATCTATAGGGACAATGGAAGAGACCTGCGGGAATCTATAGGGACAATGGAAGAGAGCTGCGGGAATCTATAGGGACAATGGAAGAGACCTGCCGGAATCTATAGATCGAAGGGAAATAATCACGAGACCAAAGAATAGACCTGCTTGACGTTATATAGGGCCTGTATGAACCTATAGGGACAAGAGAAATAATCATGAGACCAAAGAAGAGATCTGCCTAGAGGTTAGGCATCAAATGTTTTTAAGAAATAAAAATGGGATTTTCTCTTTAATTTATTAAAACTATTATATTCAATTATTTGATAGGGGGAGCAACTGTTTATGTTTACCCACAAGTAGGTGGTAACCTTGAATGCAGAGAAGCATTCACTGCTTCAGTTGAATTGTGTCTGTAATTAGTGCAAATGCTTTCAATAGAGCTAATAGAAAACAGCTTGGGGCTAAGGATAACCAGAACCTTCCATACTCCAGCAACAGGCCAGATTGAGCATCATTGCAGGAAGGAATTTATTTGTCACTGAGGAAGCTGCAGATCACAGCAGCGAAACGCGTCTAACACTTGTTTTACTATCTATTGATTTTACGATTTTTATCACTGGATTTCTGTACCAGAATCAAACCGGAATTTTTATCAAATAAATATATTTTTATCCATGAAAATGGTCTGAAGTACTTGTGCTTTGGGGAACCCCGACACGCACACTCGAAAAGTACACAGCATCAGACTAAATAATATCACCACCCCACGTGGACTCAAGTACCATGGAGTAACACCAACATATACAGAAAAGGTAATGTCTGCTCCAAGTAAATCATAATTGCATACAATAATTATTAAACTAAAAGTATTTATTTTTATTCTTTTCTTTTTTCCTTTCTTTCTTTCCCCATTGTCAATTCTAGTTCTTCAAAAGGGCATACAGCAAATACCAAGTCTATTCAATTCAGAAATATGCCAGGGAAGTACACTGCAAGCCTCATTAGCATGACACTACCCAGAATCCTTAGCTGCAGTGGGACATTGTATATTGAATAATTCTATAGGGAAGATTGTTCTGCTAATTTGCTTGTTACATGTAGGTGTGCTCAAATGGCTTTTTATTTATTTACTGCATTGACCGTGGAGGGTATTTCGTCGCTGTTTTATTCGCCATAGCTAACTAATGCACGTAACTTTAATAACTGAACAGGGACTGCTAGTTTGTCCCCTGGGGTGACATCCACCACTATGCAGCTCAGATATGTTTTAGTTTTTTCGATTTGTGTCTAATTCTGTCTATAAGGATAGTCAAGCACTGAAATGCCAGTAAATTTCCCTCTATACAAGAGATTCCCAGCTTTATACGCCAGTATCGTCTATGCACTCCTGTTTTATTGGTGGATGTCTCGGAGGAGACGGATGCCAACGTAAGACGATAGACGATACCCAAGTCACTAATGCTGAGATGTGACATCTGATTACTGGGCACCTTCTGATCTTACACAGTCATTAACAATGCTCTGCTATTAAGATACTGCTCGCTTCTTGAGGACTAATGTATTAGGGGAGAGGGGTAGAAGATTAGTCTTATTTGGTGCTGTTTTATTGGGCACCCACCATATATATAGCTATAGAGAGGGAGAGAAGTTTCAAGGGGCCCCCAAATTATTTTGCACCAGGTCCCTCCATTCACTATCTCCACCACTGTGTACCCAAAGCATTATTCTGGATGTAACATACATGTGCACCATGTTCTGTGTATCTATGTTACATGTCACAGCTCTGTGTATGTATGTTATATGTCAGCTCTGTGCATCTATGTTAAATGTCAGCTCTGTTTATGTATGTTACATGTCAGCTCTGTGTAACTATGTTACATGGCAGCTCCATGTAAGTATGTATGTTAAATGTCAACTCTGTCTATGTTACATGCCACAGCTCTGTGTATGTATGCTACAAGTCACAGCTTGGTGTATCTATGTTACATGTCAGCTCTGTGTATCTATGTTACATGTCAGCTCTGTGTATCTATGTTACATGTCAGCTCTGCGTATCTATGTTACATGTCAGCTCTGTGTATCTATGTTACATGTCAGCTCTGCGTATCTATGTTACATGTCAGCTCTGCGTATCTATGTTACATGTCAGCTCTGTGTAACACAGATTGGCCTTTCAGGGTTAAATGTCCCTCTCTCTGATCCTCTGGATTATTCTCATGGTCACACAGTCGGGTGACTCTCCTCTATTCTTTGTTTCCAGGCCACGTCGCTCTCCAGCTTCCGACAGTTCTGGAACAAATGCCAAGTAGGTGAAAGAGAAGGAGATTGAAGGCCAGGAGAGCGGAGGCCAGGATAGTGCCAGCTAGCAGAGAATGTGGCAGGTGAATGTAGGCCTGATCACATGGCCTATTATATCTACACACTACTCTAGAACATATATTGATATATGTAATGAATTCTAAATACAAACATGTATAAAGGTATATTCTTTCTCATATACACACTGATCTACAAAGCCCTGAGTACATGCTGTATTTTACACCATTCTAGAAACCCCAGAGTACTTTCTGTATCTTACACATGGTGCTCTAGAACAGTGATTCTCAACCTCAAGCCCACCTCTCATTTCCTTCTTTGTTGTGGCAGGTAAGCTTCCTGCTGTTGAGAAACTCTGCTCTAGAACAGCAATTCTCAAATGAACCTCAATACCAATAGATAAGGTTCCAGAATCATTGCTCTAGAAGTCCCACAATACACTCTGTCTCTCACACATATTGCTCTAGAAGCCACTGGGTAACTTCTGTCTGACACACACTCCTTTCGAAGCCCCTAGGTACATTCTGTTTCTCACACACACTCCTCTAGAAGCCCCTGGGTACATTCTATCTTACACACTCCTCTAGAAGCCCCTAGGTACATTCTGTGTCTCACACACTCCTCTAGAAGCCCCTAGGTACATTCTGTCTCTCATACACACTCATCTAGAAGACCCTGGGTACATTCTGTGTCTCACACACTCCTCTAGCAGCCCCTGGGTACATTCTGTCTCTCTCATACACTCATCTAGAAGACCCTAGGTACATTCTGTGTCTCACACACTCCTCTAGAAGCCCCTAGGTATATTCTGTGTCTCACACACTCCTCTAGAAGCCCCTAGGTACATTCTGTCTCTCATACACTCATCTAGAAGCCCCTAGGTACATTCTGTCTCTCATACACACTCCTCTAGAAGCCCCTAGGTACATTATGTCTCTCATACACTCCTCTAGAAGCCCCTAGGTACATTCTGTGTCTCATACACTCATCTAGAAGCCCCTAGGTACATTCTGTCTCTCATACACACTCCTCTAGAAGCCCCTAGGTACATTCTGTCTCTCATACACTCATCTAGAAGCCCCTAGGTACATTCTGTCTCTCATACACTCATCTAGAAGTCCCTAGGTACATTCTGTCTCTCATACACACTCCTCTAGAAGCCCCTAGGTACATTCTGTCTCTCATACACTCATCTAGAAGCCCCTAGGTACATTCTGTCTCTCATACACTCATCTAGAAGTCCCTAGGTACATTCTGTCTCTCATACACACTCCTCTAGAAGCCCCTAGGTACATTATGTCTCTCATACACTCCTCTAGCAGCCCCTGGGTACATTCTGTCTCTCATACACTGCTCCAGAAGCTTGTGGGCACGCTGTGACTCTCACACACACTGCTCCAGAAGCCCGTGGGCACGCTGTGTGTCCCTCGCTGGTTACCACTGTGTCTGTGCCAGCTCATTCTGACCCTGTGTCCGATCTCACAATCTGTCTCATTTCCAGCCTCCAGAACACACAATGGGGTCTCTTTATTAGGGGCCAACAACAGGATTTAAACTGAAGGTTTTTGTTGAAATCCTTTCCACAGATGGAATCTGGAGCTTTATGGAAAGGTCATTAACTGAATATCTTATTAACCCCTAAATTCTCATTGCATCTATTAGTATCTAATACACGGACATTAGACCAGTAACATGAAGTTGTTATGTCCCTTTTAAACAAATTATATTTCCCTTACATTGTAATTACAGACTGTATGGGGGTCTCTAAAAGTATTTTAAAAAGAATTGTGGTGCTTTAAAAAAATGCAGGGTTGGGCCTGGTCAGTACTTGAATGGGAGACCACCTAGGAATACCAGGAGCTGTATACTGTTGCCCACTGGAGAAGGAACTGGCAACCCACTCCATAAATACCACGTGGATCAGCATGGTGTGTTGCGGTCCATGAGGTCATGGAGAGTCAGACACGAGTGGCATGTCACCATATATTATAGGGATTCCTTAACCAAATAAATGCTGAAACCCACATCAGTGCACTGAGACATAACCACAGCGAGCCGACTGGGGACGGGTGCATGGAAGCTCCCTGTGGTATACCAGTGTAGGCTGGTAATATGTTATATTTATATCCAGCTTGTCCTCACTATCCCCACACATCTGTATGTAGTATCATTAGGCTTTACATTATGGGGCTTTCACTGCAAAAATCTTTTAATGTGTTTTGAATTGTGATCTGAGGAACATCATTAAATTGGTCAATAGTTATATGGATAATATATATATCATACATAGGGTCTCCCAAGATGGGCAGGTCATAGCAAAGAGGTCAGACAAATCTCGGTTCACTGAAGAAGGAACTGGCAGCCCACTTGCCAAGAACACCATACAGATAAGCACAACCAGAGACATAATAATATATGTGTCCGGCATGCTGCAGTTCGTAGGGTCACGGTGAGCCGGACATGACTAAATGAATAGACAATAAAGTTATATGGATAACATGAATCATAGGAAGGGGTTTTATGAGCAGGGCTGACTGGCAACTTGTAGCCGTGTGGACAATTACAACCATAACTGTGGACTAGCCCATTACTAATATAGTTGTCGTACTGCAAGTTTGTGTGTAATGCTTGCAAATTGCGAGTTGCGCATGTGCGCTGCTGATTGCAAGGCTCTCAATGGGCACCGAAGAGGGAGAGAAGGCGAGGGAGAAAGGGAGGAGAGAGTGAGTGTGAGAAGGAGAGAGAGAGAAGGATGGGGAGAGAGAGAAGGACAGAGGGAGCGAGAAAGAAGGAGAGAGAAGGAGGGAAGGATAGGGGAAGGAGGGGGAGATAGAGAAGGACGGAGGGAGAGCGAATTTTGAGTTGCGCACTGAACATTGCGAGGCCCACATTGTACAGCAAGGGAGAGAGAGAAGGAGAGGGAGCAAGAAAGAAGGAGAGAGAGGGAGAAAGAAGCAGGGAAGGATAGGCGGAGGAGAGAGAGAGAAGGAGGGGAGAGAGAGAGAAGGACAGAGGGAGAGAGAATTTCGAGTTGCGCACTGCACATTGCGAGGCCCACATTGCATAGCGAAGGGAGAGAGAGAAGGCGAGGGAGTCGAGAAAGTAGGAGAGAAGGAGAGGGAGGTAGAGAGAGAAGGGAGGGAGAGATAGAAGGAGGGAGAGGGAAGGAGCACAGAGAGAGGGCGCACAAACAGACAGAAGACATTTTTGACGGGCAAGTGACTAGTAAATATTATATGTGACATTTCCCACCTGTTTGTGGGTCACCTGGTGCCCTGTTTGGGGCAGTATGATGGACAATGAGGAGTTTGGTAGATGCTGGCCCTCATTTCCTAGCAGTATCCTACAGACACGTAGCTGTGCCGAGCCCTAAACTCCACGACAATCCCTGACCTTAAAATCCACTTTATATTCTGCTACGTTTTTTTTAATTTGAATTACATCCACATTTCTAGCATGTTTCTGAACAGCTGCGGCCTACAGGGAGAAGCAACGGGCTCTTAGAGGACAAAATACAATAAAAAAATAGATGTTTTTCAAAACTTTGAGTCTGAATTATGGCACAATTAGGTAGTTTTGAATAATGAATTGTGGTACCTTTTTGGACCCTGGAGTCATCCATGATAATTTGGTAAGACTGTGTGTGTTTGTGAAAGGGGGCATTTATATTTCTGGAGAGCAGTACTTGCATTTATTGATGCAACCTGCCTGCTTATGGTCCTGTGCAGGGCGAGGGTGGTCTATAAGTTCCCATTATTTATCATGTCCACCACTATCCTTCTTTGTCTCCAAACTCTCACTTCCACAACCCCACATATCTGGCTCCATAGTATGACGAAACCAGACAAGATGGAACCTTCTTCACTTAAGGAGTGTTCTCAAAAATGTATTTTTATCTACAATTATTTTATGTTTATTCCTTTCTGCTATTGTTAAATTGTTAGGAACTTCACAAGTGACCTACAATGATCCTTTAATAGCTGTAGATCATTGCTAGGGACCTAATATTATCTTATCTTTATTATTATTATGTACATCTAGCTCAGTAAGAACTTTCACTGTTCTGCAGATCAGGCAATAATAAGGTTAGAGATAAAATGACATTCACAAGAAGGTGACGTGAGGATTGAACACGACTTCCCTGAATCCAATCCATTTTGGCAATCCATTCCCACTCCCCTTTCCCACTCCCCATTCCCACTCCCCTTTCCCACTCCCCATTCCCACTCCCCTTTCCCACTCCCCATTCCCACTCCCCATTCCCACTCCCCTTTCCCACTCCCCTTTCCCACTCCCCATTCCCACTCCCCATTGAACAATTAGAAATATGACATTTTATTCCATACCTCCCATTAAAGTATCACCAAATAGTATTCTCTTCTATACTTTTTATAACCATTTTTGTGATATATCTGAAATATTTTGTGCTTATTTGCTTTACTATTTCCTGCTCAGAATTCCGAGAAATACATTTATTCCATTGCATTCTGGGAAAATGGGCAGGGACATGCAAATGGCTTCGCTTTTCAAACCAACACCATATCAAACATGTCTCCTTTAAGCATATGTCTGCTATATTATACAACTTTTAAGCAAAGCCCAGGATTATGCACAAGCCAGGAAACCTACTCACAGACGATAGGAGATGAATAAGACAACTATAGGGAGTCTTTTATTAGCATGTTGTAAGTGGTGCCTGCACATTGAGTACATGGATCAGCCCACCAGTGTCATCATCTGTGCATATACAAATGCAAGCATGAGCTAAACAAGATGGAGGAGGATATCAATGGGGGAGTGTGAGGAGCATCCCATAGAAGACAATACAAATATATGTAGATGCTGAGATCGCCCTAGTTATCTTCCCCCGTCACTTAATCAATTAAGAATCTCCCTTTACTCCAGGCAGCTGTTAGTAGCAGCGAGCCCCTACCATGTGCTTTGCATCTGCTGCACCGGCAGTGGCTCCACCACAGGCCCCATAGGTTATTCTTGGTTGAAACATTGGTTAAGCTGCTTGTGCTGCAGTGCATCTAAAGATGCAACTACAAGCAGCACAAGTTGCCACCCACCCCCTTCACTTTCTATCTGAGCAATGGGAATGTGGCAGATAAAACTGACAGTGCTTTCCATAGGGTTAAAGTTTAGTTACCACGGTGAACCTTGATCTTACAAATATTTTGCAAATGTAATATGTTATTAAAGCACAACATTATCCCTTTAAAGTAGATTTGATATTAATAGGATTACATTATAAGCGAGCTGTGGTTACATTAGCACACAGTGAGTCTGGATCTCATAATGAGTGTCCCTCTTTAGCTACTTGAGATGCTTAGGAGTATGTGTAAATATTTACTATATTGGTACAGGAATGATTCTCGGAAGGTTAAAGTATGTTTTATAACCTTTAAAGTTAGCATTAGTCATGCAGAAATACTTGTCTAAATGAACTAAAATCCGCTCTGGTGGCGACCTGCCACAATGCTGCAAAAACAGGCACTGCCGCCTTAACAAGCTAACAACATCAGCAGCTCGGTAAGCTGTGAGCATAAAAGTATTATTAAAGAAAACATTCAACTTAGCTGAGTTGTCATCCTGGACTGCTGGTAAGATAGTCTACTCTCCTATCAGTCATATTTAGTCATTATTGGCAGATGTTTGTTGTTATCTTTCAGCAGAACAGGATAGAGATCTCATGTGTATCGTCATATCTATCACCATTAAAGCTAATCTGCATACAATGGCTCAGGGGCAGAGCTATCACTGTTGCAGGCAATGTAATCCTTTTTATTTCTGGGGCCACCCCACCAAGGCCCCCACCTCGTTTGGAAACAGGCTGCTTGCAACAATAACTGCAAGTTTTGCTCCTTCAGATATTTTCACCCCCCCTCGGACTTACAGAACCTTCACCAAAGTATCATGGATGCCTCCAAGGGCATCATGATTTGAACTAGCTTTCTGCCACTTGTCCTACCCACTTATGCTATTTTTATACGTATATCTATTATATTGTACAGTGGCCATAATCAGATAATTATAGTGAATATATAAAGCCATAATAGGTAACAATCTGGCTTCACTGCAGATCTAAGTAAATGTAGCCCATTGCTTTATAATTGCAATATATATATATATATATATATATATATATATATATATATATATATATAGAGAGAGAGAGAGAGAGAGAGAGAGAGAGAGAGAGAGGGGTAAATAGTACATCTGTGTTCACATTTGAACGTCTAAAACAAGTTAAAAAAACGTATTTCCTGCTCAGAATTCTGAGATTTACAGTTATTACACTGCATTCTGGGAACCTGGGCATTGACATGCAAATATGCCCGCAAAGGTATCGCTCGTAATCAATTACCATTTTAAACATGGCTTCCCTTAAGCACATGCCTGCTGTATTACACAGCTTTGAGCAAAGCTAAGGTTGTATTATACTCAAGCCAGGAAACCAACCCACCGACAGCTTGGGGTGGGATCCCAGCTTGTGTAGTAGATTTTATGAGGAGATAGTTTACCACAACAATAATTTAATAAATGGTGGGCAAAAGAGCGATAGAAGCCCTCCACCGTACAGGAGTACAGTAAATAAATAGTACACATCTATGCAGAATGTAGAAAGCCCCCCAAATAAAATCACTGTAGTAGTGAACAGTGGTGGTGCTGGTGAATGGAGGACCCCCTTGTTTCTCTATCCACTCATAGGGGTCAATAAAAAGACAAAAATATATAGGGCCACCAATGATAATCAGATCAGATCCCCACTATAATAATTATAAAGTAATTGTCTCATCTAATAAATTAAGATTCATCCATGACTGCCAGTAGCAGAGGGCCCATACCCTGTTGTGGGTTTCGGTGCTTTGCATCTGCTGCACCGACAATAGCACTTAGTACATGTCCTATATGCCATATGGTACAGTGTACAGAACAAGTAGATATTGGAGCAGCAAGTCCTTTTATAATGAATATTGTTTCCTTTATGGGAGCAGAAGGATCCAAAAGGGCAGAACTGCAATCCTGACATATGTTATATATTCCAAATTAATGTGAGATTAAAGCGACTATTCCGCCACATCTGCTGCTTTATTGACACTTAAGAATCAATAGCTGCCAGATTTGTGCTACGGCTAGAAGTAAACAGCGGTTATATTAAGTAAACTGTTAGTATCAGTAATTAGGTCAGCGCACGTCTGGGGTATGTTTAGGTTTTATGATGTGTGAGGCCCATCCAGATGTGTACGCCCCTCACGCCCCACTTAGAGATCTTCCTTTTCCTTTGCTATATCCCAAATAATAGGTGTGTCAGAAAGGATAGAAATATCACTACACACATACACTTCTGTGCATATGCACACACTATTCCATATCATTGGCATATTCATACAGGCTGCTGCCCTAGGCCTGGGTACAAACACGCCACAGCCCCGTGCTATACAAAACACGTGTGCGTCACACAAAAGAGATGCCTAAAGCTACCAAGGGCCTTATCTGCAAGACACTAAGGTAAAGATGTCAGTTTCCACATAGAAAACAGGCACTAGAGCATGGTGGGAAACTCATTCTATGAGGGCCAATAGCAGTCCAGGATATCTCTCTGCAGAGGCTCAGGCCTAGGGCAGCACAATCTCAGGGGGCTGCAAGCAGTACATTGCAATATGTTTGTACATGCACAGAAATTTCTATATGCAGTGATATATCTTTATATGTGTCCCTGGCAATGTCTGACATTCTATATATATATATATATATATATATATATAAACTTATGATTTGAGATATGGAAAGGGGAAAGGAGGGGCGTGGGGGGAGCAAACAAATCTGAATGTCCTAGGGCAGGGGTAGGAAAGTTCGGTTCTGGAGAGCCCCACACAGGCCAGGATGTGAGGATATCCCCGCTGTGTACAGGCGAGACTATCGCTTCTTCAGTCATCCTAATCGCAGAAAGGAAATCCTCACATCCAGACCTGTGTGCACTTCTCCAGGATCCAACCTAGGGCAGCATAAAACCTACACATGCCAACGTCCCTCGGTTTTCTGTTTCATTCTGATTGTTCAACCTGGGCTCATGCAGAGAGAGGTTGAAATCCTGGACTGTTGGTGGCCCTTATAGGACTGGGTTGCTGACCACTTCGCTAGATCCTCAGTAAAGCATTTTAGTGGAAATAGCACATTGCTATCTCTGTGTAGGTGATCACCCTCCCTGTCCACCATGCCTAGGATTTCAGGATAACTCTAATTTCAATTGACTGATGCAATGATTAAGTCATCTGTGCTAAGGTAAAGACACTGAAATCCTGGGCTGTTTGGCCAACAAAGCCTGAAGTTTGACAACACTCATCTCCCTCAACCCCATTTCTATCAAGATATTCTGTTATAAATCCCTTATGTTACTGCATCACTGGTACATAGCGCTGCAGACAGCTCTATCGTTATTTTGCACTGGGACTCCCAATTCAATAGCTCTGACACAGGATTCTTTGTCCAAAAATAATAATAATAATTTGGATGTAGGTCATATTATATAGGTCTTATAATAATAGGTTATGTCTTTATCAGTTTGTTTGCATTATATCCTGTTTTGTGGGGTCACTATATTGGTTGATATATAAGATTAGACTTGAGAAGATGGGGGGGGGGGGGGTTAAATGTGACACCTTCAGCCTTGACCTAGACTGATAGCAGTTATACTGTAGGACCTCTAATTCAAGAGGATCTACACTTTGTAAAATATGGTTAGGTGAGTGTCTCTTAGGAGAGGTTCTATTTGGAGAGGGACTCTTAGGGGAGGGACTCTTAGGGGAGGGTCTCTTAGGAGAGGGTCTCTTAGGAGAGAGTCTCTTAGGAGAAGGTCTATTAAGGGAGGGTCTCTTAGGAGAGAGTCTCTTAGGAGTGGTTCTATTAGGAGAGGGACTCTTAGGGGAGGGTCTCTTAGGAGAGGGTCTCTTAGGAGAGAGTCTCTTAGGAGAAGGTCTATTAAGGGAGGGTCTCTTGGGACAGAGTCTCTTAGGAGAAGGTCTATTAGGTGAGGGACTCTTAGGAGAGGGACTCTTAGGAGCAGGTCTCTTAAGGGAGGGACTCTTAGGAGCGGGTCTCTTAGGAGATGGTCTCTTAAGAGAGGGACTCTTAGGGGAAGGTCTCTTAGGAGAGGGTCTCTTAGGGGAGGGTTTCTTAGGGGAGTCTCTTGGGAGAGGTACTCATATGAGAAGGACTCTTAGGAGAGGGTCTCTTAGTAGTGGGACTCTTAGGAGAGGGACTCTTAGGAGAGGGTCTCTTAGTAGTGGGACTCTTAGGAGAGGGACTCTTAGGAGAGGGTCTCTTACGAGTGTGACTCTTGGGGGAGAGTCTCTTAGGAGTGGGACTCTTACGGGAGGGACTCTTAGGAGAGGATCTCTTAGGAGAGGGACTTTAAGGAGAGGGACTCTTAGCTAACAGTTTGCCAAATCTTAAAGATCAAGGTCAATTCTAAGACTCAAAAGATAATTTTTATATGTATGTACAACAGTGCGGCACTAGTATATTTGTATATATAAAAAAACTATGGTTTTAAACATACATAGAGGTTTCATGGATTATGAATCCATCTGATAGAGGAGAATCAGTAGTATACGCAAAAACATTTTGCATGAAAAAATCCCAAATATTAATAAAAAATCCCAAATATTAATAAAAAATCCCAAATAGTAATACATTTATCTTAAAATTTGTAAAATGTCTTCAGTTTCCTGGCAGTAGATTTTGAGAAGAAATGCCCCTGAAAATCCAGACTACATTAGCATTAAATTCATAATTTGTTTTGGCCAATCAGAGGCAGGCACAACACCGTAGCAGTGTATGGGGAATACGTTTTTGCAGTGAGGCATCATTGGATTTGTAGTCTTTTATTTCTGACACACAGCAACAGCTCAGACATAGTAATGTAATGCAACTTCAATGCATGGATGTATTTTTTTGTTCTAATTAAAAACAAGGTTTATGACTTAATTATGCTGTTATACTTATTTTAATTGAATAGTGGTCCTCGAGAAATGAAATTCAAAATTACTTGAATATAAAAAATTAAATAAAAATATCAGCTTATTAATTTGGTGAGCAAGTAATTAAATGTTAGTGCATTTTCTACATATGGGATATCTGACCCTGCATGTCTGCCTCACGGAGCAGAGCTGAATAAACTGATTTTATTGTCTCTGAAGAGAGGGAGACGAGCGGCGGCTTATACAGGTTTTTGAGCTGACACAGTAAGTCTTTTTTGTGACTGGACTTTGAGCAGTCCAAGTGATCGCACTCAATGTGGAAGTAACTGTTCAGGGAGCTGATATGGAAATTAATATTTATTTTGTATATCTCATTTGGTTGCATTACAACTGATATTTTTTTATATATATTGATATGCGTGTTATATACCGTATATAAAGTTAAACACTGATAAGAAATGTAAGCATTCCTTGGACAAGGATATGCCAAAGCTAAATAAAGCCAATTGTTTAGGTAGATATAATGGACAGACTAGATGGGCCTTTTCGGTTCTGATCTGCCATTAAGTCTACATGCCTATGTTTATTTTTGTGAGCTTCTCTTTTGTATACAATCTGTTTAGTAGGTGAATCTGAACACATCCCAATGTGTATACACCTTTCTGTGTAGTTGTAACATACATGTATATATGCACATTGATCCAGACCAACAAAACATACAATAATGGTTCCTAAATCAACTTCTTTAGTTTTTTTTTTATCACAGTCTGGACACATGGACATCAAACCAACCTTTTTCAGCGTTTTGGTGCAGGAGGCTCAACGTGTCTAGTCCAGTGTTTCTCAACCTTTATGGAGCCAGGGACTGGCTGTTGACCACTTGAATTGACCAAGACCAGAGATCCAAACCAAACATTGTCAATGACAAGTGGTCAATTTCTCCTCATTATGAAGATGTACCATCCCATTCATGCATGTTCTTCCACCAAACCCCCTTTTTCTTTTATGTTTAAGGTCTCAAGGACGAGCACCATGACCAGCTCGCCAAAGTCTCAAGTACAAGCACAGGTATCATGACCAGCTCTCCATAGTTTCAAGGACAGGCACCAATCCTAGGATCAGCTCTCTGCAGTCTTAAGGACAAGCACAGATCCCAGAAGCAGCTCACCACAGTCTCAAGGACAGGCACAGATCCCAGAACCAGCTCTCCGCAGTCTCAAGGACAGGCATAGAACCCAGGACTAGCTCTCCACAGTCTCAAGGATGAGCACAGGCACCAAGACCAACTGTCCAAGGTATCAAGGACCAGCACAGATACCAGGACCAAATGTATTAGGTCTCAAAGACATGCTCTGATCCAAGGACCAGCTGTTGAGAAACATTGGTTTATGGTCTGGTCAACTCCATTGTACTGTATGGGATTTTCTGACTGTTGGGCATGTTATGGAAAGGTAACCCTGGATGAGCTGCAGAGTTCCACAGCAGAGACTGGAGTATCTGTACATAGGACGACAATAAGCCGTACGCTCCATAGAGTTGGGCTTTATGGCAGAGTGGCCAGAAGAAGCCATTACTTTCAGCAAAAAACAAAATAGCACATTTTGAGTTTGTGAAAAAGCATGTGGGAGACTCCCAAAATGTATGGAGGAAGGTGCTCTGGTCTGATGGGACTAAAATGTAACTTTTCGGCCATCAAAGAAAACGCTATGTCTGGCGCAAACCCAACACATCACATCACCCAAAGAACCCCATCGCCACAGTGAAACATGGTGGTGGCAGCATCATGCTGTGGGGATGTTTTTCAGCAGCCGGGACTGGGAAACTGGTCAGAGTTGAGGGAAAGATGGATGGTGCTAAATACAGGGATATTCTTGAGCAAAACCTGTACCACTCTGTGTGTGATTTGAGGCTAGGACGGAGGTTCACCTTCCAGCAGGACAATGACCCCAAACACACTGCTAAAGCAACACTTGAGTGGTTTAAGGGGAAACATGTAAATGTGTTGGAATGGCCTAGTCACAGCCCAGACCTCAATCCAATAGAAAATCTGTGGTCAGACTTAAAGATTGCTGTTCACAAGCGCAAACCATCCAACTTGAAGGAGCTGGAGCAGTTTTGTAAGGAGGAATGGGCAAAAATCCCAGTGGTAAGATGTGGCAAGCTCATAGAGACTTATCCAAAGCGACTTGGAGCTGTGATTGTCGCAAAAGGTGTCTCTACAAAGTATTGACTTTAGGGGGGTGAATAGTTATGCACATTGACTTTTTTTCTGTTATTTTGTCCTACTTGTTGTTTACTTCACAATAAAAAAAAACATCTTCAAAGTTGAGGGCATGTTCTGTAAATTAAATGATGCAAATCCTCAAACAATCCATGTTAATTCCAGGTTGTGAGGCAACAAAACACTAAAAATGCCAAGGAGGGTGAATACTTTTGCAAGGCACTGTATTTGAATTACATCAATCTGTCACCAATCATAAGTATATTTATAAATGACCAGGTAGGTAGTATGACAATGAATGAGAATAGAGCATATTGTAAAATAAATTAAAAAGAATCATACTTATTTTGAAAATGCTTTATTTTTATTCCTTTTTTCTATTATTATTTTTTTTGCATGGAAAACAAATACCATCAAAGTTAAAGATCTATCCAAACACAAAAAATATTTATTTTTTTATCTTTGCAGCACGTGTTTTTGTAATGTGTGAAACATGTTTTTTTTTTATACATTATAGAAAATATGGGGTATTGCATGATTGTAACTTTCAAAATATAGGACGTCTTAATTATTATCTAGAAATGATGTATGTATGTTGCACAAAACTGTAATATATTCTAGGGAACTAGGCTATGGCTAGGGAAAGAAAAATATATATACTGTATATTACAAGTTGTGTAACTGAGTGGACCTGATAACGGATTTTATGTATATATATATATATATATATATATATATATATATATATATATATATATATATAGTTCAGTAGCCTGAAGAAAATGTGGGCTCTTAATTTATTTATTAGGAGGGAAGGTCCTAAAATGTTATTATAGACAGGTAATCTAATCACCCTAGGGGTGATCTGGCTAACCAAATTCATTTTTGGCTTGTTTATTCACCCCTAACTTGTATAAAGAAGTTACAAAGGAGGGGCCCCAAATTATCTTGCACTGTGTTCCTTCACTCACTAGCTCAGTTACAGATATAATTCAAATATAAGAAACAACAATATTTAGACATTTGAAACCTTATTAAATTGAGATTTGGCCAATTGAATAGGGCTCTATTTAAGCACATAGCATATTTTTTTACAGAAGTTTTTAGCTAGTGAAGACCTTGCTTTTGGATAGATGTAAACTAAATAAAAACGTATGTAAAAAAAATATGCTCTGTGCGTAAATAGAGCCCTATTCAATTGTCCGAATCGCAATTTAATAAGGCTGTTGGTAAATAAATCAAATGGTAGCGCTGTTAAAAAAACACTATTTTCTTTAGTTCTAAATCCAATATGGTGTTGAAATAAGCACTGCAAACAAAAGAGTGTTGTCTCTGCCAAATCAAATACAATTACAGAATGAAGATCAAATATTTTGCAAAACACATATTTATGGATGATAATTCAAGATGTCGGAGCTCACTGAAGTTTACCCTTTGTAAAGTACAAAGATACTTCTGAGAAGCCTAGATGCCTCAAACCCAGCCCTATGAAGTAACTAACACCTTAATTGTGTTGGATTTGAGGCTTGATTGCTGAAATCTGATAATTAAGAAGCAACTACTGCCTATTACCCGCTGCCATCTATGAGCCTGAGCATGCAAGGGGTGAGGCTCATTAAACTGATGGACCCCTATGGGACCTCCATTGCACACAAAACAAACCCTATGGACAACTATGGCACATAATCATAACAAGTACAAGGGGTGGGAGGTTCATTAACCTGATGGGACATTTACGTCTTTACGGCCACCATTTTTTTCCTCCCACCCTCTACTTTACGGGCCTTGCGATGAGCGCCTTTGGCAATGAGCGGCTTAGGCCTCGGCCAACCCGCCACTTTCATGCCTCGCAATGAGCACCTTCGGCGCCCATCGCGAGCACTGCAATGAGCGCTCATTGCAGACTTCTTCCAAACCACCACTTTTGTGCCTTGGAATGAGCACCTTTGGCGCTCATTGCAAGCCCTGCAATGAGGGTTTAATGCAGATGTCATCCGAGCGCCTCCCCCCCAACTCTCTGACCTCTGTGTCTGTTTCCCCCTCTCCCTTCCATGTGTCTGTTTCCCCCTCTCTCCCTGCCCTGCATTTTTCCCCCCTTATTTCCCTCCCCTGTGTCTCTTTACCCCCTTCCCCCCCTGTGTCTCTTTCCACCATCTCCCCCCTCTCCCTCCCCTGTGTCTTTCTCCTCTCTGTCTCTGTTCAAGTCTTGCATCGCCATGAGCGCCTTCAATCTGTTTCCATCCTCCACCAGTGGAGCATCCTCGGGCAAATAACAGATGACCCTCAGAGGGACCCTGAAAGGCCACAATTGCGAGGCCTGTAATGAGCTCCTTTGGCGCTTATTGAAGCAAAGTCGTGCAAGCCTCGCAATGGCCATCGGCGCTCATTGCACATGCGCAAGCCTGTATCTTGTAACATAGCGTTACCAACAAACTCGCACTTACAACTATATATTCGACATAAGTGATTTAGGGATAAGGGAGGATGCTAGGACAGCGTGTCACATTAGTGGGTACCATTTTGTAGGGTTGCTATGGAGACCACTGAGATTTATACTTGGAGATTCCTGTGAGCAGGCTGCGATGTTAGAGCTAGAGCGCTACAAGCATTACCCCCTGGGTGCCAGTCAGTACATTTTAGAAGATTATTTTTTGAGGGAGCTTAGAATAACATCCCAAACTTATAAAAACTCCCATAGCTACGAGTCAGCCTTCTGCAAATTCTTATGGGAGCCATGAAAAGGAGACCTGTGACTGTTGTACATGGTGGTGCAGAGCCATAAGTCCAGAGTCCCTTCCACTTGTTTTCTTGAGGCCTGTCTTTTCACCTAGCGAGACAGTAAGGGCGCCCCTCACCTGATCCTCTTGTCATGCACCTCTCACATTCCACCCTGTGCTTATCTGCTGGATTCCTGAGTCACAGACTGATGTGTGAGCAGCAAATATTACCTGGGATTAGATAAAGAGCTTTATCAGCCTAACCATATCACTATATACTTACTGGCAGCAGATAACAGACCTTGTTGTCAGCTCTCGGATATGACAACAGCCAACATCCCACTGAGTGGCATCTTCTGGACCTGTAGCGAGACATCCAGCCATACAGCAGCGTCAGAGCTATCACTAAACATAGTATAATCTTATAATAACAATAATATAATAATCCCAACGTTTCAGGAAAATAGATGACGGGTAAATGTCACATACAACCACGCGTGCTGTTTCACACATATTACGGGATCATGCGATAGTCTATCATCATACAAAGGGCCAATGTGCGCATGTTTCATGTTAAACCCTTTTTTTGAATCACCATTAATTAACATTAAAAATACACGTGCAAACAGCAGCAAATTAAATCTTTAGTCAAACAATATAATTTAACACAGTTGACCTCATTAATAACTGTTGCTGTACCCCTCCAAACCTCTTTCATTATCATAACCACTATTGAAAGAAAGTGGAAGATTTCAACTTGGAAAGTCTTGAATAATGTTGTCACATTTGGAATCTTCCACTTCCTTTCAGTTGTGCTTCGGAACAGTGAGAAAGGTGGGGAGTGGTGCTGCAATTAATGAGGTAAAATGTGATTTTAAATGATATTTTCTGGCTAAAGTTTTGGCTTTTGCTATTGTTTGCACGTAGAATTGTAATGTTAATTAATAGTTAAATAGTTTTAACATGAAAATCTCGTGAAAAGTTTCTAGATTTTACTAGGAATAAAATATATATATATATATATATATATTTTTCCTTTTGTGTACATTATTTTTTTAAGAAGTGCTTAAAAGCTCTGCTTTTTCTGCCTATAAGCATACTAATATTTTCTAACTGGCCTTTTTTTCTCTGCAGCTAATGAAGATGGTGTAATTCTAAGTACAGGGGTTGTAGTGTCTCATAGCAACCAATTCGTGACAACATTCTGTAACATGCTGCTTGAGAGAGGTCACTGAAGGGCTAATTTGAAACATGATATTTCAGAGTCCGTGTATTCATAAGCTGCATGAGCTACAGAGGACAGACCCTGCTTTTATATGTTTTTATTTATACTTCAAAAGCAAAGACTTACAACATGTAATGTTACTTTACACCCTCCGTATCTTACCTTTATTATACAAAACTAGTAACTTGCCTGGCATAAATTATGGTATCATATGTTATGCTCAATTGTCTGCTCTATCCCTCTCTCTCTGTGTGCTCTCTCCTTCTCTCTGTGAGCCATCTGTCTCTCTGTGCACTATCTCACTCCCTCTGTGCACCCTCCCTCTCTCTCTATTTCTCCCTCCGCCTGCCTCCCTCCCTCTTCCCCTACCTCTCACCCTCTGCGTCCCTCGCCGTTTTTCCCTGCCTCCCTCCCTCTGTCCCCTCTCTCTCCCTCTCTGCCTCCCTCCCCCCTCTACCTCCTCCTCTCTGTCTACCTCCCTTTCACTCCCCCTCCCTCTCTCTCTCCCTCTACATCTACCCCCTTTCTCTCTCCCCTCACTGCTTTACATCGTAATGGCGTAATTCTCCACGGTGCAGGGCAATCAGCATGTGAGTAACGCCTACGCAGAACGCATCTCACAGGCGTTACACACAACTGATAACTATTATAGTGGGTTTTACATCTTAAAGTTAAGAAATACAAGACTATTCTGCTCCCATGTCCTTTCCCATCATACCTTGTGGGCGCGACTCGCCACATAATGCTGATAAAGTACCACTGTGTGTTTCCTGTTAGTTCCAGTGAAGTCTAAAAGGAAAGTTTCACCTAAACACAAGTTCCTCTTATATGAAAAACTTCACTTATACAAGTTAGAAAAACGTGTGAAAGTTTCAGCGCTTCCTTTTATTACTTCAAGATCTCTGGCTGTTACTTGGTGAGAGCTGCATAGGAAGCCAAGGTTACTGCCACAGCTACAGCTTCACTGGATCTTGAATCTTTTCACCCAATCAGCTCAGCATCCTAAATGTTAGTGAGAAAAATGGAACTTAAAATGGCAGCTCTCCACAAACATGGAGAAGTAACTGCAAACTTTTATATAGGTAGTTACATTTTTCTATGTATACTATATATACAGTGCCTTGCAAAAGTATTCACCCCCCTTGGCATTTTTCGTGTTTTGTTGCCTCACAACCTGGAATTAACATGGATTGTTTGAGGATTTGCATCATTTAATTTGCCCACAACTTTGAAGATGTTTTTTTTCTTCTATTGTGAAGCAAACAACAAATAGGACAAAATAACAGAAAAAGTCAATACTTTGTAGAGCCACCTTTTGCAGCAATCACAGCTCCAAGTCGCTTTGGATAAGTCTCTATGAGCTTGCCACATTTTATCACTGGGATTTTTGCCCATTCCTTTTTGCAAAACTGCTCCAGCTCCTTCAAGTTGGATGGTTTGCGCTTGTGAACAGCAATCTTTAAGTCTGACCACAGATTTTCTATTGGATTGAGGTCTGGGCTGTGACTAGGCCATTCCAACACATTTACATGTTTCCCCTTAAACCCCCCAAGTGTTGCTTTAGCAGTGTGTTTGGGGTCATTGTCCTGCTGGAAGGTGAACCTCCGTCCTAGCCTCAAATCACGCACAGAGTGGTACAGGTTTTGCTCAAGAATATCCCTGTGTTTAGCACCATCCATCTTTCCCTCAACTCTGACCAGTTTCCCAGTCCTGGCTGCTAAAAAACATCCCCTCAGCATGATGCTGCCACCACCATGTTTCACTGCGGGGATGGTGATCTTTGGGTGATGTGATGTGTTGGGTTTGCACCAGACATAGCGTTTGATGGCCGAAGAGTTCAATGTTAGTCTCATCAGACCAGAGCACCCTCCTCCATACATTTTGGGAGTCTCCCACATGCCTTTCCGCAAACTCAAAACGTGCCATTTTGTTTTTTGCTGAAAGTAATGGCTTCTTCTGGCCACTCTGCCATAAAGCCCAACTCTATGGAGCGTACGTCTTATTGTCGTCCTATGTACAGATACTCCAGTCTCTGCTGTGGAACTCTGCAGCTCCTCCAGGGTTACCTTAGGCCTCTGTGCTGCCTCTCTGATTAATGCCCTCCTTGCCTGGTCCATGTTCTTTCCATTTGGTTATGATAGACTTGATGGTGCTCCTGGGGATCCTCACAAATTTGGATATTTTTTTATACCCTAACCCCTGACTTGTACTTCTCAACAACATTGTCCCTTACTTGTTTGGAGAGTTCCTTGGTTTTCGTGGCAGTGTTTGGTTAGTGGTGCCTCTTGCTTAAGTGTTGCAGCCTCAAAAATGGTGTGTATATGTAATGACAGACCATGTGACACTTAGACTGCACACAGGTGGACATCATTTCACTAATTATGTGACCTCTGAAGGTAATTGGTTGCACCAGAGCTTTTTATGGGCTTCATAACAAAGGGGGTGAATACATACGCACATGCCAATTGTCTCTTTTCTATTTCTAAAAAATAGTTTTATGTTTATATTTTTCTCATTTCACTTCACCAACTTAGACTATTGTGTTCTGATCCATCACATAATATTCAGATTAACAAAACATTGAACTTAAGGCAGTAATGTAACAAAATAGGTAAAAAGTCAAGGGGGGGGGGAATATTTTTGCAAGGCACTGTATATATATATATATATATATATATATATATATATATATATATATATATATATATATATACATATATATATATGTGTGTGTGTGTGTGTGTAGCAGTGTGCATGTATCTAATCATGCAGGATGGAAGTAATACTACCTAATAATACCTCTTTTTCTCAGAATGAGAATGTAATTGTCCCACTTTGGTATCTTGAGGTGATAGGAGTTACCTTCTGGTATACACAGTAACCAGGGACTATAAATAAATAGATATCAGAAACATTTTTAGTTCCTCTTTACATCAGCTATGCGGTGAATAATAATGTACAGCAATAGTAATAGCACATAGCAGGAACTGTGATGAGTGAAATTCAAACAGTGCACTATGATTAGGTGGATGCACATACTGAGCGGGAGACTTATGAGTCGTCCAGTGGTTAGGATTTGGTGCTATCACCTGTGCGACCTGGGTTTGATTCCAGGCAGGGAGATAAGAGGTCACAGCTTCAGAATAAAGCCAATATGTTTTGAAGTGTCTATATATGCACTATATAATGAGCAACGTGTGTAACGAGAAACAGGAAGAGAGAGCACATAGAGGGCACAAAGAGAGAAAGCAGAGACAAAGGGCACAGAGAGAGGGTACAGAGAGACAGAGAAACAGAGGGCACAGAGAGAGAGGGCAGAGACAGACAACACACAGAGAGAGACAGAGGTCACAGAGAGAGACAGAGGTCAGTGAAAGGGGGCACAGAGAAATACAGGGCATACAGAGAGAGAAAGAAGGGGGACACAGAGAGGGCAGTGACAGGGGGCACAGAGAGAGACAGCGGACACACAAAGAGAGACAGAGTGAGAGAAGGGGGCACAGAGAGAGTGCACAGAGAGAGATAGAGAGTACATCGAGAGGGCAGAGACAGGGGGCACAGAGAGAGACAGAAACAGAGAGAGAGAAGTGGGCACAGAGAGAGATAGAGAGTACACAGAGAGGACAGAGGGCACAGAGAGAGAGAGGGCAGAGAGAGAGACAGAGAAACAGAGGGCACAGAGAGAGAGGGCAGAGAGAGACAGAGAAACAGAGGGCACAGAGAGAGAGGGCAGAGAGAGACAGAGAAACAGGGCACAGAGAGAGAGAGGCAAGACAGAGGGCAGAGGCAGAGGGTATGGAGAGAGACAGAGGGCACAGAGAGAGAGAGCAGAGACAGAGGGTATGGAGAGAGACAGAGGGTACAGAGAGAGAGAGCAGAGACAGAGGGTATGGAGAGAGACAGAGGGCACAGAGAGAAGGCAGAGACAGAGGGTATGGAGAGAGAGAGGGCACAGAGAGAGAGAGAGCGGGCACAGAGAGAGAGAGAGCACAGAGACAGAAGGTATGGAGAGAGACAGAGGGCATAGAGAGAGGGTATGGAGAGACACAGAGGGCACAGAGAGAGCACAGAGACAGAGGGTAAGGAGAGAGACAGAGGTTAGAGACAGAGTGTAAGGAGAGATAGCACGTAGAACAAATGATACTGTTACAAGTCACTAGTACTGTATATATATATATAGTGTTTCTTTGCTCTCTATAACTGCAGGCCATGCACATTTTATTGTAATGATTTCTCACCCTTACCCCTTTGTACTATCACCCCACGCCACACCTGTCATTGTCTGTACAAATAAAGTTTACCCTCACCAAATTGATAACGGTTTAATCGCTGTCACTTTAACTACATCCCGCTACTGATTGGCTAGCATCCTTTATCTAATCACCCAACCACAGCCAGTCAGATTGAGGAGGCGTGGCTAAAGTCGGCTGACTTGACAGGCCGGCGAAGCTACCAATCCAGAGACTGGAGGGAGGGGAGTAAGGCTGCAGTCCAAGAGCAGCTGGTGCTGAACCTCAGAGCCTTGTAGCAGGCGCAGAGAGCGGAGAGGGGGGCGTTGTACGACCGGATGTTCGTGTTGTGATGGTGCTGAGGCTCTGACATAATGGAGATATGTGTGGGGGGTGAGAGGACAGGTATATAGCACTATAAGGGAGTATATATTATATACAGTACAATATAGAGGCCAGGAATTCAGAGGTATATGTGGTGTTTGTTGTATAGAGTACAATAGAGAGGGCACAAAGGGTGTAGTGAGCACAGGACATAGAGGGGGTGGGCACTGAAGTGTGTAAGGCAGCATATAGATGTTATATATATTGTATATATATATATAGGGGCTTATACTGAAGGTATAGGGTGTATATAGTGCAGGTACATATATGTAGGTGGTATATAGTGCAGGGTATATGTATGTTGGCACTTATATATTGGTAGTATATATAAGGGTATGTATTGAGAGTCTATATTGAGTGATTGTATTTTGAAACTATATATATATATATATATATATATATAGAGAGAGAGAAAGAGGTGGTGGTGTATTGTGCAAGTATATATAAGAAGTATATAGGTAGGTTTCTATACAGGACTGGTAATGGGTTCAACAGGTGTCCCAGCTTACTACACTTGGGAGGAAGTGCAGCGCCGCAGCACCCGTGAGGAACGATGGCTGGTCATTAACCGAAAGGTGTATGACATCACCAGATTCTGCAGGATTCACCCTGGGGGACCACGAGTCATCAGCCACTATGCAGGACAGGATGCCACGGTAAATGCAAATATATACACCAGGTGATTGGCCCATCAAGTCTGTACATTGCTGGTGCATCAGTGGCACTATGGGGGTGGGGTATAGTGGGTATTAGTCAGTACCGAGGTAACATGGGTAAGAATGTGGACAAAGTGGGAATACTATCAGTTTTGGGGCAGGGGTAGTTGCCCGCCATCTCCTGGGGGGCAAGCGCTATTGACTTCTAGGCCTGGCAGATGCCATGGTGGAAACCATGGGCCATAAGTCAGTCCTTGGCGAAGTGATATCTTTTTGCAGTTTAGAGGTGCACAATGGTTATAAGTAAAGGTTGCAGAAACATACACGAAGGCCAGTATGGGGCTAAATTAGATTCATTTAGAATAACAGCGCTGAGCTACCAATGTTTGTAATCCTCCAAGTACATGGGCGTGCGTGTGTATATGAGGGCCATCTCCGGACAGACTGGTCATCAACCACAATATAGTAGAAGAATCACAGAAGGGTTTTAGTGCTACTCTGTGTGTCATTGTATATATCTATGTATGTGTGTGTGTTTCTATATGGTATATATGTGTGTCAGTGTTGATCTATGTGTGTTTTTTATAGGCCCATGTGTGTGTGTGTCTATACGGCATATGTGTGTGTGTCAGTATTGATCTGTGTGTGTGTGTTTCTGTAGGCCTGTGTGTGTCAGTGTAGACCTGTATGTTAGTGAAAGTGTAGGCCCCTGTGTGTGACCATGCACATCTTTGTGTCATTGTAAGCCTACCTGTGTGTGTCAGTATAACCCTTTTGTTTGTGTGTGTCAGTACAAGCCATAGTCCTTTAGCAATGCTAATTTATTGGTTACAAGTAAAAAAAACACCTCTCAGCAGTCTCCTGTGTGTGTGTATGGACAGCAATGAGAATCTTGCCCCCCTAGTCCCTGCTCCCCCTTTATATACATACTATCGACTTGCCTGTCAAAAATGACGGCATGATATAGTGTTATACATTGTGTTTTCTGTCTGTTTATGTACTATCTCTCTGTGTAGCATGTGTGTCTCTCTGTACACCTCCTGTGTCTTTTCATACTTTAAAAAAAATATTGAATATAATTATATATTTCCCTGCTCGCCCTACCCTGTGTCTCTTTCCCCCCACCTCCCTCCCCTGTTTCTCTCCCCCTTCTCCTGTGTCTCTTTCCCCTCCTGTCTCTTCTCTATCTCCCTCCCCTGTGTCTCTTTCCCCCTCTTTCCCGCCAGTGTCTTCTCCCCCTCCCTCCCCTGTGTCTCCTTTCTCCCTCTCCTGTGTCTCCTTTCCCCCCTCTTTCTCCCCTGTGTCTCTTTCACCGGCCTCTCCCTCCCCTGTGTCTGATCCCCCTATCCCTCCCCTATGTCTGCCCCCCCTTCTCCTGTGTCTCTTCCCCCTCCCCCTCCCCTCTGTCTCTTTCATCCCCTCTCCCTCTCCTGTAACTGTTTCCCCCTCTCCCTCCCCTGTGTCTGTTTCCCCCCCACTCCCTTCCCTGTGTCTCCTTCCCCCCTCTCCCTCCCCTGTGTCCCCTTTCCCCCTCTCCCTCCCGTGTCCCCTTTCCCCCTCTCCCTCCCCTGTGTCTCCTTTCCCCCTCTCCCTCTCCCGTGTCTCCTTTCCCCCTCTCCCTCTCCTGTGTCTCCTTTCCCCCTCTCCCTCTCCTGTGTCTCTTTTACCCCTCTCCCTCTCCTGTGTCTCCTTTCCCCCTCTCCCGCCACGCATTGCACACGCTCAATCAAATATAGTTGTCGTAATTATAAATTTGCGCATGCGCAAACCCGTAATTTGTGAGATTTACACACAAATTCGCAATTAGGACAACTATATATATGATACTGATAATGACAATGAGATTGCATTTTTGATATATTGGGCTCCAACAGATTGTAAAGAGTCGTTATTGTATGTCCAGTCTAAGTTATCATGGTCAAGTTCTTGCAAAGTTACATTTTACTTGGGCATGTAGTTTTGTTTCTTTTTAGCCACCATAACAAGAAACAAACACGTAGTTGAACTTGCAATTCTCCATTGAGTTTTAACCCCTTCGTCCTTGTAACATTGCTTGCTGATTGTCCATGGAACAGGAGTTCAGTTTGGGGATAGTAAATGATGACATTTCCCACATAATTTCCCTTTGGCCCAAATTCGAGAAGGGCCAATAACATCTTCATGGCATCCTCTTCACAGTTTAAATAACGATCTGACCCCCGCCCCCCAAATTACACACAAAACAATTTACACTTGACTCACTTTATCAGGCTTGATGTCAGAAACTATTAGAGGGATATATGTACCTCTCATAGCTTCAGTTTGTTGATACATACTATAATTAGTTAGATTATATTTACTCTTAATCAATAAACAATTACCTATTTTTGTAATAAATAGTATGATCATGATGGTATTTAATACAATTATGGGATGAATTAATGTATTGACAAAAGATGTCATAATAAGGCAATTCCTTCAACAGTCTGTCTTCTTCTTTCACCTCTAATAACCATTGTCTGAGCCTTCTCGCCATTCCCAAAGGACGCAGGTAAAGTACGCAGTAAGATTCTTTAAGGGCCAATGTAAGCACTTTTCATGTTAAACCTATTTGTTAGGTCACCATTAAAGGACCACTCCAGTTCAAGAAAATAGACTCATAAACTAACAATATTAGCAGATGTGTAAGTCAAGAACATATGGGTTCCCTGGTGGTCCGGTGGTTAGGATTCGGTGCTTACACAGCTGATTCCAGTCAGGGAACCAAGAGGTCAAACCACCCTGAAGCCATGCAGGACTGGGCCTGGTCAGTACTTGAATGGGAGACCACCTAGGAATACCAGGAGCTGTATGCTGTGACTCACTGGAGAAGGAACCCACTCCAGTATCTGCCATGAATGCATTAGCATGGTGTTGTGGTTCATGAGGTCACGGAGAGTCTGACACGACTGTACAACGTGCACACACACACAAGCCAAGAACATAAAGCATTTTTGGGGGGAAATTAAAATTTGTCCCGCCTCTCTCATTATCCTGAGCACTACTTGAAGGAAATGAAATAACATAATTCAAGCATTACCAACTACAATAACATTAGCCAAGCCTTGCCAAGACAGCCTAATGAGTGCTATCACAAATCTTCTATTTCCTTTCATTATTGCTTAGGACATTGAAAGAGGAGGGGAGGGGGCGGCAGCAGTGGCTATTAATGAGGATAAACTGTTTTAAATTATATTTTGTGGCTAAAGATTTGATTTGCTACTGTCCACATATGTATTTTTGATGCTAATGATGAACTTAAGATATGTATAACATGAAAAGTGCATTCACTAGCCCTTTAATTACAAGTTCATCTAAACTCCATTTAGATGTATAAATCATCTTCTCTGATTTCAGAACTTCTATTGAATATATATTTAACTCTCATATTCTCCCATAGATGGAAACAAACTCTACCATGACCCAAGTAATAGCTAAAGGGTCTTTGTGGGGTAATCTCATATTAATATTTTATTTTTGAATGTTTTCCAAAGCAGAGCTTCTTATCTCCACCTCCCTGTGCTTGTTAGTGGGTGTGGCCAAGTAAAGAAAAGTCTGACTAGTCAGATTCTGGTCCAGACTAAGCATGCTCAGTAAAGGGGTTGGGGCTATGGTGGCTCATGCACTGTCATTGGACACAACTGCTACCTCTGTATTGTCTATAAGGGTGAATCTAATGATGTAATGGGCCAGGACCAGTGACATCATAGCCAAGCCTGCTTCCAAGCTCCATGATGGTCCAGACCCCAGACAGAGCTGGCCACAACCCAAGGCAAAGATAGGAGGAGATTAGCAGCTTTGTTTCAGGACAAAAAACAATAAAAAAAAAAAAGAAATATTAACTTTTTATTTATTTTTTTGTAGTCACAACACAATTATATCAACACATCGGCACATTTGGTACCAGAATAATAAATGCACGCTTTTTTCCCCTAAAAAGAAATTCAATTGTCTGCTAACAATTTATTTGAGGTGATTTTGGTTCTAATGAGCTCATGTCTTTACATTTTTGGATATCCTCATTGGCAATAATAACAGTTTCATTGTGATCAGACCTTTTAATACTTTACTTTTTTTGCAAAAACACAATTTCCTTGCAATACTCCAAAATAAAACCTTTTCAGTCACATTATCAAGCCTTCTAGTTGCATAGTTGCATAGGCCCTCATTCAATTGCGATTTGGCCAATTGAATAGGGCTCTAAATAAGCACATAACATATTTTTTTAAAGAAGTTTTTAGTTAGTGAACATCTATCCAAAAGCAAGGTTTTCACTAACTAAAAACTTATTTAAAAAAAATTGCTATGTGCTTATATAGAGGCCTATTCAATTGGGCAAATTGCATTTGAATGAGGCCCTATGTAGGTGACCGGACCTAAAGAACAAACTTACTTAGGTGTTGTTTGTTCTCAGATCAGGCACCTCTGTGTTTTTGCTTATGCAAATGACCCTTAGGGTTTTTGTCACCCTAAGGGTGATAGCCTGCTCCAGATGTAGACTCCTTGCTCACTGTGCCTTAGGGAGATCAGCTATACCTTGTGACAAGGTCAAATAAAGGCTGAAACATATACGTCGGTGGTTTGCTGTTTCTCCTGTTCAGAGTAGAATTGCCTGGTATTTCGGGGCTGGATTACTCTAGTGAGTGGCACCAGACTGATATACTACAGGATATTTCTCCATGTGAAAGGCACAAGTGAGCTAAAAGAGGTTGCTCTCTTAGTTGGTTATCATGTCCACAGAACTAACCTATTAAGATTAGTTTGTTCTCTTATTGAGCTCCTTTATTTTGGTGGCTTGCTTATTAAAATGACCCTTAGGATTTAGTCTCCCTAAGGGTGACAAGGTGGCTTTAAGCATTAAGGCACTGAAAACTGTATTATCTATTATGGCAAGGTATATTGTTGTTGTTGTTGCTTAGTCGTTCAGTTGGGACCGTCTCTCGGTGACCCTATAGACCACAGCATGCCAGGCACATCTTGTGCCAGGCTGTGCTAATCCATAAGGTTTTAATGGCAAAGATAATGAAGTGGGTTGCCAGTTTCTTCTCGAGTGGACCGCGATTTGTCGGATCTCTCTACTATGACCTGTCCATCGTGGGTGACCCTAGCTCACAGCTTCATTGAAGTACACAAGCCCTTTATCACAACAAGGTAGCGACCCAGAAGGGGCTAGGTATGTTGGGTAATAATATAAAACAGAACTTTTATTGCTTTATAATTAAATAATTAAAATAATAATGTCACAATTTCAGTGGAATTATATTAAAGTTTAGAATATTTATAAATTATAATGAGTCCAAATATTGAATGGATAATAATAGTATCTCCTTACTATATCAAATGATATAACCAACCATATTATGTGGGACAATATATATTATTTTATTATATCATTTGATATAGTAACAAGATACAATTATTATCCACTCAGTATATAGACTCATTATTATTTATGAACTAGTAACTTGCCCAATATAAATTACGGTAACATAAAATGTTATCTTGGATCGTTTATTCTCTCTGTCCTGTCTCTCTCTCTCTCTTTCTGTCCTGTTTCTCCCTGTCCTATCTATTTCTGTCCTGTCTCTCTCTCTGTCCTGTCTCTCTCTCTCTTTCTGTCCTGTTTCTCCCTGTCCTATCTATTTCTGTCCTGTCTCTCTCTCTTTCTGTCCTGTTTCTCTCTGTCCTGTCTCTCTCTCTCTTTCTGTCCTGTTTCTCCCTGTCCTATCTCTTTCTGTCCTGTCTCTCTCTCTGTCCTGTTTCTCTCTCTCTCTTTCTGTCCTGTTTCTCCCTGTCCTATCTCTTTCTGTCCTGTCTCTCTCTCTGTCCTGTCCCTCTCTCTCTTTCTGTCCTGTTTCTCCCTGTCCTATCTATTTCTGTCCTGTCTCTCTCTCTTTCTGTCCTGTCTCTCTCTCTGTCCTGTCTCTCTCTTTCTGTCCTGTTTCTCCCTGTCCTATCTCTTTCTGTCCTGTCTCTCTCTCTGTCCTGTTTCTCTCTCTCCTGTATCCATCTCTCTCATTCTGTCTTGTCTCTCTCTCCTCTCTCTATGTCCTGTCTCTTTTTCTCTTTCTGTCCTGTTTCTCTCTTTCCTGTTTAGCTCTGTCTTGTTCTGTCTTATCTCTCTCTCCTCTCTCTGTCCTATCTCTTTCTGTCCTGTCTCTCTCTGTCCTGTTTCTCTCTCCTGTATCCCTCTCTCTCATCTGTCTTGTCTGTTTCTCCCTGTCCTATCTCTTTCTGTCCTGTCTCTCTCTCCTGTATCCATCTCTCTCATTCTGTCTTGTCTCTCTCTCTCCTCTCTCTATGTCCTGTCTCTTTTTCTCTTTCTGTGCTGTTTCTCTCTCTCCTGTTTAGCTCTCTCTTGTTCTGTCTTATCTCTCTCTCCTCTCTCTGTCCTTTCTCTTTCTATGCTGTCTCTCTCTCTCTATCTCTGTCCTCTCTCTCTCTCTGTCCTGTCTCTTTCTCTCTTTCTGTCCTGTTTCTCTCTCTCCTCTCTCTGTCCTATCTCTTTCTTTAAGTCTCACCACAGATTTTCTATTGGATTGAGGTCTGGGCTGTGACTAGGCCATTCCAACACATTTACATGTTACCCTTAAACCACCCAAGTGTTGCTTTAGCAGTGTGTTCGGGGTCATTGTCCTGCTGGAAGGTGAACCTCCGTCCTAGCCTCAAATCACGCACAGAGTGGTACAGGTTTTGCTCAGGAATATCCCTGTATTTAGCACCATCCATCTTTCCCTCAACTCTGACCATTTTCCCAGTCCTGGCTGCTGAAAAACATCCCACAGCATGATGCTGCCACCACCATGTGTCACTGTGGGGATGGTGTTCTTTGGGTGATGTGATGTGTTGGGTTTGCGCCAGAAATAGGCTTTTCTATGATGGCCGAAAAGTTCCTTTTTAGTCTCATCAGACCAGCGAACCTTCCTCCATACATTTTGGGAGTCTCCCACATGCCTTTTCGCAAACTCAAACGTCCTATTTTGTTTTTTTCTGAAAGTAATGGCTTTCTTCTGGCCAGTCTGCCATAAAGCCCAACTCTATGGAGCGTACGTCTTATTGCTGTCCTATGTACAGATGCTCCAGTCTCTGCTGTGGTACTCTGCAGCTCCTCCAGGGTTACCTTAGGTCTCTGTGCGGCCTCTCGGATTAATGCCCTCCTTGCCCGGTCCGTGAGTTTTGTTGGGCGGCCGTCTCTTGGCAGGTCTGCTGTTGTG
Organism: Discoglossus pictus; assembly: GCA_027410445.1. Lineage (NCBI taxonomy): Eukaryota > Metazoa > Chordata > Amphibia > Anura > Alytidae > Discoglossus > Discoglossus pictus. The sequence continues at coordinate 21,017,044 of CM050175.1, forward strand.
CCATGTTCTTTCCATTTGGTTATGATAGATTTTATGGTGCTCCTGGGGATCATCAAAGATTTGGATATTTTTTATAACCTAACCCTGACTTGTACTTCACAACAACATTGTCCCTTACTTGTTTGAAGAGTTCCTTGGTCTTCATGGCAGTGTTTGGTTAGCGGTGCCTCTTGCTTAGGTGTTGCAGCCTTTCAAAAAAGGTGTGTATATGTAATGACAGATCATGTGACACTTAGATTGCACACAGGTGGACATCATTTGCTAATTATGTGACTTCTGAAGGTAATTGGTTGCACCAGAGCTTTTTATGAACTTCATAACAAAGGGGGTGAATACATACGCACATGACAATTTTCTGTTTTCTATTTCAAAAAAATATTTTTATGTATATATTTTTCTCATTTCACGTCACCAACTTAGAATTGTGTTCTGATCCATCACATAGAATTCAGATTAACAAAACATTGAATTTAAGGCTGTAAGGTAACAAAATAGGTAAAAAGTCAAGGGGGGGGGGGGTGAATACTTTTGCAAGGCACTGTAGTTAATTCTTTGGCAGGAAAAGGGTGTGTTCAGCAAAAGGTGGAACACGATGGACAGGTTCTCACCCTTACTGACCGCCTCTGTACCCCAGTGATGGGTCTGTACACTCCATCATAGCATCATACAAACAATTAGTTGGGACCCTTTTTAATCTTATGGACACAGTCCCAATAAGTCCAAACATTCTTTATGATTTGCCCATTCACCATCATCATCTGAATCAGACGCAATGTTTACCCAAACCCATCTGAGCAGTCAGATCTGGGGGAAGACAAACCTTCAATAGGTGACAATCATCCCTGAAACCTAAATCAAACTGCTTCACTATCATATCCCAGCATAAATAAATCAGGTGTCTCTGAAGGACCCATGGACCTACCAATACTTTCAGTTGAATTCTGTACTGACAAAGGTTTGTGAAACTCTAATAGCTGTTTCTAAGGTGCTTAACACCAATAAACTTAATAATAATAATAACAAAAAAAAATGGAAACATGTTATTAATGTAATGAAAATAATTGCGCTGCATAAAAAAAGGACTTCAATGGATGGGGTAAGGGAAGAAAAATATGGACTCAATTAAATACCTAGGCCCTCATTCAATTGCGATTTGGCGAATTGAATAGTGCTCTAAATAAGCACATAACATATTTTTTTTAAATAAGTTTTTGGTTAGTGAAAACCTTCCTTTTGGATAGATGTTTACTAACTAAAAACTTCTTTAAAAAATATATGTTATGTGCTTATTTAGACCCCTATTCAATTGGCCAAATTGCAATTGAATGAGGGCCCTAGAGCTGTATATCCATGTGCCCAAGATCACACTAAGAACAGGTGATAGGAATAAAGAAGGAAACCTATGATCCTCAAGGGATCCTTTCACCTGGAAGGCACTACTAGTTAGAGGCTCTACTAATTAGATCTAACTTTTCGGGGTAGTAATCTTAATCCTTCCCATATCTTGTGCACCCAATCAATGGCTATTTTATCCCAATGTGAAGAATCAGTCTCTGGCATCAATATGTCCAGCGTCTGTCAGCTGGTCCTACTGCTCTTCACAGCTCACAATGCAGGACAGCTCCAGAAAATGATTTCCTTTGAAGGGATTTTGAAATCGCACCCCTTCCCATAGAGGGATGCTCATGTAGAAAATGGAGTAAAAACCACAGTCCTTAAGCAATGATACTTTTTTGGTTAGCATTATA
>CM050175.1:21025571-21203071 GCA_027410445.1 Discoglossus pictus
AAAGGGGCAGTGTGTGTCTGTGTGTCGGTTTGGGGCAGTGTGTCTGTGTGTCGGTTTGGGGCAGTGTGTGTCTGTGTGTCGGTTTGGGGCAGTGTGTCTGTGTGTCCGTTTGGGGCAGTGTGTCTGTGTGTCGGTTTGGGGCAGTGTGTCTTTGTGTCGGTTTGGGGCAGTGTGTCTGTGTGTTGGTTTGGGGCAGTGTGTGTCTGTGTGTCGGTTTGGGGCAGTGTGTCTTTGTGTCGGTTTGGGGCAGTGTGTCTGTGTGTCGGTTTGGGGGCAGTGTGTTGTGTGTCGTTTGGGGCAGTGTGTGTCTGTGTGTCGGTTTGGTGCAGTGTGTCTGTGTGTCGGTTTGGGGCAGTGTGTGTCTGTGTGTCGGTTTGGGGCAGTGTGTGTCTGTGTGTCGGTTTGGGGCAGTGTGTGTCTGTGTGTCGGTTTGGGGCAGTGTGTGTCTGTGTGTCGGTTTGGGGCAGTGTGTCTTTGTGTCGGTTTGGGGCAGTGTGTGTCTGTGTGTCGGTTTGGGGCAGTGTGTGTCTGTGTGTCGGTTTGGGGGCAGTGTGTGTCTGTGTGTCGGTTTGGGGGCAGTGTGTGTCTGTGTGTCGGTTTGGGGCAGTATGTGTCTGTGTGTCGGTTTGGGGCAGTGTGTGTCTGTGTGTCGGTTTGGGGCAGTATGTGTCTGTGTGTCAGTTTGGGGCAGTGTGTGTCTGTGTGTCGGTTTGGGGCAGTATGTGTCTGTGTGTCGGTTTTGGGGCAGTGTGTGTCTGTGTGTTGGTTTGGGGCAGTATGTGTCTGTGTGTCGGTTTTGGGGCAGTGTGTCTGTGTGTCGGTTTGGGGCAGTGTGTCTGTGTGTCGGTTTGGGGCAGTGTGTGTCTGTGTGTTGGTTTGGGGCAGTGTGTGTCTGTGTGTCGGTTTGGGGCAGTGTGCCTGTGTGTAGGTTTGGGGCAGTGTGTGTCTGTGTGTCAGTGTGGGGCAGTGTGTTGGTTTGGGGCAGTGTGTCTGTGTGTCGGTTTGGGGCAGTATGTGTCTGTGTGTAGGTTTGGGGCAGTATGTGTCTGTGTGTCAGTTTGGGGCAGTGTGTGTCTGTGTGTCGGTTTGGGGCAGTATGTGTCTGTGTGTCGGTTTGGGGCAGTGTGTGTCTGTGTGTTGGTTTGGGGCAGTATGTGTCTGTGTGTCGGTTTGGGGCAGTGTGTCTGTGTGTCGGTTTGGGGCAGTGTGTCTGTGTGTCGGTTTGGGGCAGTGTGTCTGTGTGTTGGTTTGGGGCAGTGTGTGTCTGTGTGTCGGTTTGGGGCAGTGTGCCTGTGTGTAGGTTTGGGGCAGTGTGTGTCTGTGTGTCAGTGTGGGGCAGTGTGTTGGTTTGGGGCAGTGTGTCTGTGTGTCGGTTTGGGGCAGTATGTGTCTGTGTGTAGGTTTGGGGCAGTATGTGTCTGTGTGTAGGTTTGGGGCAGTGTGTCTGTGTGTCGGTTTGGGGCAGTATGTGTCTGTGTGTAGGTTTGGGGCAGTATGTGTCTGTGTGTTGGTTTGGGGCAGTGTGCCTGTGTGTAGGTTTGGGGCAGTGTGTCTGTGTGTTGGTTTGGGGCAGTGTGTCTGTGTGTCGGTTTGGGGCAGTGTGGCTGTGTGTTGGTTTGGGGCAGGGTGTCTGTGTGTCGGTTTGGGGCAGTGTGTCTGTGTGTCGGTTTGGGGCAGGGTGTCTGTGTGTCGGTTTGGGGCAGTGTGTCTGTGTGTCAGTTTGGGGCAGTGTGTGTCTGTGTGTCGGTTTGGGGCAGGGTGTCTGTGTGTTGGTTTGGGGCAGTGTGTCTGTGTGTTGGTTTGGGGCAGTGTGTCTGTGTGTCGGTTTGGGGCAGTGTGTCTGTGTGTCGGTTTGGGGCAGGGTGTCTGTGTGTCGGTTTGGGGCAGGGTGTCTGTGTGTTGGTTTGGGGCAGTGTGTCTGTGTGGTGGTTTGGGGCAGTGTGTCTGTGTGTTGGTTTGGGGCAGTGTGTCTGTGTGTTGGTTTGGGGCAGTGTGTCTGTGTGTTGGTTTGGGGCAGTGTGTCTGTGTGTTGGTTTGGGGCAGTGTGTGCATGTGTGTTGGTTTGGGGCAGTGTGTGTCTGTGTGTCGGTTTGAGGCAGTGTGTCTGTGTGTAGGTTTGGGGCAGTGTGTTCCCCTGTGTTTGTTTGGGGCAGTGTGTGTCTGTGTTGGTTTGGGGCAGTGTGTGTCTGTGTCTGTGTGGGGCAGTGTGAGTCTGTGTGTTGGTTTGGGGCAGTGTGTGTCTGTGTGTCGGTTTGGGGCAGTGTGGCTGTGTGTTGGTTTGGGGCAGGGTGTCTGTGTGTCGGTTTGGGGCAGGGTGTCTGTGTGTCGGTTTGGGGCAGTGTGTCTGTGTGTCAGTTTGGGGCAGTGTGTGTCTGTGTGTTGGTTTGGGGCAGTGTGTGTCTGTGTGTCGGTTTGGGGCAGTGTGTCTGTGTGTCGGTTTGGGGCAGTGTGTGTCTGTGTGTCGGTTTGGGGCAGTGTGTCTGTGTGTCAGTTTGGGGCAGTGTGTGTCTGTGTGTCGGTTTGGGGCAGGGTGTCTGTGTGTCGGTTTGGGGCAGGGTGTCTGTGTGTTGGTTTGGGGCAGTGTGTCTGTGTGTAGGTTTGGGGCAGGGTGTCTGTGTGTCGGTTTGGGGCAGTGTGTCTGTGTGTCGGTTTGGGGCAGTGTGTGTCTGTGTGTCGGTTTGGGGCAGTGTGTCTGTGTGTTGGTTTGGGGCAGTGTGTGTCTGTGTGTCGGTTTGGGGCAGTGTGTCTGTGTGTCGGTTTGGGGCAGTGTGTCTGTGTGTCGGTTTGGGGCAGAGTGTCTGTGTGTTGGTTTGGGGCAGTGTGTCTGTGTGTCGGTTTGGGGCAGGGTGTCTGTGTGTTGGTTTGGGGCAGTGTGTCTGTGTGGTGGTTTGGGGCAGTGTGTCTGTGTGTTGGTTTGGGGCAGTGTGTCTGTGTGTTGGTTTGGGGCAGTGTGTCTGTGTGTTGGTTTGGGGCAGTGTGTCTGTGTGTTGGTTTGGGGCAGTGTGTGTCTGTGTGTCGGTTTGAGGCAGTGTGTCTGTGTGTAGGTTTGGGGCAGTGTGTTCCCCTGTGTTTGTTTGGGGCAGTGTGTGTCTGTGTTGGTTTGGGGCAGTGTGTGTCTGTGTCTGTGTGGGGCAGTGTGAGTCTGTGTGTTGGTTTGGGGCAGTGTGTGTCTGTGTTGGTTTGGGGCAGTGTGTCTGTGTCTGTGTGGGGCAGTGTGAGTCTGTGTGTTGGTTTGGGGCAGTGTGTCTGTGTGTTGGTTTGGGGCAGTGTGTCTGTGTGTTGGTTTGGGGCAGTGTGCCTGTGTGTTGGTTTGGGGCAGTGTGTGTCTGTGTATTGGTTTGGGGCAGTGTGTCTGTGTGTTGGTTTGGGGCAGTGTGTGCATGTGTGTTGGTTTGGGGCAGTGTGTCGGTTTGGGGCAGTGTGCCTGTGTGTTGGTTTGGGGCAGGGTGTCTGTGTGTTGGTTTGGGGCAGTGTGTCTGTTTGTCGGTTTGGGGCAGGGTGTCTGTGTGTTGGTTTGGGGCAGTGTGTCTGTGTGTTGGTTTGGGGCAGTGTGTCTGTGTGTTGGTTTGGGGCAGTGTGTCTGTGTGTCGGTTTGGGGCAGTGTGTCTGTGTGGTGGTTTGGGGCAGTGTGTCTGTGTGTTGGTTTGGGGCAGTGTGTCTGTGTGTTGGTTTGGGGCAGTGTGTGCATGTGTGTTGGTTTGGGGCAGTGTGTGTCTGTGTGTCGGTTTGAGGCAGTGTGTCTGTGTGTAGGTTTGGGGCAGTGTGTGCCTGTGTGTTGGTTTGGGGCAGTGTGTTCCCCTGTGTTTGTTTGGGGCAGTGTGTGTCTGTGTTGGTTTGGGGCAGTGTGTGTCTGTGTCTGTGTGGGGCAGTGTGAGTCTGTGTGTTGGTTTGGGGCAGTGTGTGTCTGTGTTGGTTTGGGGCAGTGTGTCTGTGTCTGTGTGGGGCAGTGTGAGTCTGTGTGTCGGTTTGGGGCAGTGTGTCTGTGTGTTGGTTTGGGGCAGTGTGTCTGTGTGTTGGTTTGGGGCAGTGTGCCTGTGTGTTGGTTTGGGGCAGTGTGTCTGTGTGTTGGTTTGGGGCAGTGTGTCTGTGTGTTGGTTTGGGGCAGTGTGTGCATGTGTGTTGGTTTGGGGCAGTGTGTGTCTGTGTGTCGGTTTGAGGCAGTGTGTCGGTTTGGGGCAGTGTGCCTGTGTGTTGGTTTGGGGCAGTGTGTCTGTGTGTTGGTTTGGGGCAGTGTGTGCCTGTGTATTGGTTTGGGGCAGTGTGTCTGTGTGTTGGTTTGGGGCAGTGTGTCTGTGTGTTTGTTTGGGGCAGTGTGTCTGTGTGTTGGTTTGGGGCAGTGTGTGTCTGTGTTGGTTTGGGGCAGTGTGTGCATGTGTGTTGGTTTGGGGCAGTGTGTCTGTGTGTCGGTTTGGGGCAGTGTGTCTGTGTGTTGGTTTGGGGCAGTGTGTGCATGTGTGTAGGTTTGGGGCAGTGTGTCTGTGTGTCGGTTTGGGGCAGTGTGCCTGTGTGTCGGTTTGGGGCAGTGTGTGTCTGTGTGTTGGTTTGGGGCAGTGTGTCTGTGTGTCGGTTTGGGGCAGTGTGTGTCTGTGTTGGTTTGGGGCAGTGTGTCTGTGTCTGTGTGGGGGCAGTGTGAGTCTGTGTGTCGGTTTGGGGCAGTGTGTCTGTGTGTTGGTTTGGGGCAGTGTGTCTGTGTGTTGGTTTGGGGCAGTGTGCCTGTGTGTTGGTTTGGGGCAGTGTGTCTGTGTGTTGGTTTGGGGCAGTGTGTCTGTGTGTTGGTTTGGGGCAGTGTGTGCATGTGTGTTGGTTTGGGGCAGTGTGTGTCTGTGTGTCGGTTTGAGGCAGTGTGTCGGTTTGGGGCAGTGTGCCTGTGTGTTGGTTTGGGGCAGTGTGTCTGTGTGTTGGTTTGGGGCAGTGTGTGCCTGTGTATTGGTTTGGGGCAGTGTGTCTGTGTGTTGGTTTGGGGCAGTGTGTCTGTGTGTTGGTTTGGGGCAGTGTGTCTGTGTGTTGGTTTGGGGCAGTGTGTCTGTGTGTTGGTTTGGGGCAGTGTGTGCATGTGTGTTGGTTTGGGGCAGTGTGTGTCGGTGTGTCGGTTTGGGGCAGTGTGTCTGTGTGTTGGTTTGGGGCAGTGTGTGCATGTGTGTTGGTTTGGGGCAGTGTGTCTGTGTGTAGGTTTGGGGCAGTGTGTCAGTTTGGGGCAGTGTGTCTGTGTGTCGGTTTGGGGCAGTGTGCCTGTGTGTCGGTTTGGGGCAGTGTGTGTCTGTGTGTTGGTTTGGGGCAGTGTGTCTGTGTGTCGGTTTGGGGCAGTGTGCCTGTGAGTCGGTTTGGGGCAGTGTGCCTGTGTGTAGGTTTGGGGCAGTGTGTCTGTGTGTCGGTTTGGGGCAGTGTGTCTGTGTGTCGGTTTGGGGCAGTGTGTGTCTGTGTGTCGGTTTGGGGCAGTGTGTCTGTGTGTCGGTTTGGGGCAGTGTGTGCCTGTGTGTCGGTTTGGGGCAGTGTGTCTTTGTGTTGGTTTGGGGCAGTGTGTCTGTGTGTCGGTTTGGGGCAGTGTGTCTGTGTGTCGGTTTGGGGCAGTGTGTCTGTGTGTTGTTTTGGGGCAGTGTGTCTGTGTGTCGGTTTGGGGCAGTGTGTGTCTGTGTGTCGTTTTGGGGCAGTGTGTCTGTGTGTCGGTGTAGGGCAGTGTGTGCCTGTGTGTCGGTTTGGGGCAGTGTGTCTGTGTGTCGGTTTGGGGCAGTGTGTGTCTGTGTGTCGGTTTGGGGCAGTGTGTGTCTGTGTGTCGGTTTGGTGCAGTGTGTCTGTGTGTCGGTTTGGGGCAGTGTGCCTGTGTGTCGGTTTGGGGCAGTGTGTGCCTGTGTGTCGGTTTGGGGCAGTGTGTCTGTGTGTCGGTTTGGGGCAGTGTGTGCCTGTGTGTCAGTTTGGGGCAGTGTGTCTGTGTGTCGGTGTAGGGCAGTGTGTGCCTGTGTGTCGGTTTGGGGCAGTGTGCCTGTGTGTCGGTTTGGGGCAGTGTGTCTGTGTGTTGGTTTGGGGCAGTGTGTCTGTGTGTCGGTTTGGGGCATTGTGCCTGTGTGTCGGTTTGGGGCAGTGTGTCTGTGTGTCGGTTTGGGGCAGTGTGTCTGTGTGTCAGTTTGGGGCAGTGTGTGCCTGTGTATTGGTTTGGGGCAGTGTGTGTCTGTGTATTGGTTTGGGGCAGTGTGCCTGTGTGTTGGTTTGGGGCAGTGTGTGTCTGTGTGTCGGTTTGGGGCAGTGTGTCTGTGTGTCGGTTTGGAGCAGTGTGTCTGTGTGTCGGTTTGGGGCAGTGTGTGTCTGTGTGTCGGTTTGGGGCAGTGTGGCTGTGTGTCGGTTTGGGGCAGTGTGTGTCTGTGTGTCGGTTTGGGAAAGTGTGTCTGTGTGTCGGTTTGGGGCAGTGTGTCGTTTTGGGGCAGTGTGTCTGTGTGTCGGTTTGGGGCAGTGTGTCTGTGTGTCGGTTTGGGGCAGTGTGTCTGTGTCTGTGTGGGGCAGTGTGTGTCTGTGTATTGGTTTGGGGCAGTGTGTGTCTGTGTATTGGTTTGGGGCAGTGTGCCTGTGTGTTGGTTTGGGGCAGTGTGTGTCTGTGTGTCGGTTTGGGGCAGTGTGTCTGTGTGTCGGTTTGGGGCAGTGTGTCTGTGTGTCGGTTTGGGGCAGTGTGTGTCTGTGTGTCGGTTTGGGGCAGTGTGTCTGTGTGTCGGTTTGGGGCAGTGTGTGTCTGTGTGTCGGTTTGGGGCAGTGTGTGTCTGTGTGTCGGTTTGGGAAAGTGTGTCTGTGTGTCGGTTTGGGGCAGTGTGTCGTTTTGGGGCAGTGTGTCTGTGTGTTGGTTTGGGGCAGTGTGTCAGTGTGTCGGTTTGGGGCAGTGTGTGTCTGTGTGTCGGTTTGGGGCAGTGTGTCTGTGTGTTGGTTTGGGGCAGTGTGTGTCTGTGTGTCGGTTTGGGGCAGTGTGTCTGTGTGTCGGTTTGGGGCAGTGTGCCTGTGTGTCGGTTTGGGGCAGTGTGTGTCTGTGTGTCGGTTTGGGGCAGTGTGGCTGTGTGTCGGTTTGGGGCAGTGTGTGTCTGTGTGTCGGTTTGGGAAAGTGTGTCTGTGTGTCGGTTTGGGAAAGTGTGTCTGTGTGTCGGTTTGGGGCAGTGTGTCGTTTTGGGGCAGTGTGTCTGTGTGTCGGTTTGGGGCAGTGTGTCAGTGTGTCGGTTTGGGGCAGTGTGTCTGTGTGTCGGTTTGGGGCAGTGTGTGTCTGTGTGTCGGTTTGGGGCAGTGTGTCTGTGTGTCGGTTTGGGGCAGTGTGTCTGTGTGTCGGTTTGGGGCAGTGTGTCTGTGTGTTGGTTTGGGGCAGTGTGCCTGTGTGTCGGTTTGGGGCAGTGTGTCTGTGTGTCGGTTTGGGGCAGTGTGTAGGTTTGGGGCAGTGTGTCTGTGTGTCGGTTTGGGGCAGTGTGTTGGTTTGGAGCAGTGTGTCTGTGTGTCGGTTTGGGGCAGTGTGTCTGCGTGTCGGTTTGGGGCAGTGTGTCTGCGTGTCGGTTTGGGGCAGTGTGTCTGTGTGTTGGTTTGGGGCAGTGTGTCTGTGTGTAGGTTTGGGGCAGTGTGTCTGTGTGGGGCAGTGTGAGTCTGTGTGTTTGAGTCTGTCTGTATAAGGTTTCCTGTGTGTAAGCTGCTCTCGTAGATGTTAATTAAATACATTGCAATTATAATACCTTTCACACACTTTTATATTCCCCTCTGCTGATAGAAATATGAATAGAGCAGAGCTCACAGAGGAAGAAAACACTGCAGGACGCTATCTCTGTATTTCCCCCCTCTGGGCCTTCGTGTGCTGCTATTTCAATCCTGTGGGTTGTCGGTTGTGTTAAATTATACAGTATTCAGAGTACGCACCATTTAGCACAGATCTCTGTCTGATCTGGAAGCCCATATTTAAAGTTTCTGTATAAACACAGTGAAGGTTCACATGTATATTGTACAGCAGGTCATGGATCAGCCATTCTTTCCACTGGCTGGGATTGGTGCAGCCTTGTGGCTCCACTGTGTGGACAGCCCACTTCACCCCCTAACACCGTCCCCCCCTGTTTATCCCCTGGGGGCGGTGCTGTAACATACCACACAGCATCCCTCACACATTAACCCTTGCACTGGCTGAGGGGCAAGCAATGCGTTACCTGTAATGCATTGCAGGCTGCTCTGCCAGTGAAAGGATTAACCTCTGCCACACCACCAAAATGTCCCAAACTATTATAAATATATTGGAAAAGTATATGTGAAAATATATTTATTTGTCTTAACCTATAAGGTTAAAGGTGTAAATAAAGTATGTGAGTTGTTCTGTCTAATATGACTGTATATCCCTTGGTAATTGATATTATCTTTCTCTGCGCCCCTCAGGACCCATTCACTGCGTTCCACATAGACAAGGAGATGGTGCACAAACGAATGAAGTGTCTGCTGATTGGTGAGCTCGCTCCGGGAGAGCCCAGCATGGAGCCCAGCAAAAATGTGAGGGGCTTGTCTCTATACTAATGAAACATGTATTATTTTACTACTTGTTATCTCACATAACACCCCCTGGGTCCTGTTTCCTTATCTGCCATCTTGTCATCCTGACACCCTTTTCCTTGGGCATTTTGTCTTCCCTATGTGCAGTGCTCATGCCACCATCCTTGTCAGCAATTTCACCCTTCCAGGCGTGTGGTCATTCTGCCTCCTTCTGTCTGCCATTTTCTTTCCCTATGTGTTGTGTTCATGCTGTCATCCATGTCAGCCATTTTGTCCTCACCACTGTTTAGATATTCTGACTTCCATGTGTACGATGTCTTCCTAACCGCTTGACCTATTTCTCTTCCCTGTGTTTATTCATCCTGCATCTGTCATTGACAGCCATTTTCTCTATCCTGATTTGGGTTCTCCAGCCTCTTTCTTTGTCTGACATTTTTTCTTCCCTGTGTTTTATCCTCTTGCCCCCTCTTATATTCCATGTTTCTTGTGGATGCCAACCCTCCCTATTACATGTATTAATCTCCTGCCTCCCTACTTGACCACCATTTTGTCTTCCCTGTTTTTGGTCTTCCTGTCTTCCTCCTTGTGTGTCTTCCCTCTATATTGGTCTATTGCCTCCCTACTTGACCATGATTCTGTCTTTCCTGTATTTTGTCTTCCTGTCTTGCTCCTTGTAGGATATTTTGTTTTCCCTCAGTATAGTCCTACTCCATCCATCCTTGTGAGCTATTTATCTTCCCTGTGTTTAATCCTCTTGCTTCCTTTTCTTATATTCCATGTTTCTTGTGGTTGCTCCACCTCCATATTACACAAGTTCTAAATACTGATGTTTTGGCCTCTTCCTGCAGGCTGCTATGGTAGAGGATTTCCGTGCCCTGCGCTCCAATGTGGAAAAGATGGGTCTTCTCAAACCAAACAAGTTGTTCTTCTTTGGTGCTCTCGTGCACATCCTGCTCCTGGATGTGGTTGCCTACTCCACGCTATATTACTTTGGGACCTCTCTCATCCCTTTCCTGATCACCACTCTTTTGTTGGGCACTGTACAGGTACTGAACACTAAGACTGTGTATGTCTCAGGCTATCACTGTATCTCTCTTTCTATGTCTTTCTATCTCTGTATGTCTTTCTGTGTGTCTCTGATTCTCTCTCTCTCTCTCTGTATCTCTGTGTGTCTCTCTCCCTCTCTCCCCCCCCCCCCCTCAGATTCTCTTTCTCTCTCTTGGATGGTCTCTCTCTCTCTCCAATATGCTCTCTATGTCTCTCTCTCTTTAAGATGCTTTCTATGTCTCTCTCTCAGTAGCTCTCTATGTCTCTCTCTCCAAGATTCTCTCTATGTCTCTCTCCCAACCTCTTTGTGTGTATATCTCTCTGTATGTGTGAGTGTCTCTCTGTTTCTGTCTCAGTGTATCTGTATGTCTCTCCCCCACCCTCTCTCTCTGTCTCTACCTTTCTCGTTTTTTTCAAAACCGAATGATTTTTCCTGGAATGGGAAGTGATCTTCAGTTGTTTCCAGTACACATATACATTAGGTGCAGTGTTTGTGTATTATGGAAAGATTTCTTCTCTCGTGAGGATATGTTTTTCTTGCTCCCTCATATCAATAAATATTTTTGAGATTCTGTTGTTTTGCTTCTCATGTTCGAATACTGTGTAGATTCCAATAAGAAAAATTCAATCCTCCTTCATGCTCAGTTTGTTCTTCCACATTATACATGCCTAGCAGTCTATCTTACAGACCATGAGCCTCCCTTCTATTTTGCCTTTTTTACATTTGATGGATTTGGTCTCATGTGGTTGTTGAGTAGGGTGGGCGACCTGTTATTTTCTGTGGGAGGCTGTGTAGGGATTGGTGGGCGACCGGTTATTTTCTATGAGGCTCTGTAGGGAGTGGTGGGCGACCGGTTATCTTCTGTGAGGCTCTGTAGGGAGTCGTGGGCGACCGGTTAGTTTCTATGAGGCTCTGTAGGGAGTGGTGGGCGCCCGGTTATTTTCTATAAGGCTCTGTAGGGAGTGGTGGGTGACTGGTTATTTTCTATGAGGCTCTGTAGGGAGTGGTGGGTGACCGGTTAGTTTCTGTGAGGCTCTGTAGGGAGTGGTGGGCAACTGGTTAGTTTCTATGAGGCTCTGTAGGGATTGGTGGGCGACCGGTTAGTTTCTATGAGGCTCTGTAGGGAGTGGTGGGCGACCGGTTAGTTACTATGAGGCTCTGTAGGGATTGGTGGGCGACCGGTTAGTTTCTATGAGGCTCTGTAGGGAGTGGTGGGCGACCGGTTAGTTACTATGAGGTTCTGTAGGGAGTGGTGGGTGACCGGTTAGTTTCTATGAGGCTCTATAGGGAGTGGTGGGCCACCGGTTAGTTTCTATGAGGCTCTGTAGGGATTGGTGGGCGACCTGTTAGTTTCTATGAGGCTCTGTAGGGAGTGGTGGGCGACCGGTTAGTTTCTATGAGGCTCTGTAGGGAGTGGTGGTTGACCGGTTAGTTTCTATGAGGCTCTATAGGGAGTGGTGGGCGACCGGTTGGTTTCTATGAGGCACTGTAGGGAGTGGTGGGCGACCGGTTAGTTTCTATGAGGCTCTGTAGGGAGTGGTGGCCACCGGTTAGTTTCTATGAGGTTCTGTAGGGAGTGGTGGGCGACCTGTAGTTTTCTATGAGGCTCTGTAGGGAGTGGTGGGCGACCGGTTAGTTTCTATGAGGTTCTGTAGGGAGTGGTGGGTGACTGGTTAGTTTCTATGAGGCTCTGTAGGGAGTGGTGGCCACCGGTTAGTTTCTATGAGGTTCTGTAGGGAGTGGTGGGCGACCTGTAATTTTCTATGAGGCTCTGTAGGGAGTGGTGGGCGACCGGTTAGTTTCTATGAGGCTCTGTAGGGAGTGGTGGGCGACCTATAATTTTCTATGAGGTTCTGTAGGGAGGGGTGGGCGACCTGTAATTTTCTATGAGGCTCTGTAGGGGGTGGTGGGCGACCTGTCATTTTCTATGAGGCTCTGTAGGGAGTGGTGGGCGACCTGTAATTTTCTATGAGGCTCTGTAGGGAGTGGTGGGCGACCTGTCATTTTCTATGAGGCTCTGTAGGGAGTGGTGGGCGACCGGTTAGTTTCTATGAGGTTCTGTAGGGAGTGGTGGGCGACCTGTAATTTTCTATGAGGCTCTGTAGGGGGTGGTGGGCGACCTGTAATTTTCTATGAGGTTCTATAGGGAGTGGTGGGCGACCTGTAATTTTCTATGAGGTTCTGTAGGGAGTGGTGGGTGACCGGTTATTTTCTATGCGTCTCTGTAGGGAGTGGTGGGCAACCTGTAATTTTCTATGCGGCTCTGTAGGGAGTGGTGGGCGACCGGTTAGTTTCTATGAGGTTCTGTAGGGGGTGGTGGGCGACCTGTCATTTTCTATGAGGCTCTATAGGGAGTGGTGGACGACCGGTTATTTTCTATGAGGCTCTGTAGGGAGTGGTGGGCGACCGGTTATTTTCTATGAGGCTCTGTAGGGGGTGGTGGGCGACCGGTTATTTTCTATGAGGCTCTGTAGGGGGTGGTGGGCGACCTGTAACTTTCGATGAGGTTCTGTAGGGAGTGGTGGGCGACCTGTAATTTTCGATGAGGTTCTGTAGGGGGTGGTGGGCGACCTGTAATTTTGGATGAGGTTCTGTAGGGAGTGGCGGGCGACCTGTAATTTTCTATGAGGCTCTGTAGCGGGTGGTGGGCGACCTGTAATTTTCTATGAGGCTCTGTAGGGAGTGGTGGGCGACCGGTTATTTTCTATGAGGTTCTGTAGGGAGTGGTGGGCGACCTGTAACTTTCTATGAGGCTCTGTAGGGAGTGGTGGGCGACCTGTAATTTTCGATGAGGTTCTGTAGGGGGTGGTGGGCGACCTGTAATTTTCTATGAGGCTCTGTAGGGAGTGGTGGACGACCGGTTATTTTCTATGAGGCTCTGTAGGGAGTGGTGGACGACTGGTTATTTTCTATGAGGTTCTGTAGGGAGTGGTGGGCGACCTGTAACTTTCTATGAGGCTCTGTAGGGAGTGGTGGGGAACCTGTAATTTTCTATGAGGCTCTGTAGGGGGTGGTGGGCGACCTGTAATTTTCTATGAGGCTCTGTAGGGAGTGGTGGACGACCGGTTATTTTCTATGAGGCTCTGTAGGGAGTGGTGGACGACTGGTTATTTTCTATGAGGTTCTGTAGGGGGTGGTGGGCGACCTGTAATTTTCTATGAGGTTCTGTAGGGAGTGGTGGGCGACCTGTAATTTTCTATGAGGTTCTGTAGGAAGTGGTGGGCGACTGGTTATTTTCTATGAGGCTCTATAGGGAGTGGTGGACGACCTGTAATTTCCTATGAGGCTCTGTAGGGAGTGGTGGGCGACCTGTAATTTTCTATGAGGCTCTGTAGGGGGTGGTGGGCGACCTATAATTTTCTATGGGGCTCTGTAGGCAGTGGTGGGCGACCTGTAATTTTCTATGAGGCTCTGTAGGGGGTGGTGGGCGACCGGTTATTTTCTATGCGGCTCTGTAGGGAGTGGTGGGCGACCTGTAATTTTCTATGAGGCTCTGTAGGGAGTGGTGGGTGACTGGTTATTTTCTATGAGGTTCTGTAGGGGGTGGTGGGCGACCTGTAATTTTCTATGAGGTTCTGTAGGGAGTGGTGGGCTACCTGTAATTTTCTATGAGGTTCTGTAGGGAGTGGTGGGCGACCGGTTAGTTTCTATGAGGCTCTGTAGGGAGTGGTGGGCGACTGGTTATTTTCTATGAGGTTCTGTAGCGGGTGGTGGGCGACCTGTAATTTTCTATGAGGTTCTGTAGGGAGTGGTGGGCGACCTGTAATTTTCTATGAGGCTCTGTAGGGAGTGGCGGGCGACCTGTAATTTTCTATGAGGCTCTGTAGCGGGTGGTGGGCGACCTGTAATTTTCTATGAGGTTCTGTAGGGAGTGGTGGGTGACCGGTTATTTTCTATGAGGTTCTGTAGGGAGTGGTGGGCGACCTGTAATTTTCGATGAGGTTCTGTAGGGAGTGGTGGGCAACCTGTAATTTTCTATGAGGCTCTGTAGGGGGTGGTGGGCGACCTGTAATTTTCTATGAGGCTCTGTAGGGAGTGGTGGACGACCGGTTATTTTCTATGAGGCTCTGTAGGGGGTGGTGGGCGACTGGTTATTTTCTATGAGGCTCTGTAGGGGGTGGTGGGTGACCGGTTAGTTTCTATGAGGTTCTGTAGGGGGTGGTGGGCGACCTGTAATTTTCTATGAGGTTCTGTAGGGGGTGGTGGGCGACCTGTAATTTTCTATGAGGCTTTGGTTTCTTTTTTGCAGTCCAGCACATAGTATTGCTGTGAGTTGCTGTAGTTTAGATGCACCCACATACCTCTATGGGCAGTTGTCCTAACTCTGCCCGGCACGCACCGCTGGACATGTTTCTGTGCCAATAACATTTGCAGTATTATCTGATGGGCTTTTACGTCCAGTTTTGCAAGATTTGGATTCTGGAGCTGCCTATCTTGGCACACGTATAACTGGTCTCTGATGAGCTGCTAGTTGCACCGTGTGTGTATAAATGTCTAACGGCTCCCTTTATAATGGAATTACTGTATTTTTGGTTCGTTCCCGAAATACGATTACCTTTGTTTGTTTTTCTGCATTCATAGAAAGTACACTGATATACTACAGGATATTTTTCCCTGTGAAGGGCACAAATGAGAGGCCGCTCCCTGAGTATGTTATTAGGCCAGTAGGACAAACCTACTTAGGTGTTGTCCATTATCAGAAAGTAATATTATTATTTTATTCATAGAGCGCCAGCAGATGCGGAAGCCTGGTCTGGCTGTATTTGTGTCAAATTGCCAACCTCACTTGGAGGCTTTTTTCTTCTGTTA
The DNA here is from genome assembly GCA_027410445.1 of Discoglossus pictus. NCBI lineage: Eukaryota > Metazoa > Chordata > Amphibia > Anura > Alytidae > Discoglossus > Discoglossus pictus. Next base: position 21,039,910 of record CM050175.1, read on the forward strand.
CTGAAAGCAGAGAAATGTTTATAGCAGAATGATCTGCTTGTTGGGCAAGGGGAGCTGAGGAGTGGGGAAAGTCTTCACCCCCCCCCCCCCCATCTGTTATTGTAATGTGTACGTTAAATCAAACTCTCTCCTCTCTATTTTATGTATTTTGCTTTCTCCCTTGCTCTTTATTTTCCTCTTCTCTCCCTCTTCTTTCTCTCCATATTTTCTTTCTTTCTTTCCTCCCTCCCTATTCTCCTCTCTCTTCCCCTACCCCTTCTTCTCTCTCTTTCCCTACCCCTTCTTCTTTCTCTTTCTCTCCTTCTTTTCTTTCTTTCTATTCCTCTTTTCCATCTTCGTCTTCTCTCTTTCTCTACTTCTTCTCTCTTTTCCTACCTCTTTTCTCTCTTCCTCTTCTCTCTCTTCCTCTCCATCTTCTCTCTCTTCTTTCTCCCCTCTTTCTCTCCATCTTGTCCCTCTCTCTTCTCACTCTCCATCTTCTCTCTTCCTCTTCTCTCTCCTCTTTCTCTGCATCTTATTCTCTCTCTTTTCCTCCCTCTTCTCTTTCTGCCTCCTCTCTCTCTTTCCTCTCCCTCATTTCTATTTCTCTCCCCCATTTCTCTTTCTCTCCCTCCTCCTGTTCACTCTCCCTTTCTCTCCCTATTCTCTCTCCTCGTTGTCTACAACTTCTCTCTCCTCTTTCTCTCCCTCTTCTCTCTTTCTCTCCCTCTTATCTCTCCTCTTTGTCTACAACTTCTCTCTCTTTCTCTCTCCTCTTCCTCTCCCTCTTCTCTCTTTCTCTCCCTATTCTCTCTCCTCGTTGTCTACAACTTCTCTCTCCTCTCTCTCCCTCTTCTCTCTTTCTCTTTTTCTCCCTCTTATCTCTCCTCTTTGTCTACATCTCTCTCTTTCTCTCTCCTCTTTCTCTTCCTCTTCTCTCTTTCTCTCCCTCTTCTCTCTCCTCTTTGTCTACAACTTCTTTCTCTTTCTCTCTCCTCTTCCTCTCCCTCTTCTCTCTTTCTCTCCATATTCTCTCTCCTCTTTGTCTACATCTCTCTCATTCTCTCTCCTCTTTCTCTCCCTCTTCTCTCTTTCTCTCCCTCTTATCTCTCCTCTTTGTCTACATCTCTCTCTTTCTCTCTCCTCTTTCTCTCCATCTTCTCTCTTTCTCTCCTTCTTATCTCTCCTCTTTGTCTACAACTTCTCTCTCTTTCTCTCTCCTCTTTCTCTCCCTCTTCTCTCTCTTTCTCTTCCTCTTATCTCTCTTCTTTGCCTACAACATCTCTCTCATTCTCTCTCCTCTTTCTCTCCATCTTCTCCCTTTCTCTCCCTCTTCTCTCTCTTTCTCTCCCTATTCGCTATCCCCTTTGTCTACAACTTCTCTCTCCTTCACTCTTCCTTTTCTCTCCCTCTTCTTTCTCTCACTATTCTTTCTCTTTCTCTCCCTATTCTCTCTCCTCTTTGTCTACAACTTCTCTCTCCTCTTTATCTCCCTCTTCTTTCTCTTTCTCTCCCTCTTCATCTTCTTTGCCTACAACATCTCTCTCATTCTCTCTCCTCTTTCTCTCCATCTTCTCTCTTTCTCTCCCTCTTATCTCTCCTCTTTGCCTACAACATCTCTCTCTTTCTCTCTCCTCTTTCTCTCCCTCTTCTCTCTCTTTCTCTCCCTCTTCTCTCTCTTTCTCTCCCTCTTCTCTCTCTTCTTTGTCTACAACTTCTCTCTCTTTCTCTCTCCTCTTTCTCTCCCTCTTCTCTCTTTCTCTCCCTCTTCTCTCTCTTCTTTGTCTACAACTTCTCTCTCTTTCTCTCTCCTCTTTCTCTCCCTCTTCTCTCACCCAAACTCACAAAACATCAGGTACTTTGTTTCCCTCTCTCCCAGACTGAACAGACTCACATATAATTTAGCCCAGATTGCCTCTTTGCCAGGATCAGTCACACTCTCTCCCTTAGCATGTCCCATTTCCTCTAGGACTCAGCCCATCTCTCTCTCTCTTGCAGGCCCAGGCTGGTTGGCTGCAACATGATTTTGGGCACCTGTCTGTGTTTAGCAAATCTAAATGGAATCACCTGGTACATAAATTTGTGATCGGACACTTGAAGGTAAGAAGTCATTGTGTGTGTGTATCTATGCAGACTGCCCCCCACTGTGAGGGTCTCTCTCACTCTCTCTGCCCTCTCATTGCAATTCCAATTCCAAACTCTGATATCCATTAAACTCATTATCTCTGGATCTGTGCACTGTAGATATTCTGTATTGTTTATTCCTACCCTTCCCTTTGTGAAGTTTACTATTGCTTTGTTTTTCTCAGAGTGTCCACTTCTCTATTTCTCAATCACCGCTAGAATCCACCCACTTCCTTGTAATGCTTGTTCTCTAGTTATTTAGTCATTCAGTCGTGTCCGAGTCTCCATGACCAGGTGCATCTGTCAGCCCCCGTCCCTCTGAGCTCCCTCAAACTCATGTCCATAGCATCAATGACCTCATCTATCCATCCTTACCTCTGATGTCCCCTTCTTTGTGTGCCTTCAATTTTCCAACATCTTCTCTAGGGAATCCTGTCTTCTCGTGTGTCTGCCCAAGTTCCCAGAATGCAGTGCAATAGCTGTATTTCTTAGAATTCTGAGCAGGAAACAAGTTTTTTATCTTGTTAGACGTCCAAATGTGAACACAAATGTACTATTTATTTACTATGATATGGACAAAATATTTGAGTTTTAGCCTCATGATCCAACCTTCCAGTGGACAGTTTGGCTTGATTTCCCGTAGTACTGATTGCTTGGATCTTCTTGCAGTCCAAGAGACTCTGTGATTAATGTTTTCTTCCTATGATGCCCACTCAGGGTGCCCCCGCCAGCTGGTGGAACCACATGCACTTCCAACATCATGCAAAACCAAACTGCTACCGCAAGGACCCGGACATCAACATGCATCCTCTGTTCTTTGCACTGGGCAAGAAGCTTTCTGTGGAGGTAAATGGCCAGGGCTGGGCAGAGGAATGAAGATTAACTGCATCTAGGCGTCAGCAGATTTACTTATGTCAACGTCTTAAAGTAAAAAAATTGTATTCCACCCATAGTTTACAGGGTCATTGAAGGTTTCTGGATTTCACTAGGTATATAATATCCCTGTGCATCATATAATATCCCTGTGCATCACATATATAGTTGTCCGTGTAGGATCACACTTTGCGAGCCTCGCAAAGCGAGGGGAGCTGTTTGTGGCTGCAGGACTTAGGCTGCAATGAGCGCCGAAAGTGTGTGTTGCACTGCGAGGTTCGCAAAGCTTGGCGAACATTTGAGTCCCGAGGAACACCGGCGAAAAACATAGCACCTTGCCGCTGACTGCAAAAAGTTCATTTTTTTTCTGCCTAAAATGAATTAATTTATACCTGTTTGGGTCTGCCCTCTGTAGCTCATGCAACCCATGAATACACAGACTATGAAGTGTAGTGTTTCAAATTAGAGGTCAGTGACCTCTCCCATGCTGCAGAATGTTGCCACTGATTGGTAACTATGAGACATTGCATCCCCTGTACTTAGAAGTACACTGTATTCATGAGCTGCAGAGGGGGACAAACCAGTTAGGAACTACTTGTTTGATTTTAGGCAGTAAAACAATAAGGTACATAAATGTAAATAGATATACAGTTATATTATATTCCTAGTGAAATCCAGAAACCTTCCATGTACCTTTAAAGGATAGATACATATTTCTATTGAAGGTCTTTTTGAAAATAAATTATTGAAGGACTGAGTGTTCCCATAAACAAGGACAGATTACGCTGTGGAATCTGGCTAGAGACCCAGCCCCCAGTTATAATCACTTCGATTTGCAAAATCACTGACTACTGCAATGGAAAAAAGAGGGCAGAAATATCTAAGCTTCCACTTTGATGGCTCCGATTGCTGCTTTACTGGCATTACATGTTACTGTGCGTTCCTAAATGGTATTCTCTTCTGATTCCCGCTGTCTCCATCACAGCTCGGAGAGAAGAAGAAAAAATACATGCCGTATAATCACCAGCACAAGTACTTTTTCCTGAGTAAGTATTCATCCTAAAATAAAACGATATATTAAAAGACTGTTTAAAAAAACATTGAGAGCATAATACATTTCACATTAAAGGACCAATAATAACTAAAATGACTAAAGCTGTGCGGATCACATATAATAGTTGTCAAACTACAAGACGTCGTCACGCTTTGCGTGTTGCGTGCTCATCGCTTGCGAACCTCGAGAAGTAACTTGGAGCACGTAGGCCATGAGCTACGAAGTCGCTCATCGCCTGCGAGCTGTTAACTCAGAGAAATTAGGCCATGAGCGACAAAGGCGCTCATCGCCTGCGAGCCTCGTGCACTAAAACTCGCAGCACAAGGGCGATGAGCGACGAAGGCACACACAAAATACAACAAAAACATCACGCACAGCATGAGAGAACAGCCAGGACGTCCAGGAGGGAGGTGGAAGGCGAATTTAAGTCGATTTGGCTGAGTTTCGGCACTCGAAAATCATCTAAGCAAGAAAAAAAATGGCTGCCAAACAAAATGAAAACGAGGCGACACGGCGCCCTGAACCCCGCAAAACACCGCCAACTGCATAGCACTTTTACACAGGAACGTACGAGGTACAAAATACACTATTACAAATGAAGGAAAATGCTCGCGAGCAGCACTAACTTGCAACTAATAACATTACAATTCTAAAAATGGCGCTTTACACAACTAAACCCACGGCTTTTCCTCGCGCACGCAGCCTATTTCTAATGCACAGTTGGGACATTCATTACACTTTATCATCAGGGCACCAACACTCAAACTGTACATTGTATGCTGCAGGAAAATAAAAACAGATTGTAAGCTCTTCAGGCTATTGATTGCTGGATATATTAATTACAAATAGGTAAAGTATATTAATTTATTAAGTAACTAATTAATTAAATATTAGTTAACAAAATATAAATATATCTGTCTTTGTGATGAGCACCGACGGTGCTCAGAGGAGCAAAAGTACACAAGAGGAGAGGCTCGCAATGAGCGCCGAAAGTCCACACAGTAGAAAAAGCTTAAATTTGTGTGGCAAACAGCATTCCCATGGCTTCAAATTGTATTGCCCCGTCATTTTTGACGGGCAAGTCACTAGTAAATTATATTTGCTACAAGGCTGACCATAGCTGCACATTCCTATGTAAGTTCTGTAGTGTAACTGCTCTTGCAGGTACTATGTGCATGGAGAAGACAAGTGTGGTGCTACCTGCTAGCTTAAGCATGACTTCTCCTCGCTGACATGACATTTACTGTGCCATTCACAAATAAGGCCATTGCTCCCATTCTACAAACACAGAAACAAATATGGCTGATATAACCACACTACACGAGAACATTAAAGCAAGACTTGCTGCTTCATAGAGAGAAATAACTAATCGAACAAAACTGGTGTTCAGGACAAATACGTTTTATTCTTGTTAAAAAAACATATGTATTAACATATATTCAGAAGGAAAAGCATATACAGTAGACTCTCCGTTAACCAGAACTCTCAAACAACCAGAAATTTGAATGAAATAGGAAATGTGTTTAGCTGAAGTTGTGAATCCCAATTCCCATCAGTTCCCATTTTTTCAAAATAATTTTATTTTGGTTGCAGGTTATAACATAAATTATATATAAACTAAATGGGATTTGAACTCACAACATGCAATTCTAAGGCAAATACTATAAGCACTGCACCTTCTCTGCATGATAAAGGTTGAGTATAGAGATCAATATAGCTAAAATATTATCACTGTGACAGCCACAGCCTCTTATGGGGGAGCTTCAATGGTTTACAAGTTCTGGAGACTTCTTTAGTGTCTTCAGCGTCTTCAGCAGTCGTACATCCCACCTAGTACTTACAGTGCGTTTCCTCCACTCTCCGCAGTTGGACCCCCCGCACTGATCCCTGTCTATTTCCAGTGGTACATTTTCTATTTTGCTGTACATCGTAAGCAGTGGGTGGTGAGTATATACATTGTCTTTATTGCAATGTGAGAATGGCCAGTCTCTAAGGTGAAGTCTCAACGCTATGTCTTCTGTCCACAGGACCTGGCCTGGATAATCTCTTTCTATGTGAGGTTTGCTCTGTGTTACATTCCCCTGCTAGGAATCGGTGGCACCATCACCATGTTCTTCTTAGTTCGGTAAGTATGATTAGTAAGTTGATGAGGCTGTGGGAGAGAACTGAATGAAAGAGTAACAATCACGTAGTCGTGGTGAGAATTTGGTTTGCATTGAGTCATAGGTTCCTATATAGTAACCGACTTTGTGTTATTGTTTCAAAAGGTTCTTGAGCAGTAAGTGTTTTCATTCTTTTATTCCAGATTTGTGGAGAGTAACTGGTTTGTGTGGGTCACTCAGATGAATCACATTCCAATGAACATCGATTATGACCAAAATAAGGAGTGGCTGTCTACACAGGTTTGTGGTTTTAATTCTCCCCGTCCTTGTTACTGTCTGTTCTAATCTTATCTAGGCTATAGCAGCCCCTACCTTTCTTACCAGTGCTATCATATTTGTGGCATACATCTCACTAACCTCTTTTCTTTTCAAAAATACTATCTCATTCTCTTCTCTCTTATCCTCAGCTCTCTCATATTACATCATCTTTAGCCCCCTTGTTTCGCTCCCTCTTATTCACTTCTCTTGTCTCGCTCCCTTTTCTTCAGTTCTCCTGTCACTCGCTCCCTCTTCTTCAGTTCTCCCATTTCCCTCCCTCTTCTTCAGTTCTCTCGTCTCCCTCCCTCTTCTTCAGTTTTCCCATCTCCCTCCCTCTTCTTCAGTTCTCCAGTCACTCGCTCCCTCTACTTCAGTTCTCCCATTTCCCTCCGTCTTCTTCAGTTCTCCCGTTTCCCTCCCTCTTCTTCAGTTCTCCCATCTCCCTCCCTCTTCTTCAGTTCTCCCATCTCCCTCCCTCTTCTTCAGTTCTCCCATCTCCCTCCCTCTTCTTCAGTTCTCCTGTCACTCGTTCCCTTTTCTTCAATTCTCCCGTCTCCCTCCCTCTTCTTCAGTTCTCCCATCTCCCTCCCTCTTCTTCAGTTCTCCTGCCACTCGCACCCTCTTCTTCAGTTCTCCCATTTCCCTCCCTCTTCTTCAGTTCTCCTGCCACTCGCACCCTCTTCTTCAGTTCTCCCATTTCCCTCCCTCTTCTTCAGTTCTCCTGCCACTCGCACCCTCTTCTTCAGTTCTCCCATCTCCCTCCCTCTTCTTCAGTTCTCCTGTCACTCGTTCCCTCTTCTTCAATTCTCCTGTCACTCCCTCCCACTTCTTCAGTTCTCCTGTTTCCCTCCCTCTTCTTCAGTTCTCCCGTCTCCCTCCCTCTTCTTCAGTTCTCCTGTCACTCCCTCCCTCTTCTTCAGTTCTCCCGTTTCCCTCCCTCTTCTTCAGTTCTCCCATCTCCCTCCCTCTTCTTCAGTTCTCCAGTCTCCCTCCCTCTTCTTCAGTTCTCCTGTCACTCGATCCCTCTTCTTCAGTTCTCCCATCTCCCTCCCTCTTCTTCAGTTCTCCTGTCAGTCCCTCTCTCGTGTTCACTACTCCTGTCTCGCTCCTTCTTCAGTTCTCCAGTCTCCCTCCCTCTTCTTCAGTTCTCCTGTGTTCTTCTCACTTCTTCAGTTCTCCTGTCACTCCCTCTTCTTCAGTTCTCCCATCTCCCTCCCTCTTATTCAGTTCTCCTGTCACTCCCTCCCACTTCTTCAGTTCTCCTGTGTACCTCCCTCTTCTTCAGTTCTCCCATCTCCCTCCCTCTTCTTCAGTTCTCCTGTCAGTCCCTCTCTTGTGTTCACTACTCCTGTCTCGCTCCTTCTTCAGTTCTCCTGTCAGCCCCTCTCTCGTGTTCACTACTCCTGTCTCGCTCCTTCTTCAGTTCTCCAGTCTCCCTCCCTCTTCTTCAGTTCTCCTGTCACTCGATCCCTCTTCTTGAGTTCTCCTGTCAGTCCCTCTCTCGTGTTCACTACTCCTGTCTCGCTCCTTCTTCAGTTCTTTAGTCTCCCTCCCTCTTCTTCAGTTCTCCTGCTTCCCTCCCTCTTCTTCAGTTCTCCTGTCACTCCCTCCCACTTCTTCAGTTCTCCTGTTTCCCTCCCTCTTCTTCAGTTCTCCTGTTTCCCTCCCTCTTCTTCAGTTCTCCCGTCTCCCTCCCTCTTCTTCAGTTCTCCTGTCACTCCCTCCCTCTTCTTCAGTTCTCCCGTTTCCCTCCCTCTTCTTCAGTTCTCCCATCTCCCTCCCTCTTCTTCAGTTCTCCAGTCTCCCTCCCTCTTCTTCAGTTCTCCTGTCACTCGATCCCTCTTCTTCAGTTCTCCCATCTCCCTCCCTCTTCTTCAGTTCTCCTGTGTTCCTCTCACTTCTTCAGTTCTCCTGTCACTCCCTCTTCTTCAGTTCTCCCATCTCCCTCCCTCTTATTCAGTTCTCCTGTCACTCCCTTCCCACTTCTTCAGTTCTCCTGTCTCCCTCCCTCTTCTTCAGTTCTCCTGTCACTCGATCCCTCTTCTTCAGTTCTCCCATCTCCCTCCCTCTTCTTCAGTTCTCCTGTCAGTCCCTCTCTCGTGTTCACTACTCCTGTCTCGCTCCTTCTTCAGTTCTCCAGTCTCCCTCCCTCTTCTTCAGTTCTCCTGTGTTCCTCTCACTTCTTCAGTTCTCCTGTCACTCCCTCTTCTTCAGTTCTCCCATCTCCCTCCCTCTTATTCAGTTCTCCTGTCACTCCCTCCCACTTCTTCAGTTCTCCTGTTTGCCTCCCTCTTCTTCAGTTCTCCCATCTCCCTCCCTCTTCTTCAGTTCTCCTGTCAGTCCCTCTCTTGTGTTCACTACTCCTGTCTCGCTCCTTCTTCAGTTCTCCTGTCAGCCCCTCTCTCGTGTTCACTACTCCTGTCTCGCTCCTTCTTCAGTTCTCCAGTCTCCCTCCCTCTTCTTCAGTTCTCCTGTCACTCGATCCCTCTTCTTGAGTTCTCCTGTCAGTCCCTCTCTCGTGTTCACTACTCCTGTCTCGCTCCTTCTTCAGTTCTTTAGTCTCCCTCCCTCTTCTTCAGTTCTCCTGTGTTCCTCTCACTTCTTCAGTTCTCCTGTCACTCCCTCCCACTTCTTCAGTTCTCCTGTTTCCCTCCCTCTTCTTCAGTTCTCCTGTTTCCCTCCCTCTTCTTCAGTTCTCCTGTTTCCCTCCCTCTTCTTCAGTTCTCCCATCTCCCTCCCTCTTCTTCAGTTCTCCTGTCAGTCCCTCTCTTGTGTTCACTACTCCTGTCTCGCTCCTTCTTCAGTTCTCCTGTCAGTCCCTCTCTCGTGTTCACTACTCCTGTCTCGCTCCTTCTTCAGTTCTCCAGTCTCCCTCCCTCTTCTTCAGTTCTCCTGCTTCCCTCCCTCTTCTTCAGTTCTCCAGTCTCCCTCCCTCTTCTTCAGTTCTCCTGCTTCCCTCCCTCTTCTTCAGTTCTCCAGTCTCCCTCCCTCTTCTTCAGTTCTCCTGTCACTCGATCCCTCTTCTTGAGTTCTCCTGTCAGTCCCTCTCTCGTGTTCACTACTCCTGTCTCTCTCCTTCTTCAGTTCTCCTGTTTCCCTCCCTCTTCTTCAGTTCTCCTGTCTCCCTCCCTCTTCTTCAGTTCTCCTGTCACTCCCTCCCTCTTCTTCAGTTCTCCCGTTTCCCTCCCTCTTCTTCAGTTCTCCCATCTCCCTCCCTCTTCTTCAGTTCTCCAGTCTCCCTCCCTCTTCTTCAGTTCTCCTGTCACTCGATCCCTCTTCTTCAGTTCTCCCATCTCCCTCCCTCTTCTTGAGTTCTCCTGTCAGTCCCTCTCTCGTGTTCACTACTCCTGTCTCGCTCCTTCTTCAGTTCTCCAGTCTCCCTCCCTCTTCTTCAGTTCTCCTGTGTTCCTCTCACTTCTTCAGTTCTCCTGTCACTCCCTCTTCTTCAGTTCTCCCATCTCCCTCCCTCTTCTTCAGTTCTCCTGTCACTCCCTCCCACTTCTTCAGTTCTCCTGTTTCCCTCCCTCTTCTTCAGTTCTCCCATCTCCCTCCCTCTTCTTCAGTTCTCCTGTCAGTCCCTCTCTTGTGTTCACTACTCCTGTCTCACTCCTTCTTCAGTTCTCCTGTAAGTCCCTCTCTCGTGTTCACTACTCCTGTCTCGCTCCTTCTTCAGTTCTCCTGTCAGTCCCTCTCTCGTGTTCACTACTCCTGTCTCGCTCCTTCTTCAGTTCTTTAGTCTCCCTCCCTCTTCTTCAGTTCTCCTGTGTTCCTCTCACTTCTTCAGTTCTCCTGTCACTCCCTCTTCTTCAGTTCTCCCATCTCCCTCCCTCTTCTTCAGTTCCCCTGTCACTCCCTCCCACTTCTTCAGTTCTCCTGTTTCCCTCCCTCTTCTTCAGTTCTCCCATCTCCCTCCCTCTTCTTCAGTTCTCCTGTCAGTCCCTCTCTCGTGTTCACTACTCCTGTCTCGCTCCTTCTTCAGTTCTCCAGTCTCCCTCCCTCTTCTTCAGTTCTCCTGTCACTCGATCCCTCTTCTTGAGTTCTCCTGTCAGTCCCTCTCTCGTGTTCACTACTCCTGTCTCGCTCCTTCTTCAGTTCTTTAGTCTCCCTCCCTCTTCTTCAGTTCTCCTGTGTTCCTCTCACTTCTTCAGTTCTCCTGTCACTCCCTCCCACTTCTTCAGTTCTCCTGTTTCCCTCCCTCTTCTTCAGTTCTCCCGTCTCCCTCCCTCTTCTTCAGTTCTCCAGTCTCCCTCCCTCTTCTTCAGTTCTCCTGTCACTCGATCCCTCTTCTTCAGTTCTCCCATCTCCCTCCCTCTTCTTGAGTTCTCCTGTCACTCCCTCCCTCTTCTTCAGTTCTCCTGTGTTCCTCTCACTTCTTCAGTTCTCCTGTCACTCCCTCTCTCGTGTTCACTACTCCTGTCTCGCTCCTTCTTCAGTTCTTTAGTCTCCCTCCCTCTTCTTCAGTTCTCCTGTGTTCCTCTCACTTCTTCAGTTCTCCTGTCACTCCCTCCCACTTCTTCAGTTCTCCTGTTTGCCTCCCTCTTCTTCAGTTCTCCCATCTCCCTCCCTCTTCTTCAGTTCTCCTGTCAGTCCCTCTCTTGTGTTCACTACTCCTGTCTCGCTCCTTCTTCAGTTCTCCTGTCAGTCCCTCTCTCGTGTTCACTACTCCTGTCTCGCTCCTTCTTCAGTTCTCCAGTCTCCCTCCCTCTTCTTCAGTTCTCCTGCTTCCCTCCCTCTTCTTCAGTTCTCCAGTCTCCCTCCCTCTTCTTCAGTTCTCCTGTCACTCAATCCCTCTTCTTGAGTTCTCCTGTCAGTCCCTCTCTCGTGTTCACTACTCCTGTCTCGCTCCTTCTTCAGTTCTCCAGTCTCCCTCCCTCTTCTTCAGTTCTCCTGCTTCCCTCCCTCTTCTTCAGTTCTCCAGTCTCCCTCCCTCTTCTTCAGTTCTCCTGTCACTCAATCCCTCTTCTTGAGTTCTCCTGTCAGTCCCTCTCTTGTGTTCACTACTCCTGTCTCGCTCCTTCTTCAGTTCTCCAGTCTCCCTCCATCTTCTTCAGTTCTCCTGTCACTCAATCCCTCTTCTTGAGTTCTCCTGTCAGTCCCTCTCTCTTGTTCACTACTCCTGTCTCGCTCCTTCTTCAGTTCTCCTGTCAGTCCCTCTCTCTTGTTCACTACTCCTGTCTCGCTCCTTCTTCAGTTCTCCTGTCAGTCCCTCTCTCGTGTTCACTACTCCTGTCTCGCTCCTTCTTCAGTTCTCCTGTCAGTCCCTCTGTCTTGTTCACTACTCCTGTCTCGCTTCTTCTTCAGTTCTCCAGTCTCCCTCCCTCTTCTTCAGTTCTCCTGTCACTCAATCCCTCTTCTTCAGTTCTCCTGTCACTCGATCCCTCTTCTTCACTACTCCTGTCTCTCTCCTTCTTCAGTTCTCCCGTCTCACTCCATATTTTCTCTTCCTCAGCTCCAGGCCACTTGCAATGTGGATCAATCTTTATTTAACGACTGGTTTAGTGGACATCTCAATTTCCAGATTGAGCATCAGTGAGTAATTCACCTTGAGGGTGCTCTGCTGTATGTCTTTCTCTCTTGGAATCTTATTTAGCTTTCGCTATATAAGTCCTTTCAGTAAATGTATACGTTACAGGTCAGTTGGTGGAACTTTGAACACCTTTTCTGTGCAATATCCACCAGGTCCTCCATTTACAATGGATTTATAAAACCAAATATTTCGAACACAATCTGTCTCTCTCCACAGTTTATTTCCCACAATGCCTCGACACAATTACTGGAAGGTGGCTCCTCTTGTGCGTTCACTTTGCAAGAAATATGATGTTGATTATCAGTCCAAACCTCTGTTCACGGCGTTCGCTGACATTGTAGAGTGAGTGATACATCCGAACGTACTACTGTTATTTCTGTACTTGGGTTCCCCTTACCTAACTCCTGTGTCTGTCTTTGTCCTGCATGCCTTGTGGTTCTTCGTTCCCAATACACCCTAAAATATATTAATGTCCTTGCCTCTTGTTCTGAAACCTGTTCTTTCTTTTGCAGCTCCCTCAGGGAATCCGGTGAGCTGTGGTTAGACGCTTATCTGCACAAATAAAAAGACGTACCCCCCCTACTCCGCTGCAAGCCTCGATTTCGCAGAATTTTTTAATGTGGCTAAGACTGGTAGTCAGAGTCGGCACTTGGACAAGGGGGTGGCTGAATTATTTAAATGGTCCTGTTGGGTCTGGAGGAAAACATTATGTATTTGGACTCTAAAGCTCTCAGTGCTGAGTGAAGACTGATGGGTATGTGTAGCCAAACATAATATGTCCCTTGTTATAAACTCCTGCAGGGTAGTGGGTCCCTACTTGGTGGGTCACATTTTTCTAGTGGTTATAGAAAGTCTATAGTAGGCAGTACCCTTGTTACAGAGGACAATGCTGTTGTGACATCATGTGGACACGACTCAAACCATATTCTGGTGCTGCAGATAACAAGAAGATGCCAATGGGATGATGTTACGCCTTAGAGAAGATGAAACACATGATATTAATGAAAATAAGACAATGTGAGGTAGCAGATTTTAACACCATGCTGGCACATGCTTCAAGCATTGCACCTTGTAACATTGCTGCACTACAGATGCTAACATCATGCTCCTTAACTTGTCTCGGTACTGACCTATTCTAGCCAACATACACTCTGCCGCACTGCCAACTCCTCTGTTCCATGAGTGTGAAGGAAAACTCCAGTGCACACTCATACAAGAGGCTCTGTACTTTCTCTGTATTTCCATAAGTCCAACTGCTGCCACACCCAGTGCCTCCACATATTCTGGCTTTTGTCAAGTTTGGATCAATTTGTTTAGAGGCCAAAGTGACTAGCAATTCTGGTCCTTTAGATCCAAAGAGCCAGTTTCTAGTTTTCCATTCTTTCCCCGTACACGAATAAGACTAACTGAATGTGCTGATTGTATACTGTCATTTGACCAAGTTCTGATTATTTTGCAAAAACTTAATAAACTGATTTCTCAAAACCTTGTGCAGTCCTCAATGCAGGCAGGAGATCTATGGGAGGGATGTATACAGATTGAACTGAAGATGTCTTTGATTAAATATTCTATATTTTGAAAATTGCTTCATATTTGTCATTTTCAACAAAGTTGCTCTTTAAAGCTGATAACAATTCCAGGGCACATGACAAACAAAACTGCTCTGTCGGTAACCCAACCCCCAGGCACCAAGCCACTGGGTGTTGTTATTATTACACTGAGTATCTTATACCATCTTGGCTCTACGGAATATGTTGGCGCATTACAAATAAAAGAAACACAACACACTTACAGACATATTATAGTATGTCATTAAACAAACAAATCGGCCACAATTCAGAAGTCTTGTGTAAAAAAGTCAAGTGCACCCAACTACTCCTTGATCCGTTAAGATGGTAATTAGAATCAGGTGCTGCTACACAAGTGCCCTTAATTACTTAATTATCAGGAAGTGCTACCATCTTTATATTAAACTAGCGACTTGCCCGTCCAAAATGACGGCAATTAAATTTTAAGCCTCGCAATGCTGTTTTCCACACAATGCAAGGTTCTCCCCCCCGTCTTACTTGCAGACCTTGGTGCTCATCGCGTTCATCACGGGCCCCGTAATGACCCATAACTTTGCCACTCATTGCGGCCCTCGCGATGAACGTCTTTGACGCTCATCGCTGGACACCCCTGTGTATCGTTGCCCCCCTCTCCCTCCCTGTGTCTCTTTCCCCCCCTCTCCCTCCCCTGTGTCTCTTTGCCCCCCTCTCCCTCCCCTGTGTCTCTTTGCCCCCCTCTCCCTCCCTTTGTCTCTTTCCCCCCTCTCCCTCCCCTGTGTCTCTTTGCCCCCCTCTCCCTCCCCTTTGTCTCTTCCTCCTCTCTCCCTCCCATGTGTCTCCCCCCCCCCCCTCCCCTTTCTCATTTGCGGTTTTGGTGGCGGTTGAACCTGTAATTTTTTTTCAAGCCCGAAAGACTTGAAGCTTAAATCAATATTGCTCCAAGCCTTGCAGGCTTGAAAAAAGTTACGCGTTTAACTCCTCCATTTTTTTTCAAGCCGTAACTTGGCAGCCATTGGGAGGACGTCAAAAGACCCCAATTGAATAGCAAATTAGCTTTTAACCTCACTTATGGACTCCCTGGCTCAGAAGGGGGGGGGGGGGGAGGGAAGGGAAGGGGAAGATTAGAGGGAAGGGGGAGAAAAAGACACGGGAGGGAGAGGAGGGGGCAAGAGACACAGAGGAGGAAGAGGGGGAAAGAAACACAGGGAAGGGTAAGGGGGGAAAAGATGGTTAGAGGGGTGAAGAGACACAGGGGGAGAGACACGGGAGGGAGAGACAGGAGAGGGGGAAGAGACACAGGGAAGGGAGAGGGGGAAAGAGACACGGGAGGGAGAGACACGGGAGGAAGGGGGGAGGAAAGAGACAGAGGAGGGAGAGGGGAAAAGAAACACAGGGAAGGATAAGGGGGGGGGGGAGACACAGGGGTGAGAGGGGTGAAGAGACACTGGGGGAGAGACACAGGAGAGGGAGAGACAGAGGAGAGAGGGAAGAGACACGGGAGGGAGAGGTGGAGGGAAGAGACACAGGAGGGAGAGACACAGGGGAGGAAAGGGGGAAAGAGACACATCAAATATTATCCCGTCATTTATGACGCGACATTGACTGGTATAAAATAATTAATTCCACAATGAGGAACATAATGTACAAATGGAGAAAAGTAGTTGCTAAACTACACAGGAGCTCCCAGGAAATACACCACAAGACCCGGCTATGATGGTCCCAGTCTTCATAAAGAACCATAACGCTTGTTTTATCAATACAGTAAATATTAGTCCAGTGATTATGGCAGGATGGGCATCTTGCAGGTTAGGACTGCCAGGTAAGGAAATTAGCCATGCAGAATCTGAGGGCTTTGGACTGTACGCATAGTTAGGGTACCCCGGCAGAAACAGGCTGTGCAGGTAGCTGGGGGACTCAGACAGGAACAGACTATGCAGACAGCTGGGGGTCTCAGGCAGGAACAGGCTGTGTGGGTAGCTGGGGGTCTCAGGCAGGAACAGACTATGCAGGTAGCTGGGGGTCTCAGGCACGACCAGGCTATGCATATACCTGAGGGTCTCATGCAGAAACAGGCTATGCAGGTAGCTGGGGGTCTCAGGCACGACCAGGATATGCATATACCTGAGGGTCTCATGCAGAAACAGGCTATGCAGGTAGCTGGGGGTCTCAGGCAGGAACAGACTATGCAGACAGCTGAGGGTCTCAGGCAGAACAGGCTGTGCGGGTAGCTGGGGGTCTCAGGCACGACCAGGATATGCATATACCTGAGGGTCTCATGCAGAAACAGGCTATGCAGGTAGCTGGGGGTCTCAGGCAGGAACAGACTATGCAGACAGCTGAGGGTCTCAGGCAGAACAGGCTGTGCGGGTAGCTGGGGGTCTCAGGCAGGAACAGACTATGCAGACAGCTGAGGGTCTCAGACAGGAACAGGCTATGCAGGTAGCTGTGGGTCTCAGGCACGACCAGGCTATGCATATACCTGAGGGTCTCATGCAGAAACAGGCTATGCAGGTAGCTGGGGGTCTCAGGCACGACCAGGATATGCATATACCTGAGGGTCTCATGCAGAAACAGGCTATGCAGGTAGCTGGGGGTCTCAGGCAGGAACAGACTATGCAGACAGCTGGGGGTCTCAGGCAGGAACAGGCTGTGAGGGTAGCTGGGGGTCTCAGGCAGGAACAGACTATGTAGGTAGATGTGGGCAGGACAGGTGTAGCAGGGGTATAAACAAGTTGAAAGCAACTGTGGTCAGACAGTCCAAGGTCATAGGCAGGCAGCAAACAAAAGAATCATTAAGAAAAACAGGCTAAAGAAAATACAGGAACTGAAAGAGCCAAGAAGAGAGAGAATCCCAATACATGAGCACAGAGAGCTCCGCCTGGCTTCCTTACATACCTACAGATGTAATGGTGGATGTGGGCAATTTGTAGAAGCCAAGTTGGTCAGAAATTCAGATGTTTTTGTAATGGCTAAAGCAAACTCTTACAGCCCTATTAAATTCCCCTAACAGGTAAAGCTGTAGCCTGTAATGTAGCCCGCAAGACTTGCGGCTATTAAATTGGCCCAGTAAAGCAAGCCGCTGCCGATCTGCTGGTTAAGAGCGATAAAAGCCTACGGGACGTGGAACGTGGAACTTCGCGCCCACAAATCCTTTGATTTATCAAGCCCGTAATTGCTACGTTCCAATTTGCGCTATTAAATTGTAACAAATTCACTGGCGTTCAAACTTGTAACCCACAAATGGAACCAAGAAGCCAAAGGGTGCATAGAGAGGACCTGCAAGGGGGGTAAAGTCCTATCCATAGCACTGTAAATGCATATATACTCACACCACTGTACTTATAATAAAAGGGAAAGTGATGTTAGGTATTAGAATTAACAACACAACATTCTCAAGCCCGCAAATCTGTAATATAAAATACATTATTTAATGTAGTGTATCTAATGTAATTTCCGTGTTATATCGATCCCAGCAATCAATGTGTTAATACATATAATGGAACTCGCATGGACTAGAATATCATATTTACGGCTTTATCAATATTGCTTTATATCTGGAATATGGGTCCGACCATAACTTGTAAATGAAACACGTAAGACTTTGAAATCCCACCTCTATTTTTCAGTGACGTAATTATGATGATCTATGATGCCATTGGCTTTGTCTTAAGCCGTAACTACGGGTTTGACTAATTGATCACTTTCACGGCCGCACATCCAGCGTTCGACAAATGGTTTACGTGTTAGTGTCTCAAGCCCGTAACTCGCGCCCTGCTCGAATTTGATAGCTCTGACACTCGGCCAAATTTCAAGCCCACAGCCGTTGCGGGTTTCAAGTTTCACATACGGGCTTGGAATTTAATCTGGCTGATAGGACCTTAAAGATACTGTGAAGGGATCTGAAGAAACTGCTTATGAATTCATCCTAGGCGATGTGAGACTGATGAAAGACTGAAGACATTTACTGCAAGTTATTACTATTAAAGGCTGGTCTATGTGTTATTAAGAAAGTCACTGAATGTAGCTTTTATAAATAGTGACAAAGCAAAACGTGTGTGTGTTATGTGTCACTTGAGTTATATTTATCTACTGATAGGACTTGTTGAGGAGTAGATGGAGATCAGATGAGCCTTAAAGACATATCTAAGTTTCCTGGATAGAGGAGAATCAGCAGTGTATGAAAACATTTTTTTTTTGCATGAAAAAATCCCCAAATAAACATTTAAAAACTTAACTTGAAGTTATCAAAATGTCTTGTAATTTCTGATAGTTGAAAATTAGAATAAACTCCCCTTTCAAACCCAGACTAAATTAGCATAACATTCATAATTTGTTTTGGCCAGTTAGGAGGAAGCTCAGGCAGCTGAAACATTTGTATCAATGTCTGGGGTTCCTGTTTTTGTGGTAAAGAAGCCTGGGATATGTAGTGTGGCACCATGTTAGAAGGTGTTATGTATGTATATGCCAAGCATCAACTACTGCTGCTGGTGTTTCTTTCCTTCCTCTCTCAGTGTGGCAGAGCTAAGCAGCAGCTGAGCCTACTTGTGTCATTACCACATAGGAAGCAGCCGGGCGGGTCACATCCCAGCACTCACTTTGGGGCTGACATCAGAGCTCTCCTATTGGCTGAGGAAGACAAAGCAGGTGAATAATGAGTTAAAATTGGTCTCCAAAAGCTCCATGCTGATTGGGGGCGAGGGTGCCTGTGTAGACACCCTTGGGGCATCAACATAATGATTAGAGGGATGTTTAAATATTAATAAATGTGCTGCATATATCAATGGTGGTTGTTGCCTAAGGATTGCAGAAATGTGTTAATCCAACTAACTTAGATATGTGCTTAATATTCTGTATGAACACGCTGAGTGCTCAGTCTTGAGGAGGACTCTCAGGTATGTGCAACCTAGAGGCATAGAGCATAAGAGAATCATCAATTAAAAACTAAGCAATCTTCAATTAAAACTCAAGTATTTTAATTCAACAAATATACATAACGAACAAAAATAACATACTGCCTCAACTCATGGGGTAATTCACATCTTCATCCATCATTGACACCCAAGTCAGCAGTTATATTGTGCCCAGTCTTGTAGACAGCTTTAATTAACATTATAAATCAATATATGAAACATTGACAACTCTAGCTAGATGTCTATTATACCATTACCTGAGAGAGGTTATATGTCTGATGAATAATATCACATAATATGAATAATATCACAAACGCCATCAGGTACTAGGGAGACCAATAATGGTGCAAACTCCCTACTTTAGTTTCAAGCTGCTTGTCTCCACACCTACAGGACCATAAGATGGTTGGAGCAGCTCTGACTTGGAGGCATGTCTAAAGAGCTTGGAAATAGTAGATACACGCCACCAGCTGGTGCTGTTCATTGGATGCCTTTCAGTCAGAGCTGATTGTTACCAAGCAAAATCACTTTAACTTAACAAGTATCCATCCAAGCACTGGCCCCCATTCAGTTGAGGTTTCGGGAGATCCGGAGGCCCGTAAGTGAGGTCGCAAGCTACTTTGCTAATCAATTGGCGTCCTTTTGTGGGCTCGCAATGGCTTGCGAGTTACTGGCTTGAGAAAATGGCGATGGTTAACCTCGCAACTTACAGCCTACCAAAGCTTTTGATCTCTCACTTTCGCAAGGTTAAAATCGCAAATCGCTATTCAATTCCTAAATTTCTCCAATCTAAATGTTTTCACACCCGTAAACGGCAAATGAAGGAGAAAATCTGTAGAGTGCTAGAGAGGACCCGCAAGGGGTTAAACACCTATTCGTAGCACTGTAAATGCAAATAAAAAGTCACTACTGCACTGTAAATAACGGGGAATGCGATGACAGACATTAGAATTAATTGCACAACAGTCTCAAGCCCGCAAATCGTCAGGAAATCAAAATTATTTTTATGTTTCAT
The DNA here is from genome assembly GCA_027410445.1 of Discoglossus pictus. Classification (NCBI taxonomy): domain Eukaryota; kingdom Metazoa; phylum Chordata; class Amphibia; order Anura; family Alytidae; genus Discoglossus; species Discoglossus pictus. The sequence goes on from CM050175.1 coordinate 21,059,359, forward strand.
TTCGGGGTTAAATCGATCTCGGGTATCATTGAGTTAATACATATCAGGCCACCCACATGGACTAGAAAAGTATTGGCATTCATTTATATAATGATTTATTTTGCGGGTTTGCAAGTCCCATCGCATATTGGACCCCCGAACCTAATTGATTGACATGTAACCTCCATGTTTTACTGCCGTAATAATGACAGTCTCATTTTCTATTGGATGATTCAAAATGGGCGGTTACGGGCTTGCTGAATTGATCATGTTCCCGCCCTGAACTGCTCTGAACCAGTGCATGGTTTATGGTTTTGGCTTAGGGACAGTAACTTGCGGGGTTGAGCAATTGAATAGCATCGCAATCGGAGACAAACAGGAGCACGCAGCACACCCGCAGACATACGGCCATCTGCGGTCAAGTTGTGGGCTTGGGATTGAATATGGCCCCATGTCTGGACACAAGCTAACGACTACCTATATATATTTCTATCCAAAAGACCTAGACCTATCCCTTAGCATCTCAAGGTTGCAGTTGCCATCTCCAAGATTAATTTCTAGGCAGATATAGTCTTGGGTTCTTCTATACATTTTTCAACAAAAAATTAAACGGTAATGGGAAAAAAAAAACTTTGGAAAAGAAGAATACTAATCCCACTTGTATGTGTGTTGCTCAGTTGTGTCTGACTCTCCGTAACCTCATGGACCACAACACACCATGCTGATCCACTTGGCTTTCATGGCAGAGATACTGGAGTGGGTTGCCAGTATCTTCTCCAGTGGGCCTCAGTATACACCTCCTGGTATGCCTAGGTGGTCTCCCATCCAAGTACAGATTTAACCCTGCATTGAACCCAGGTTGGAGCAGTGAATGCACCAAATCCCAACCACTGGACCACCACGGAACACAGTACCAAAAACAGCAACTTATTCAATATAGCGAAGAGAGGGATTATTACATTTAGGCTTCATTTTCTACACAAAGTATGGAGTATATAATAACAATTCACATATTACTAGGATCAGAGGAGATCAAAAGAGGTTGAACTTAATGGACTAAAAGTCTTTTTTCATCCTCAATGACTATGTGACTATGTGACTATATCATAAAGTTTTTTTTGCATGAGAATTTTTTTAATGGGTAAAAGTGCTCATTTAACTCCTTTACAAACTGCTTTTGGAATACAATCAGGACCTGCTTCTGATGTTTGTATTTTAGCACTATCAGATTCTGCCAGCAGAGGGAGCAATTGATTTCTCCATAGAGCTCCATAACTCAACTGTTACAGTACCATGACGCCCCCTGATTAGAGTAAGCAAGAAAAAACTTCCACAAGCAGTTTGTACTGGGAATGAAATTACCATTTAAAAGTTTTTGTGTCTCTTTAGTGTAATGACCCCACAAACAGGTATTCACTATTTATCTATAAAATACAGAGATTGGGCAATAATACCTAGGCTGATAAATTATTAGAGGTGGCCCTCGACATCCGAGGGTTTCTGATTTGTATATTTGTCATTTGCATATTATTGCGCGTTCTGCGTTCTGGCCGGGAAGCCCTTCGAAAATGACGCTTGGGCCCTCTCAGACTGCGCGAATGCAGCCTTTCCCCCGGGGTGAGCTTTACCCAACCCCTCACCCGATTCCTGAGGAACGTCAGACAGTAAAATCACTATTTACCTATATTTTTAGGTATTCATGTTTTTACGCCATTTGCGTGGAACCCAGGAACCGAACCCCGACAGATGTTGAAGGTCGTCTGTATTATTATCCTTTATTTGTAATATACTAACATATTCTTTAACACTAGATAATTAGATTAATCTAATTATTCCTCTTTAATTACTCAATGTCATATGGCTTTAGACTGAAAACAATACAGACACCCACAAAAAAGAAATACTGGACTACGATTGGCGAGTTGATCAGAAAAGCTGATAAATCTTACAAACTATAATGTCAGGGTACTGTAAAATATGCAAATTAATAAAATTCAGTTGAAGCATTTACCTAAAAATGTAAAATTATTTAAAATTATACCAATATTGCAGTCCATGTTATATTATGATCTGTATTCAAAGACTGCCACCTTGTGGCTAAATGCAAGTATGCAAAAACAAATCTACAACACTATCAGCCCTATTAAATTAGAAGCCCGTAGCGGGAATTGGCAAGCCCACAAGGGCTGCGGGCTTGAAATTCGGCTGCGTTACATAGCTATTAAATTAGAACATGCCACGAGTTACAGGCTTGAGACGCACACCAGTAAACCATTTGTCGAATGTTGGATACGTGGCAGTGAACGTGATCAATTAGTCAAACCCGTAGTTACGGGTTTAGATGAAGCCAATGGAAACAGAGATTGTCATCATTACGTCACTGAAAAATGGAGGTTGGGTTACAAAGCCTTATGTACAGTAGTGTGTGTATATGTGCATCCCTTAGATTGTAAGTCTGAGAGTTTCTATCCTAAGTACTTTGGGAATGCACCATGGACATTGGATTCCGAGCTCAAATACAGGGCGCTCCTTCCTTTGCTAAATGTTAATCTGTATTTATCTTTGTCTGAACCTAATTTATGTACAGCGCTACGGAATATGTTGGCGCGTTATATATAAACTATAATAATAATAATTTACAGTGCTACGGTTTGGACTTTACACCCCTTGCGGGTCCTCACTGGTACCCGTTGGCTGCTTGGCTCCATTTGTGAGGTACGGGGTTGAACGCCAGTGAATTTGTTGCAATTTAATAGCGTGATTGGAAACATAAGAGTTACGGGCTTGACGGAACAAAGGATTTGCGGGCGTGCAGTTCAAATTTCCACGTCCCGTATCCTTTTCTTACCCTAACCCCGTCACCAAGTCATTGGCAGGTTGCTTTTTGGGTCTAATTTAATACGCGAAAGGCTTGCGGCCTACGTTACGGGCTAAAGTTTTCAACGTTGAGGGAGTTTAATTGGGCTGCAGGGCCCCTATTCAATTGAGGAAATTGTAGTTTCAGGAGCCTGTAAACTTATTTGCTTTTCAATAGACGCAATTGATTTGCGGGTTACGGGCTGAAAATCCCTGTGGTTGTCAAAATGGTCCTGCACATTAAAATACGGGGAAAGCGATGTAAGACATTAGAATCAATTGCACAACAGTATCAAGCCCGCAAATCAATCACTGGAATCAATACTATTTTAGGCTGAAACATTAATGATGTTGGATTCAGACGCTTCTAGAGCCAGACAGAAAGTTACTGATAAATACTAGTAACTAGCCCGTCATATAATGTTATCTTCAGATGTCTGTGCTGTCTCTCTCTTTCATGTCTCTCTCCTGTATCTTTATCTCCCCCCTATGTCCTGTGTCTGTCTCTCTTTCTCCCCTCTCTCTCTCTCTCTCTCCCTCTCGTCTCTCTCTCTCCCTCTCGTCTCTCTCTCTCCCCCTATGTCCTGTGTTTGTCTCTTTCTCTCTCTTGTCTCTCTCTCTCTCTCTCTCTCCTCTCTCTCCCTCTCGTCTCTCTCTCTCCCCCTATGTCCTGTGTCTGTCTCTTTCTCTCTCTTGTCTCTCTCTCTCTCCTGTATCTCTATATCTCCCTCTTGTCGCCCCCCCCCCCACGTCATGTGTCTGTCTGTCTCTCTCTCCCCTCTCTTTCTTGTCTTTCCCTCTCTCCTCTCTTCTCTCTCTCTCTCTCTCTCTCTCGTCTCTCTCTCTCCCCCCTATGTCTTGTGTATGTCTCTCTATTTCCTTTCTCTCTCTTGTCTCTCTATCTCCTGTATCTTTATATCTCCCTCTTGTCCCCCCCATGTCATGTGTCTGTCTGTCTCTCTCTCCCCTCTCTTTCTTGTCTTTCCCTCTCTCCTCTCTTCTCTCTCTCTCTCTCTCTCTCGTCTCTCTCTCTCCCCCCTATGTCTTGTGTATGTCTCTCTATTTCCTTTCTCTCTCTTGTCTCTCTATCTCCTGTATCTTTATATCTCCCTCTTGTCCCCCCCATGTCATGTGTCTGTCTGTCTCTCTCTCCCCTCTCTTTCTTGTCTTTCCCTCTCTCGTCTCTCTCTCTCCCCCCTATGTCCTGTGTATGTCTCTCTATTTCCTTTCTCTCTCTTGTCTCTCTCTCTCTTGTCTCTCTCTCTCTTGTCTCTCTGTCTTCTGTATCTCTATATCTCCCTCTTGTCGCCCATGTCATGTGTCTTTCTTGTCTCTCTCCTAAGGTGGAGGTTAGTTTTTTTTTTTTATCAAAGGTGCTTCAACAAAGTATTAGTTTAAAGGTGTGCAGACTTATGCAACCATATTATTATTTTATTTTTATATTTTTTCTTCCCTCTACCTAAAAGATTTCAGTTTGTTTTTCAATTGAGTTGTAAAGTTTATAGGTCACATTAAAGGTGGAAAAAGTTCTGAAATTATTTATCTTTGTCTCATTTTTTTACAGCACAGAAACCTGACATTTTAACAGGGGTGTGTAGACTTTTTATATCCACTGTAAGAGCAGAAATCTTCAAGCTTAACAAATATAGCTTTAATTTGTAACTATAATGTTCTTTAGTAATATGTGGAGAGTAGAAGCTGTGTATATATCAATATGATGATTGAACAAGTGTCTGTCTGTCTCTCTCTCCCCCTCTCTTTCTTGTCTCTCCCTCTCTCCTCTCTTCTCTCTCTCTCTCTCGTCTCTCTATCTCCCCCTATGTCCTATGTCTTTCTCTCTTCTCTCTCTCTTGTCTCTCTCTCTGTTGTATCTCTATCTCTCTCTCTTGTCTCTCTCTCTGTTGTATCTCTATCTCTCTCTCTTGTCTCTCTACCTCCCCATATGCCCTGTGTGTCTCTCTCTCCTCTCTCTCTTGTCTCTCTACCTTCCCCTATCCCTGTCTCTCTCTCTCCTTTCTCTCTCTTGTCTATCTCTCTCCTGTCTCTCTATCTCTCTTGTCTCTCTACCTCCCCTATGTCCTGTCTCTCTCTCTCTTGTCTCTCTACCTCCCCCTATCCCTGTCCCTGTCTCTCTCTCTCTCTCCTTTCTCTCTCTTGTCTATCTCTCTCCTGTCTCTCTCTCTCTCTCTTGTCTCTCTACCTCCCCCTATGTCCTGTCTCTCTCTCTCTCCTGTATATATATATATATGCCTCTTGTGTCTTTATCTGCCCCCTATGTCCTGTGTCTGTCTCTCTCTCTCTCTCGTCTCTCTCTCCCCCATGTCATGTGTCTCTCTCTCTCTCTCGCTCTCTCCTCTCTCCATCTCCCCCTATGTCCTGTCTCTCTCTCTCTCTCTTGTCTCTCTATCTCCCCCTATGTCCTGTCTCTCTCTCTCCCTCTTGTCTCTCTATCTCCCCCTATGTCCTGTGTCTGTCTCTCTCTCTCTCCTCTATTGTCTCTCTCTTCTGTTTCTGTCTCTCTCTCTCCTCTCTCTCCTTTATCTCTATCTCTCCCTCTTGTCTCTCTATCTCCCCTTATGTCCCGTGTCTGTCTCTCTCTCCTGTTTCTGTCTCTCTCTCCTGTCTCTCTCTCTCCTGTATCTCTCTCTCTCCCTCTTGTCTCTCTCTCCCCCTATGTCCTGTGTCTGTCTTTCTCTCCTCTCTCTCTCTTGTCTCTCTCTCCCCCTCTTGTCCTGTGTCTGTCTCTCTCTCCTCTCTCTCTCTTGTCTCTCTTTCCCCCTCTTGTCCTGTGTCTGTCTTTCTCTCCTCTCTCTCTCTTGTCTCTCTCTCCTCCCTATGTCCTGTGTCTGTCTGTCTCTTCTCTCTCTCTCTTGTCTCTCTACCTCCTCCTATGTCCTGTGTGTGTCTCTCTCTCTCTCCTCTCTCTACCTCCCCATATGTCCTGTGTGTCTCTCCTCTCTCTCTCACTCTTGTCTCTCTACCTCCCCCTATCCCTGTCTCTCTCTCTCTCCTGTTTATATATATCTGCCTCTTGTGTCTTTATCTCCCCCATATGTCCTGTGTCTATCTCTCTCTTCTCTCTCTCTCGTCTCTCTCTCCCCCTATGTCCCGTGTCTGTCTCTAACTCCTTTCTCTCTCTTGTCTCTCTATCTCCCCCTATGTCCTGTGTCTCACTCTCTCCTCTCTCTTGTTTCTCTACCTCCCCATATGCCCTGTGTGTCTCTCTCTCCTCTCTCTCTTGTCTCTCTACCTTCCCCTATCCCCGTCTCTCTCTCCTTTCTCTCTCTTGTCTCTCTCTCTCCTGTCTCTCACTATCTCTCTTGTCTTTCTACCTCCCCTATGTCCTGTCTCTCTCTCTCTTGTCTCTCTACCTCCCCCTATCCCTGTCCCTGTCTCTCTCTCTCTCCTTTCTCTCTCTTGTCTATCTCTCTCCTGTCTCTCTCTCTCTCTCTTGTCTCTCTACCTCCCCCTATGTCCTGTCTCTCTCTCTCTCCTGTATATATATATATATGCCTCTTGTGTCTTTATCTGCCCCCTATGTCCTGTGTCTGTCTCTCTCTCTCTCTCGTCTCTCTCTCCCCCATGTCATGTGTCTCTCTCTCTCTCTCGCTCTCTCCTCTCTCCATCTCCCCCTATGTCCTGTCTCTCTCTCTCTCTCTTGTCTCTCTATCTCCCCCTATGTCCTGTGTCTGTCTCTCTCTCTCTCCTCTATTGTCTCTCTCTTCTGTTTCTGTCTCTCTCTCTCCTCTCTCTCCTTTATCTCTATCTCTCCCTCTTGTCTCTCTATCTCCCCTTATGTCCTGTGTCTGTCTCTCTCTCCTGTTTCTGTCTCTCTCTCCTGTCTCTCTCTCTCGTCTCTCTCTCTCCTGTATCTCTCTCTCTCCCTCTTGTCTCTCTCTCCCCCTATGTCCTGTGTCTGTCTTTCTCTCCTCTCTCTCTCTTGTCTCTCTCTCCCCCTCTTGTCCTGTGTCTGTCTCTCTCTCCTCTCTCTCTCTTGTCTCTCTCTCCCCCTCTTGTCCTGTGTCTGTCTCTCTCTCCTCTCTCTCTCTTGTCTCTCTCTCCTCCCTATGTCCTGTGTCTGTCTGTCTCTTCTCTCTCTCTCTTGTCTCTCTACCTCCTCCTATGTCCTGTGTGTGTCTCTCTCTCTCTCCTCTCTCTACCTCCCCATATGTCCTGTGTGTCTCTCTCTCCTCTCTCTCTCACTCTTGTCTCTCTACCTCCCCCTATCCCTGTCTCTCTCTCTCTCCTGTTTATATATATCTGCCTCTTGTGTCTTTATCTCCCCCATATGTCCTGTGTCTATCTCTCTCTTCTCTCTCTCTCGTCTCTCTCTCCCCCTATGTCCCGTGTCTGTCTCTAACTCCTTTCTCTCTCTTGTCTCTCTACCTCCTCCTATGTCCTCTGTCTCACTCTCTCCTCTCTCTTGTTTCTCTACCTCCCCATATGCCCTGTGTGTCTCTCTCTCCTCTCTCTCTTGTCTCTCTACCTTCCCCTATCCCCGTCTCTCTCTCCTTTCTCTCTCTTGTCTCTCTCTCTCCTGTCTCTCACTATCTCTCTTGTCTCTCTACCTCCCCCTATGTCCTGTCTCTCTCTCTCTCCTGTATATATATATCTGCCTCTTGTGTCTTTATCTCCCCCATATGTCCTATGTCTCTCTCTCTCGCTCTCTCCTCTCTCTATCTCCCCCTATGTCATGTGTCTCTCTCTCTCGTTCTCTCCTCTCTCTATCTCCCCCTATGTCCTCTCTCTCTCTCTCTCTTGTCTCTCTATCTCACTCTATGTCCGGTGTCTGTCCCCCTCGCTCTCTCCTCTCTCTATCTCCCCCTATGTCCTCTCTCTCTCTCTCTCTTGTCTCTCTATCTCCCCCTATGTCCTGTCTTTCTTTCTCTCTTGTCTCCCTATCTCCCCCTATGTCCGGTGTCTGTCTCTCTCTCCCTCTTGTCTCTCTATCTCCCCCCTATGTCCTGTGTCTGTCTCTCTCTCTTTACTCTATTGTCTCTCTCTCCTGTTTCTCTATCTCTCTTTCTCCTCTCCCTCTCTTGTCTCTATATCTCCCCCTATGTCCTGTGTCTGTCTCTCTCTCCTGTTTCTGTCTCTCTCTCTTGTCTCTCTCTCTCTCCCCCTATGTCCTGTGTCTGTCTCTCTCTCTCTTGTCTCTCTCTCTCTCCCCTCTATGTCCTATGTCTGTCTCTCTCTCTTGTCTCTCCCTCTTGTCTCTCTATCTCCCCCTATGTCCTGTGTCTGTCTCTCTCTCTCTTGTCTCTCCCTCTTGTCTCTCTCTCTCCCCCTATGTCCTGTGTCTGTATCTCTCTCTCTCTCTTCTATTGTCTCTCTCTCCTGTTTCTGTCTCTCTCTCTCCTCTCTCTCCTGTATCTCTCTCTCCCTCTCTTGTCTCTCTATCTCCCCCTATGTCCTGTGTCTGTCTCTCTCTCTCCTCTATTGTCTCTCTCTCTCTCTCCTGTTTCTGTCTCTCTCTCTCGTCTCTCTCTCCTGTATCTCTATCTCTCCCTCTTGTCTCTCTCTCCCCCTATGTCCTGTGTCTGTCTCTCTCTCTTGTCTCTCTCTCTCGTCTCTCTCTCCTGTATCTCTATCTCTCCCTCTTGTCTCTCTCTCTCCCCCTATGTCCTGTGTTTGTCTCTCTCTCTCTGTCCTGTCTCTCTCCCTCTCCTCTCTCTCTCTCTCCCCCACTCTCTGCCTGTGCAGTCAGCGCTGCGCACACATTACAGATCTTATGGTAATTAAACACGTGCAATCAACATAAATACAGGTAGCCCTTGGTTTACGCGGATTCACAAAAACAATGGTTTTGAAACTAGAAAGCCAAAAATATCAAAATTACAAAAAGTTTATAAAAATGGACAACTATAAATATCAGATATGATGTAAACAAACAGTACAGCCAATCAGAAATGAGAGCTTATCCCCATCTACCATCTAAGCCAATCAGAGATGAGGTGCTGGAACACTCAGCTTGCTTGTTGCTCCGCTATTCTACAGCGACCATGACCAGTAAGAGAAGTGCAGTAAGATCAATGAGGGCGGTGATGAGACGTTGTGGTTTCCAGGGATGGTTCATGTCAATAAATTTCGAAGGAAGTGCCGATTGTGAAATTATACTATGTTACATTTAATTGATTTATATTCCCCAAAATACAGTTTTTACCCTCATAGCAATTATTTCAGAGCTTTAAATATAACAATATTATATTACTTACTAGTAAATTGCCCGTCAAAAATAACGGTATCATTTTTAAAATTGTCTCTCCACCCCTTCCCTTTGTCTCCCCCCCGTGTCTCTTTCTCCCTCTCCACTCCCTTGTGTCTCTTATCCCTTTTTCCCTGCCCTGTCTCTCCCCCTTCCATGTCTCTTCCCCTTCTCCTATCCCCTGTGTGTCTCTCCCCCCTCCCCTCCCCCCTCTCACCTGTGTCTCTTCCCCCACCTCTCCCTTCCCTGTGTCTCACCCCTCTCCTGTGTCTCTTCCCTCCCCTCCCCTGTGTCTCATCCCCCCCTCTCCCCTGTGTCTCTTATCCCTTTTCCCCTCCCCTGTCTCCCCCCTCCCGTGTCTCTTCCTCTTCTCCTATCCCCTGTGTGTATCTCCCCCCCTCTCACCTGTGTCTCTTCCCCCAGCTCTCCCTTCCCTGTGTATCACCCCTCTCCTGTGTGTCTCCCCCCCACCTCTCCCCTCCCCTGTCTCTTCCCCCCTAAAAAAAAAAGCTTTAAATCGCATGTAGGATCATCTCACTCATTCCAAACCAAAAGCAGTAACAACAAAGAATCAGGTGACACTTGATTGCCATAATCTTGGGAGTACTAATTAGTCACAATAGTTTCTAAACTAAGCATTGTGCCTGGGACAGCTCAATCAGTGGTTTTAGACAACTTGTAAAAAACTCGAAGAGAAACCTCCTGAGTCATCTATGTAATACGTTTAAAAAGTAAACTTTTAATAAAGCAATTTGGTAATAGTCCATCCACCGGCATACTTCAGAGAGCAAACAATGACTTTGATAAAAAAACGGAAACTGCGATTTTTCATTAAGAAAATTGTAATGTACTTTGTTTAAAATAAAATGTGTTTATCTTTGTTGTTGTCGTCGTTTATTCATGTCCGACTCTCTGTGACCTTATGGGCTGCAGCACGCCTGGGCTTTGTTCCCAGCCTGGGGCTACCCTTGTGATGACCGTGGTTTTCCCTGTTTGTACTGTCTAAGGCCTGGAGACCGTCATCCCCAGTGACTACCCCTTGGGTCAGTATGCTTTGTGAGGTTAACTATGGTATTTTTTTACATGTAGTTTTGTAATTGATATATTGTGATTCATTTATTAATTTGAATGGAGAGGTCTAAGATTCCCATTGTAAAACTAACACAGTGGGGCATCCTGCTGAGTGATTAGCTTAGCTGGCCTTCCGATCTTAATTATGTTAACTTTTGTTACTATGCTAATTGAATTACCAAGGCCTTTTTGTTCCACCATGCATACAAAAACTTTTTGATAAAGAGCATTACTCATTTTGATAGTATACAAGAGTGTTCGCCGCATTTCTGACGTATGGAATAGAGCTTTTTATTCACTTTGCTCCTGTCCAGCAGGCAGGGGATCCTGCATCTACCTTTCAGAACTGCAGCTCTGCTCTCCACACATCCTGACACAAGCCTCCTTAGAGGGAAATCCCCAGCACTGATAGACAGAAACTCGCAGACTTGCAACCTTATCAATGGAATCCATTCATTTACCGTTCCAGCTGGACAATCCTCACGGCCCACCCAAACTCACTTCCTATTCTCAATATACTTTGCCTTCTGTATCCTAATTCTCTTACTATCCCAAAAGCTTCCTCTCTTTCACGCTTCCATGTAAAATTTAGGAGCCCTATGTAAAACAGGTGCTCTAAGCTGGGCACTGCCATAAATCGGCAGTTTTTCCCTAACTTCTACACTAATGTAAATCTTTTGCTCCCCCAGATTACAGCACTCAGCCCACAGCCGTAAATCCTGCTTTTGACGCAACAGATTTATTTTCGGGGAGCAGCCAAACAAAGCTTTACAGATGAGACGGTCCTAGTAGCCAATAGGAAATGTGAAAGTCATGAATATTATAATGAGTTGGAAGTGCAGGAACAACTGCCATAACTAGGCTGCGGCAATGAAACAGATAGATATAAAGTAATTGTTTAATTAAAAATATATTTTGATATTTAAAAGATGTGACAATTGTATTTATAGCTGCAATCAGTAAAAATGTGTTTGTGTTGAGGGGTCGTGGCTAACAGCCGTTGAGAACAGACGTGGACCCAAAGAGCTCTGCAACAAAAACTCTTAATTGAGGTATATGCCGTCCAAATGAATCCCACATTGATAAGAAGTGGCTTATTGGAATCTATAAAATAAATGGCACAAGAAGATACTCGGTAGCAATGGGTTAATGAACTTTCAAGTGCCATAAGGTTAAAGCCTTGGCGGGAGCGACATCTTTCCTGGCCTGCTTGTTACCCCCAGACGGAGCCGATCTAGAAAGGAGAGAGGAGCAGGGCACAGACACAAGTGGCTTGCGGTCACGTTAAGCAGGAATGGAGGAACAGAGGTCAGCTGGATTCGTCCTGAGTGGCTGGGTTAACCCAGCAGAGCCAGAACGGCAGGGAGGTTTGTGCCAATCGGGGCTTACAACCGCAGGAAACTTGGGTGGTGCAGAGGAGCCACCAAAGGGGGCCACATACGGCAGTGTCTGCCTGGTACACCAACGACCTGATAAGGGCACTGGAAGAAAGTTAGGGCCCATTTGATTGGGCGGCAGGTCAAGGCACACAGGGATCCTGGAGGCGCTCAGTAATAATAGGCTAATTGCAATAAGACTACTACAGCCCACGTTCCACTCAGAGCCCCCATAATAAATAAATGGAGATATTAGAATTAAAGAAATCCTGGATGCCGACAGGGTATTGCTCCCAATACACATAAAAGAACAGCCATTTTAACTCATTTGGCGCCAAATTATCTTCTACAGAAGAGGGGGGCCATCTTGAAACCGCAAGGAGTGGATAACTATACATGGACTTTAATTATATGAGACATAGCTTTTATGGGTACATACACCCTTGAAAACAAAGATCAGCATATCCAGCCGAAGTATAAAAAGGCTTGAGCTGAGTAAAGAAAGAACTGTACAAAATTCATGCTTCAGGCCAGCATCAACTGAGACAACAAAGTTGAAATTGTAATGCTAATACAATAAATATAGAAAACGGTCCAATACTGCCATCGTGTGGCCAACTGAGTTATTTGAAAGATTCTATATAAAGCTATAACGGAGTCCAAGATCTAGCATACTTGTTACATCCAAAGCTAGACAGATGATGACCTAAAGCCTGAATCAACATCAAAGGGGCTAAACGAGTATGGGATCCTAATTAATTTAATTAATATGGACTGACAAATACAACCACAGTCATAATTATCACAAGAATGTTATAGCTCCAACAAGCTGTTAATTAAAAACACGAATCACAAACTCCAACACAACATTTTCAAGTCCGTCTATACATTTTTTCCAACATGGGAAAACAAAAGAAACATATTGCTAGAAAAAGTAGTACTGAATTCTGCACAACTCCTGAGGTCCAGCGGCTTCCCTCATAAGGGTCTGGCTCAGGCCACTCAAATGTGTCCGAGAATCAGGAAGGGCCAAAACAAGCTTCTCAGCAAATGGAGCTTGCAGATGCCTCATTAGCAAAAATAGAAAGGATGATATGTGAGCTCAAGCTGTAGATGGACTCAGGAAGGACATTCACTGTCTAGGACAGAGAACGCTCTCGTTAGAGGAAACCACAAACCAGATAATTGAATCCCAAGAGCATGATAGACAAGAGATTACACAAAGATTCCACAAAGATACTGGAGCTGGAAGATAAGGATGAAGACTTAGAAAACCGCTCTTGCAGATATAAAATCAGAATTAGAGGGATTCCAAGTGCATTCACAAATCTGCAACAATATGTTAAAGGGATAATCAGCACTATACTATCTACGCAACCTGAAGATAATTGGGAAATCGAAAGGGCCCACAGAGCCCTTGGGTCATCAAGAGATCAAAATGTACATAGGCATGAAATCCTCAGGTTCATCCAACAAAGAGACAGGGATTTAGTGCTGACATCACCTAGGAAATGTCAGAGATAACAGGCCCGGATGGAACTCTTCTGCAAGTCTACATGGACCTATCCCTTGTTACGTTGGCCAGACGTAAGGCTATAAAACCTTCTCCACAAATTTTACCTAAGGCCAAAATTCCTTACAAATGGGTTTTCCGTTTGTGCTCATATTTCAGTATAAAGGCTTAACTTACAAAGAACACTCATTGGAAAAGAGCAAGACCTTTCTCACCCTTCTACAACTAAACACTGATGAAGAACCTGAGCACATAAGTAGCTTTCCACAGGTCACCAGACCTATCAAAAACTGGACAGAAGTTACTAGACATAAACGACCCAGTGAACCAGCAGAAACTCCATCTTCAAACTCCCGGAGACACAGGGAGGATTTTGAAATCGGTTCAAAATGATTGCTTCACACTTACTACCTCCAATGTTGAGAGCAAAACATGGAATGGAATTCTTCAAAAGACAGAAGCGAGTTACATTTTGGACTGAATCTGATACCAAGACACTAATTTGAGGATTGGTTGAGAAAAGGTCTGCCTGTTTTTGGACCTTAAGTTTATTGATGATATTGTTATGCAATGTCTTGTTGGTTATTTGAAAAAAAAAATGCAATTCTCTTTTGTTACATGCATTCTTGTGATTTATAATTCTTACTAAATAGCCTTGAATTTAATAGAAAACAACTGTTGCGATATCTTCATAAAGGCTACAGATTAAGCTATATTATAGACTCATGTTAGCCCTGGTATAACAACGCCAGGCAGATAATACCATTAGTTATGATATATAGCCTAAAACATGACTTTCTCCCTTTAGGGAATGGGAGGGCCAACTGGATTTTGGCCCACTTCCCTAAACAATGGAAATCTTGTAAGAGAGATGGGAGTAAAAAGTAAATGTAATATGAATGTTTTTTTTCTAATTAAAGTTTAAATGTTCTTGATTTTTTTATGCCTAATGTGAATGTTCTCTTTGTTTTAACACTCAGAAAACCTGTGCTGTTGGATGGCTGGGTGAGGAGTCTGTTCCAGAGTCTAAGGGCGGTGGGGCCTCTGTCCCCTTTAGATAATCTTCCTCAGGTAATACTCTCTACCAGGAAACTGACACCCACTCAATAGACAATGACGGATAATACATACACGTTTCGAACACACAACGTAAGAGGATTCAATTCCCCTAATAAGGAGCCTTCATTTTCTATAAATGTTTTAAACCCGCAGTGATCTTCTTACAGGAGACTCACTTTGCCAACATGAAGGTTCCATCCTTTCTACATAAGGACTATCCGACATACTACACTTGTAAACCCCCCCCCCCCCCAAAAAAAAGCAGACATAGCCAATCTTATTTACAAAATATTTTCCCTTTCAATTATAGAAGACAATAAAAGATAAAAGGTAACTACCTTATACTAACGGGGTCAATATTAAATAAGAGAGTTTCTCTAACAAAATATTTATGCACCTACGGTTACCCCACACAACTGACTTCTAAAAACTTCTAACGCATTTAGATCCTACCGAAATGGGTAAAATTTTAGAAGGTGACATTTAGTTTTACATCCGCATTTAGATAGATCAAAAAATATATCTGAAACACGATACTCAAAGTAAAGCGGATAAATCGTATTGATTGATGCCTGGAGGGGACACCACCCTGGGGATAAGGAATATATGTATTTTTCACAGACAATAATTCATACCTATTTATTGACTGTGTCTGGGCAAGAGCTAGAAATGCTTAACGCGGAGGTAACAGACAAGATTTGTGAAACAATCAAAAACTTGAAACTAGGGAAAGCACCGGGATCAGATGGGTTCTCAAATGTATATTATAAAACCTTTACAAATATTCTAGTTTCATATTTAAGAAGACTATTTAGTGATATCCTACAAGGTAAACAACTCCCCCCTGAGTAAATCAAGCACATCTTATTGTTTTTCCAAAAGCAGGTCGGGATCCCTTACAGACCAAAAATTATAAACAAATTTCATTCTTAAATTGGGACATAAAATATTGGCGAAGTTAATGTCAGTCCGTATGTCTAAATTTCTCCCCAGATGAATACATAAAGACCAAGTAGGCTTCGTCCCTTTTCGGCAAGCAGGGGACAACATTAGGAGAATACTAAATAGCTTCCATTTGGCCAAATGCGCCGGTACTCCACTTTGTACTTTGGCGCTGTACTTTGAAAGCATTCAACTTGATGGAATGGCCATATTTACAAGCCATTTTGTCTAAACTAGGAATTAAGAGGAACTTTATTAATCTTCTCACAACATATTATAAGGATCCGATAGTGTATCTAAACTTGCCTGGTGAATCCTCCGATTATATAAAGATTCAAAGGGGGACAAGACAGGGGTGCCCTTTAACTCCATTATTATTTGCCCTCGCTATCGAACCTCTAGTACAGGCCATTCACTCCACACCACTCCCAAGATCCAAGGATTTACAGTTGGTTTACACCAGCTCAAATATTGTCTGTTTGTAGATGACGACATTTTGTGTACAATCACTGACCCTTTAAACTCGATACCTGCTTTAATGGACATCTTAAGAGTCATTTGGGAAGATATCAGGAAGATAAAATGGAAAAACGGAGATCATGGAAAGCCGAATGTCTGGACAAACCATGCTTGCTAAAATACAAATATTCCTTTTCCTGGCCCGCAGATAAAGTAAAATATTTAGGCTTAAATGTGACTCCGGAAATTACAGATCTGTATAACGCCAACAACATACCTTTATTTAAAGAATTGGCGGAGAATTTGGAGAAATGAAATAAGTACCAAATATCTTGGACTGGGCGTATAAAAGCTATCAAAATTAATATTCTACTGAGAATTGTATATGTTTTTCGCTCTCTTCCTATTCCAGTTAGAGGGAATGAACTAGAGAGAGAGATTCCAAAAGCTGATTTTTAGATTTATATGGAAAAATTAAACGTCCTGGGATAATGAGATCACTTTTGCACAAGAACAAAAATGCGGGGGTTATCTTTTCCTAACCTTAAACAATATTTTAGAGCATCTCAGATTTCTTTTATACCTCAAGCTCATTCAAAAGAACACAACCGCTGTGGGTGTTCATTGAAAACCTTCAAATAAAACTATTTGAATGGGATACAGTTATATGGACCTCTCCAGACATAACCAAAGAATCCCGTGATTGAGTTATCCTTGGAGAATTGGACTTGGGTTAACTCCAGGCATGAGCTGAAACATAAGATTTTCCAATTAACAACAGTTTTTACCTCTTCACAAATTTTAGAAAGTTTGAATGAAGAGTCAAAAAATATGGTGGCTCAACAATAAATTAGAGAAATTAGGAACATGGTTGAAAGATGAACTCGTAATTACAAGAGACCAGTTTAAAACCAAATACGAGCTGCCTATAAGGGGATACTTCAATTACAATAAGATTAGGCATTGGATCACCTTGGCAATTCGATCTTGGGGGAATCCTCGAACCACCTGGTTCTTCAGAATATGCAGCAAATCTCTGCTTACTTGGGGGATGGTGGGAACGATATATTCCATCCACAGCCCAGGACAATTAAAAGTCTAGATTCATCAGACAATGGGAACAAGATTTGGGGGTTTCATGGGATCTCCAGAAATGGGGGAGGATTTGTTTAAGACTACCCAAAGGCTCAGTGCATTTTAGTTATTTAAAAACTGCTACTAAGGTTTTACATACATTATACTTAGACAAGTTGCACAAGTTGAACCCTTAAATTTCCTCAGATTGTTTTAGAGATTGTGGGGAGCCTGAGACCTTTTTACATGTCTGGTGGGGCTGCGGGATTGCTCAGGACATGTGGTTAGGGGTCACAGAAATAGCATCTGAAGTATTACATACCTCTACTGATCAGTCAATTGAGCTTTGCCTGCTAATCACAGATATATTTGTCGTATTGTGATTTTGTTTGTAACGATAGATTAAAAGATACAGGGTTGCTCATGCCAAAGTCGCTCATTGAAGGCCTCACAGTTGTGATCTTTCATGGTCCATCCAAGGGTCCTCTGTCCTGTCATAGCTGTAATTTGGACGAGGACACTCCACCGATGGAGAGAGATTGATGGCGCTCATGGCGATGCCCACGATCAGCGACGAAGGCCATAAGAATTTAGCACTAATAACAAGGCACGCATTAAACGGTCGAAATTTTTTCAAGCACGTAACAAGAATGCCCCAAAATTTAAAAATTAACTTAACAGGCCAATGAGCCTGTGAGTGAGGTTGCAAGCTAATTTGACGCTTTTCAAAGATAGAAATTCGGCTAAGCGAGGAAAGAAAAAAAAAGTTAGCCGTAAAAAAGTAAATGTCTATAGAATGGATTACAAAACAAGGCCGAAGCCCGTAACACTTAGCCAAACAACGCCAGACACGCAGTACTTTGAAAATACAAGCAACATCGCTCATGACACACACAAGGCTTTGAAAATAAAAGCAACAGTGCTCAGTGCGAGACATGCCAGACTAAAAAAGGATAGATAGGGGCTCAACGGGAGCCACGCAAAACTTGATCAGGGACAGAGAGGAGAAAGACATAGGGGAGGGAGAGAGTGGAAAGAGACACAGGGATAAGAGGGGGGAAAACAGAAACATGGGTCAGAGAGTGGGGAGAGGCTCACAATGAATGCCAAAGGCGCTCAATGCATATCTCGCAATAAGCGCCAAAGGTGCTCATTGTGAGGCATGAAAGTGGCCGATTGGACGAGGCCTGCAGTGAGCGGCAAAGCCACTCATTGCGGGGCTAGCAATGAGCGCAAAAGGTGCTCAGTGCCAGGCCCGTAAAGTAGAGGGGAGGAGAGGCTTGCGATGAGCGCCGAAGGCTTTTATTTTCAAAGTAAAGCAGACGGTGGAAGAGGCTTGCAATGAGAGCAAGTTAGAGGGGGCAAATTGCCAGCATTCAAATGTTATTGCCGTCATTTTTGACGGGCAAGTCGCTAATATATAAATAAAAAACAAAATAAATGGTTACAGTTTCTTATGCTGGCAGCCAAATATCACTTGCCAAAAAATTAAAAACATTGTTTTAGACAGACTGTTGATTGTAAATAGGTTAATCTCTCTTATGAAAGAATGACCCACACTATCTCCAACACGCTTCCTACATTTAGGGAGATTTGGGAAAACTGGCTTAACTCTAATATAGATAGATACACTACATCTATAATCTAAAATGTTTTGAATACCTCAACATGGGGCGAGGAATGGCTTGGTTTTTTTTTTTAATAGTGGGAGACAGAATAAAAAAAAAAAAAAACTCTTTATGTCAAAAAACTTATAAATTGATTTGCAGGTCAGTGAGGGAAATAAATATTTGACCCCTTTGTCTTAGTCCTTGGTGGCAAAACTCCTGTTGGCAATCACAGAGGTCAAATGTTTCTTGTAGTTGACCACCAAGTTTGCACACATCTCAGGGGGGATTTTGTCCCACTCCTCTTTGCAGACCCTCTCTAAGTCATTAAGGTTTCAAGGCTATTTGGCAACTCGAACCTTCAGCTCCCTCCACAGATTTTCTATGGGATTAAGGTCTGGAGACTGGCTCGGCCACTCCAGGACCTTAATGCGCTTCTTAAACCTTGTTGCCTTGGCTGTGTGTTTTTGTGTCATTGTCATGCTGGAATGCCCATCCATGATCCTTTGGCGCTCATTGCGAGCCCAGCAATCAGCGGCTTTGCCGCTCATTAAAGGCCTCAGCCAACCAGCCACTTTCATGACTCGCAACGAGCACCTGCTGCGTTCATTGCAAGCCCTGCAATGAGCGCTCATTGTAGACTGTGTCCAACCGGCTATTTTCATACTGAGCGCTTTTGTTGCTCATCGCAAGCACAGCGATGAGCACCTTTGGTGCCGATTGCGAATCTCTCACCCCTCTGACCCCTAGGTCTGTTTCCCCCGTCTCCCTGTTCTTTCCCCCCCATTATTTCCCTCCCGTGTCTTTCCCTTCCCCCCTCTCTGTTCAAATCTTGCATGCCTTGCGATGAGCGCCATTGCTTGTATCATCAAATTCATGCGGGGCTCACGCAAATGGGCTAATTGTTATGAGCTTTGGTCTCGTTTTGAGCTTTTGAAAACATTTACGGCTATTTCTTTCCTCACTTTGTCTGAGAATGAAAATCAGCTAAACACAAATTGAGCCACAAATTGAACTTGCAACCTCACTCACATGGTCCCTGCGCTGTGTGTGAGGTTGTAAGTTATTATTATTTATTTATTTTAATTAACTGGCATCTTTTGGTTGTCTTCCTACTGCTTCTGGGTTACAGGCTTGAAATAAAAAAAACACCCATTTAAGTAGTAATTTTTTCAATGTCTCGCATGACTCAAAGTCCTACAGCGCTGATCACGGCCATCGCCACGAGTGCCTTCAATCTGTTTCCATCCTTAATAGGTGGAGCGTCCTCAGGCAAATAACTATGTCAGGTCAGACGACCCTTAGAGGGACCCTGAAACGCCACAATTGCTTTGCAGCAAAGTGGTGTGGGCCTCAGACTGCTGCAATGAGCGCCGTTGGCGTTCATTGCAGAAAAGTCAAGTAGGCCTCGGGGTGAGCTACTGCGTTCATTGCAGCAAAGTTGTGCGCGGCTTGCAATGAGGCACTATGGAGCTTATAGCAAGGCCCGCAATAAGCGCCAAAGGCGCTCATCGCGCATGCCCATAACATTTAACATTGCGTGACCAACATTCGTAACTTACCACAACTATTATATGAGATAGACAATGTAGCAGTGCATTTATTGCTAGGCAACGTGGTTTTGTAACGTATATGAACCCGAGAGTACTGGGTGGTGTATTAGCCTGAAGTTTGTATAATATAAACGTTAAGCAGATTTTTTTTGTCAGAAACTCAAGACTTTTTCAGGTTTTTACAGAGACAATAATTGATGATTGCTCTTTGCACTCATCTACAGACAATATGTAGAACTAGAAGAATCATTAAACCTTTGTCATACTAGCATAGCTTCACTCCTCCAGCAATTCCTTATTTTCATCATCCCATGGTCCAATCAGCCAATTAGAGAAAAATCCCCAGATGATTGTTTTTTTTTACTGCACTATATGCAATAAAAGTAAATTTAAGTATTATCTTAAGATGAATAAGGAAAAAAGTGGATAAGGGAGACTTCCTTTGTGATATTTGAATTAGGAGAATTGCTTTAGGTATTGCTGATAAAGCAGAACTACAATTTAGTTCAGAACAAAGCCCACATGGTTCCAAAGCAGAGAAAGATCTTAATTTAAGAGCAATCCTTAATCAGGATGCATTTTTTAAAAATAAGGATTATATGTATTTCATAAAGAGGTCACAAAAGTAAAGAGGTTGAGAGCCATTGCTTTATTCATATGGCTTGTCATTATGTTTGGGAGTGGGTATGAGGTGGTATTCTGCTATAGGAGTGACTTCTCTGTGGTGCATTTCATTTCAAGCCTGAAAAGTAAGAGCGATATATTAAATACTTAAAGGAATCCAGAAAAAGGGCAGTGAAAACAGGAGGTACAGGAATCAGCATAAACTAATGTGATAAATCTTAACATGAAAGAAGCACCATATGGTAATGCAAGAAAGTGAGAGGTATTTGTAAATAAAAACAACTCTGAATATTATATATTAAAAAAAAAAAAAAACACAAAAAAACACATTGTATTTCTTTATTTTATTTAGCATGAAATACAAGACACTGTACATACAATTCTCATAGAAAAAAAAAATCCCGATTTTCAGCACAAAGCAAGCACACATTCATGTTTCCTTTAAACTTCCCACTTGTGGTGCAGATTTTATTTAACAAGAAATAAAAGCCACCTCAAATTTTGAAAAGCAAAAACTTAACAGTTCTCCATCAGAAATTTATTTTCCCCGCTTAAACTTTCCAGCTGGGGTGCCAGCCGTTTTAGCTTTCTTTTTGGCTGAGCCTTTGGACTCAACCTCTTTTCTCTTGGTGGAGCTGATTGACCCGGTCACCTTAAAGAAGTCATCCAGTCTGCCCTGTGTACTGCCCTGGCGATTCTTGGTCAATTTTTTGGCTCCATTGCGTATTCTATCCTCACTGAATTGTTTTTCCCCAGACATGAAGGCTACAAGAGCTTCCTCGTCTGGTTCAGTCCATTTCAGATCAACATTTTCTACATCTACCACTTCTGGCTCCAGAAAGAGCTGCCGAGCTTCCTTGTGGAGCCAGTTCTCTGGCACAGGGTACTTTTTGAGATCAATGTTGTCCATGATTTCTTCAATACACTTGTGCTGTCGGATCAGATCTATGGCCCTCTTGGGCCCAACACCACGGATAGTCTCACAGTAATCACTGCCCAGTAAGATACACAAGTCCACAAACTGCTCGTAAGAAACCTCCATGTCTTGCAAAGCACGGTTGAGATGAAACTCTTGTATGGGAAGCTTTTTTGCTTCACTGGTAGTGAGGTGCCGAAGTAGCACTGGTGTACCGAAGGTCAAAGCATCCATATCCTCTGTAGCAGCACCATACACCTTCCCAGCTTTCACCAAAGCAGCACATGTTGCCTCTGCCTCACATGGAGCATCAACATATGGGATACCCATAAGGGTGAGCAGCTTCTTGCACTCCTCATTGTGTTGCTTGGTGACTTTCACTAGCCTCTTATTAAACTTCTCAACATTTTCAACATCTCCAGCTTCCTGAGCAGCCTCCAGCTGCTTTTCGGCCTCTGCCCTGCGCTCACTGCGCTTGGCCAGTTCCCCTGATTTCAGGTGTGGTGGCTTTCCATCAAACACATAGACAGGCTTGATTCCATGTTCCACCATGCGAATGGTACGGTAGAACATGCCCATCAAATGGCTGGTGGTTTCCCCATCCTCATTTTGTAGCACATTGCCATCTTGCCGCACAGCAATAAGAAACTGGTAGATGCACATGGAGGCATCAACAGCTACTTTGCGTCCAAAGTAACTCTTGATATCATGTTCCTTGATGGCTGTGGGGGCCACATCCGCGATAAGCTTGGCGAGACCGTGAATTCCCATTGCAAAGGAAAGGAGTGGTAGAAAAGGAAACTGTCACAAATAGCTTGGAGTGTCTGAAAGAAGAAAGCAAAATTTAAATTAAATATAACAGAGTTATAGGATTATCCTGCACCTTCATTTCATAGACCTATGTTCAGGCTTCATTGCTTCTCAAAGTTGTCTAAATAAAGGGCACAATCACCCAGTAATACAGGTCCTGACAAATCCTGTAAACACACAGCTACTAAATGTTGTTTTCTGCTGGCTCATATACTTATAATCTAATACTATAACTAGAACCCCTTTCCTAGCACCTCAAAGTGTGCCTAGTGGCCTAAGTTTCATATAAATGTGTTAACGCCTGCAATAACAAATTAAACCTGATCACTGTATGAATATAAACAGACTACAGCAATGCCTCCTGCTGTTGATCTGTTCCTGGATGAAACAGTGCTAAACAGGGAATTACGGCTATTGCTATAACAAATCAGAGCCCTTAAAGAGCATTAAAAAACAGGGATCGGCATGCACAGAGTGCTATAGTTAATCAAGCATACCTGTATTTCAGATAGATACTTTAAAATGACACAGTAAAGGCCACGGAAATTGAAACGAAAGGAAACAAATTAATATATTTGTGGTTGGCTGTTATTAAACAGAATCAGTCATGGGTGTTGGTAACTGAGTTAGGGATTTTAAGAATATTTGTTTAGTCGTTACCATCTCTCCCTGACTATGGCCCGTAACACGCCATTCACGTTTAGTGTCTGGTTGTATTCATCCATAAGGTATTCATGGCAAAAATACTGAAGTGGGTTGCCTGTTCCTTCTCCAGTGGACTGCAATTTGCCTGACCTCTCTGCCCATCTTGGGTGAACCTACACGGTATAGCTAACAGCTTTATTGAGGCACACAAGCCCCTTCACCATAACAAGGTAGTGATCCAGAAGGGGTTTTAAGCATTAGTTATATATAAAAGAGTTCTCACTTTATCTAGGGCCATTAATTAACTTGAACAGCGGAGGAAAGAAAGACTAATAATATGCCAGTAGGAAAAATACAACATTTTCATTAAGGTATTTTATTCTATACTAATTCTAATCTATACCAACTAATATATCATTATACATTATGCTGAGGCTACATAAATACATATATAAACAAAGGGATTGCTGGCTTCATAAGATTATAATTATATATAAAAATATCTGAGGAGCTTGGGAACCAAATCTCCTAAAAAAATCACAATGTAAATTACTAAGTACAATACATCTCAATAAAACTCCTTCCAGATTACTAGACAGCAGCCTGCCTGGCTCTTAAGAAATCATAAGCACAAAGTCCAGTCCCTAAATAGTTTCTGTAAGGATAATGTCTGTCTCTGGCTAATTTCTTTAGTCACTTACCACCCATACACACATCTCATTCTTAAACACGTCACACTACTAAAACCTCTTGTAGAAGACTTAATTTCTACCTACATCATAACTTAATCTACATAATATAATTACATATTACTAAAACCCAGCGTTTGTTAGTCCTTCCAGCACATTCTACTTACAGCTGTCTCGCTTCACGTTCGCGGGCTACAGTGACGTTGTTTAATTTCCCGCCTTTCTGTCCGTTCGCGCCATGACGCTACTAATGCTGTGATTGGTTGACATCAACTAAACCTCGCTGTAATTGGCTACAAAGTGACAAAGCATTACAGTGATAGGCTGGTGGATGTGCGCTTCCATGCTATGGTTGGCAGGTTTATGCTGCGAGCCATATTATGGTTGGCGAGAAGAAACGTGATTGGTTGTCCAGTTTGTTCCGGGTAGAATCAGTAACTGACACGTTCTGCTATCCGTAGAAAGGCGGTGCTAGTGCTCCCAGACTGCTCTGCGGTCCCCTCTGAACCCGGAGCTGAGGCTGACAGACGTGGCTGAAGAGTGAGAGCTGAGACATCGGCGACATGGTGAGGAGAGCAGGCTGTGGTACATGGAGACACGTCATGGCTGTCACATAGTGACTGTGTGTGTAATATATATATATATATATATATATATATATATATTACACATACACAACGTAGGAGCCAGTCAGGGTGTTTCCTAGGAGCCTGTAAGGAAGCCCTTTAGGAGCCAGCAGCACAGATCCAATGAGTATACAACCCAGTGTATGCTTATACATGTATTTCAAGAAAGTACTGCTATTCCAAACTGTTTTAGTTGTTCAGTCGTGTCTGACTCCAGGTGACCATTTGGAAGTAGCACGCCAGGCACATCTGTCTGGTTGTGTTTAGCCATAAGTTTTTTTTGGCAAAGATACTTGAGTGGGCTGCCAGTTCCTTCTCCAGTGGACTGCGATTTGTCTGACCTCTCTGCTATAACCTGCCCATCTTGGGTGACCTTACATGGTATAGCTCACAGCTTCATTGTAGTATACAAGTCCCTGATCTATCCTGTTATAGTTACAGCATCGGTTGCAGCATGGTGCTGCTGAAATTTGAGAGAAGTTCTAACCTAAAAGTCATTCTCACCCAAACCATCTACCTAACACTATGACATGGGCACTGAAATATCGTCAGCGCCATCTAGCCGTTGGTCACCGTCGCTGCTTCTGGCACTGCTGGCGGGCTGCTGCCGTAACTAATATAGGAAAGTACCCAAGCCCCTTCACCAAGGCAAAGTAGCGATGAAGAAGGGGATTCGAAACATAATTGGGGGGGAAAAACACATAATTGGGCAGCACAAAACATAATAATAATAATATAACACACCCAGTAATTTTCAGGTTTTCTATTAGTCTCAAACGTTTTTCCCTGGCCTTGAGAACCTCTGCTTTAAAGCATATGTATTTATATTTTTTGGTTCCAAAGTGGTCCAGTGGTTAGGATTCTCTGCTTTACCACTACCACCTGTGTTTGATTCCAGACAGGGACTAAGAGGTCACACCACAATGAAGCCGAGCATGGCTTGGCCTGGTCTGTACTTGGATGAGAGACCATATAGGAATACCAGGGGCTGTATGCTGTGGCCCACTGGAGAAGGAACTGGCAACCCACTCCAGTATCTCTGCAATGAATACCAAGTGGATCAGCACTGTGTGTTGCGGTCCATGAGGTCACAGAGTCAGACACAACTGAGCGGCGCAAACACATTTATATTTCTATATGCATGGTTGTGCATGCTTGCTATATAAGTATACAGTGATAGCGTTTTATTGGAGAACATTTCATTCAGCTTTCTAGAGATGTCACTCAAGTCAAAAGCAATAAAAAAACAAATCGCTATTGTTTTAGATGAGAGAGAAAGCAAGAGAAAAAAAGAGAGAAAGAGAGGTGCATCTCGGCAAAATCCATGATTGTCCAAAATATATATTTTTATATATATATATATATATATATATATATATATATATATATATATATATACTGCAATGCTCCTATTTTACATTTGGTTTTCTGTACACGCATGGTACATTATTATGAGTATTGCAGTATATTATGATATCTTTTGCATTGGATAAATATATATACATACTTGATGAGGTTTATTTGGTGAGTAAAGGATGGCTTGGCTTTGCTGGAATAGTCCTGTAATTAGTGGTGCTGTCACCTGCGAGTTTTGATGTTTTCTGGAGGGAATGTCCCTTTACACATATGACAAGACTCATGGGTAATTAAGTTTTAGTGATCATAAAACCCTTTGAATTAATGTTGAGAAATGTTTGTAAGAACATGATGTCTGTTTTTATATGTAATGCATATGAGAGTTAAACATTGGTCTACCTCCATTTATTAAAGGAAAAAAATCACTGGTAGCCTATTATTCATTTAGTATATTGGTATGATTTTAAAAATTGCAAGAGCTGTTTCCAGTCCCCATTTAAAGGGACACAAATTTGGTGACAATTGACTTTCAGCATCATTTACATTAACTTATTTAAAAAAACGTTTTTTTTTTTACAACTTTTTTATTTTAGCAGAGTTGTCTTATTTTGTATGCCTTGCAGTCCTGGCCCCTGTCCATATATACCTTGCACTTGTCCCATGTTCTTCTAGATCTGCCTGTGTCCGACACAACGTTATCTGATTAGTATAATATCACCCTCCTTGACCGGTGAATGTCCTCAAATGGCTTTAAATACATAGTGCTGTGTAAATGCACATACAGACATGTTTATTCTGTTCAATAAACATTTCACTTGCATTTCCGTATCTGCAGCAAAAGTTGCTGTGCAGGACACAGGCAGGAAGATATACAGCAAGGGGAGTTTGTGGGCCAGTAAGCAGGACACAGCATTCTGCCTACTGTTACTTTGGAATAAGAGGCTAGGAAAACCTCCAGCAATGACCTGGGGGTCTAACTGACAGCACTGTATAGGCAGCTCCATAGACTAGTAGTCTAGTGGCTACATCTGCCACACACCCGTACTCATTACTAATACAGGACTCTAGAGGAGGATACGAGGAGCATCAGAAGTGCATATAAAACAAACACATGGGGGAAAAAAGCATCATTATTATTTTTTTTAGTTAGTGAACTTCTATCCACAAGCAAGGACTTCCCCAACTAAAAACTTCTGTAAACAATATGCTCTGTGCTTATATCGAGCCCTATTCAATTGGCCAAATGGCAATTTAATAAGACTGTTAATCTGCAGCTTATAAGTGCTTGATTTCAAGAAGTATTTATTTTTTAAATGTATTTGACTTGCATCTTGTATATAAAGCATCAATAATAATTCTCTACTTGTATTTCTATTCTCTGGCCATAAATTTCAAATTATATTTTCATTCCTTCTCCGACTAATCTGTTGGACTAAAACACCCTCTTTTTGTAATCATAAAATACGCTGTTTCAACCTCTATTTATTTGGTCGGCTCCAATACTGATCTCAGATATAGAGTTCCTATTTATAATTATTTGGTCACACCCATTATTCATCCTTATTTAAGTGATATGCAGAATATAGACTTAGATGTTTATCTGATTTTCTATTATTGCTATCCAGCGAATAATCCATTGGTCAAGTTAGGTGCGACCAAATAAAATATCCATGATGGGACGCAGCAGAATATTAAATTGCCATAGCCGAGGGATTAACAAATGTATATGACATTTAGGAGCCAGCGGTACAATTTTAGGAGCCCAGGATTTGTCAAGCCCTGCCTTAGCCCATTTCAATATTAATGATACAAATAGATCTAGATTATGAAGATGTCTCCCCATGGTTTTCTGTATACATTATCTCTAGGAGCAAGAGCATTGTGGGTATATATTCCCATACCTGTGTAAAATAATGAAAAAAGCTTTTAGAGCCATAAGACTGATTTTGTATAGGTCCTGTTCTGTGGTGTTTATTAGTCTTGTGCTGCTTATTTGGACTGTTTGTGCTTCTCTGGTTCATATTCTAAGTTTTTATTCCAATGCCTGTACTACTTACAATCTAAGTTTTGGACCCTTGTTGATTGTGTCATGAAGGTTTATCCTGATTATCTTCCTTTCTGCCCTGCAGGAGCTTGAAGCAATGAGCAGATACACCAGCCCGGTGAATCCGGCAGTGTTCCCACATCTCACAGTCGTCTTACTGGCAATTGGCATGTTCTTCACAGCCTGGTTTTTTGTGTATCCTTATGTGATCAACCAGTTGAAAGCAATGGAGAGGGGAGGATCTGGTGCAGGAGGTGGGTGTTGTAGAAGGAAGGTGGGGGGGGGGGGGGGGGGGGGTGTTGAATACATTGACATGATAAACCTAAAACTAACACAAATTATTTTCAGGTATACTTTCACAGTCTGTTATAAAAAAAAAAATGTATGAATTAGAAACATATAGACCATTCTGTAATCATGATATAACATCTATAAAACACATTCTTGTGTTATTCTGTATAGTCTCAGCATAAGAAGAGATAAAAACCTGCCCACATTGTGTAGTGATTCCAAGGTAACATCGATTAGCAAGCTACTAAATATAAATGTGTGGATAATATAATAAGGTGGGGGGGGCACATTTGCCATTGAGAATGGAGATGTCTTTTCTGTCCCTTGTTGTGTTCACTTAGGTGGACTTACACATTTATTGCTCCAGAACACAGCAAATGTACTACAGTACAGTGCAGGACCGCTATATAGATAGATATGTCAGTGTGTGTGTGTGTATGTATGTGTGTGTGTGTGTGTGTATATATATATATATATATATATATATATATATATATATATATATATATATATATATATATATATATATTTATATAAACATTGGGTTAGATCAGAAATATATGGCACTCTGTAATCCTAAATAAAAAAAAATGTACATGTTTTTTTAACAACCTCTGCTTTTATGAAAACAAATTTACCTTTTCTGCTGATGTAAATACATTTCTCTCTGTCAGTGCGATCCATGTGTATAAAATATATCTTTATGTGTGTATGTATGCATGCATGCATACTCTGCTTTTATAATAAACTAGATGCAGAATCCACATGGGGGTTATGTTATGGACCAGGAACAATTATCTAACTGTCCCATTTTTTTCTTGTCGATCTGCTTGCCCGTAGAGAAATGTAGCTGAATCTTAGTACAGTCTCGCCATCCATGACCTGTGAATGTCCTCAAACGGCTCTAACTCCATAGTGCTGTGTAAATGCACATAGAAACATTTTATTCTGTTCAATAAACATTTCACTTGCTTTATTACCTTCTGCAAAAGTGGCTGTGTAGGGCACAGGCAGGAAGGTATACAGCAAGATGAGTCTGTATTTTATTTTCACTGCTTCATCTATATCTGATGAGCAGTTTGGATGGCTTCAGTGGCTCTTTAATTACTATGGCCCTCATTCAATTGCAATTTGGCCAATTGAATAGGGCCCTAAATAAGCACATAACATATTTTTTTTAAAGAAGTTTTTAGTTAGTGAGAATCTATCCAAAAGCAAGGTTTTCACTAACTAAAAACTTCTTTAAAAAAAATATGCTACGTGCTTATTTAGGGCCCTATTCAATTGGCCAAATCGCAATTGAATGAGGGCCTATGTAAGTAATTTTGATTGGCTAAAGTGCCACACCCCAATATTATTAGCAGGGAAGAAACAAGAGGAAGGACGGGAAGTAAGATAAACACAACATTTTCAAAATAAGAAAATATTTTTAGGTTCCAATCTCTTAATTGAAGTTGAATAACATGACATATTTCCTTTTAGGTGTTGTATAGGATATTTAGGTAAATTGGTTGCAGACAAATGAAGCTAACGTTGTGAGCTGTATGTGTTGTCCGCATTGTCTGTGTCCATGTAGATGTTGTGGTTTACCTTAATGTCCAAACTCCAGATATGAAGTGACATCAACCAAATACACACGGGATGTGTACAAGGAGCTGCTTATCTCATTGGTGGCCTCTTTGTTTATGGGATTCGGGGTCCTGTTTTTGCTGTTGTGGGTCGGGATTTATGTCTGACAAAGGAGGTAAGTGAAACGTTGTGGAAATAGATTTTTATTTGATTTTTTTTATGCTAAAAAGGGACTGGGTTCACCCGATTGCAGCACATTTCTCATATAGGTGTCTAACCATGTAGGTAGAGGCGTTAGAGGGAAAAATTATATTTATGGGAAATAAATGTACATTGAGTTTAGTCCTATCAGGAGCAGTCATTTTGCTAGCAGTTTCACCATTCATAATAGACAACCGAGAAACCTAGAGATGTTTATATAATACAAACTCTGAAAAGTTATTTTTTTTCACTTATGACATGTATATTATTTTTGACATATTTATAACTTTGTAAAGTCACAATTTTGCCTCTTGTATTTAAAGAACTAGGTTCTAAATATCACAATTGTCTTTCTTGAAACTAAAATGCTATTGCATGGAATAAACTCATGATCACCTCCTGATTTATCTGCGGCCCCCCTTTATGTATGAATTTCAGGTAGAAGAGGAGGGAACAGTTTTTTCCCACATAACTCAATAACTGCAGTGTACGAAGGTGCCCATTGGATTTATTTAGAAAAATCCAAAAGTATTTGGCACAACTAACACATTTTTTTCCCCCTGGCAGCATTTGATTTCATGCAAATACATATTTTCGAAAATAATTATCCTGCAGGGAATGTTCAGTAGGAGCCATGTATATAATATAGAGTGAGTAGCCCATGGTATAGCTACAGTTTAATGCATTTTAATACGAGAAGATAAACTGATCAGGGAGTAGTGGTTGGTCTGTAAAAGGTGCACTACTCATTACTGAATAGAATTAAGGACCTGAGTTACCCATGCATTGTACATGTGTTTATGGTGGTTATCCTACATAATTGTACGTAGTATTAAGTATATCAATTCTAATATTGTACTTAAATTATGAAACCTATTTTGATGGCAGATAAGGTAGATAAAGTAGCTATAGTCTAGCCTCCATAAACTTGGCAAATTATTAGTTGTATAAACTTGTTGTTTCTTTTATTTGAGACCCGTGAGTTTCAAATGATTTAAAAAAAAAACAGTCACTGGTGTCCGTTCATAGAAACCGTTGAGAACAACGGACTAAAGACATTGGAAACTTGGCTCTAAGTTCTTGAAATGGGTTGAATGCTAGGAGCACATTAATGGCAGCTGATAGAAGCAACATTACTGATTCCACTTCTAATTTTTTTTATTTAAAAAGACAAAATGAGAATGAATTAATTATATTTTTTATGAATACTGACTTTGGTTGGCTTTCTAATCCGAGCTCTGGAATTTGAATACAAGATTTTCTTCACATCATGGATTCATATGTTGTTTTATAGTTCAGTCCCCTAAGTACTGTTTAATTGTGGAGATCCTGTATCCAGAAGAACATAAGTTGGAGCGTGCAAGTAGAGAAAGCTGCATAATGACTGTACCATGCATAACTAACTAGAAGGTAGACGGCTCTGAGTTGTCATCCTCAACTGCTATTAATAGTATTTGAGGATCCCTCAACTTGAGCACAGGGGGAGCAGTCACCTTGACTGACCTACCTATATACTGGATATGAATATAACCTAACCCTTAAGAACCAAGTTTTTACGGGGGGGGGGGGGGGAGGTCAGATTTGTTAGAACGTAAAAATTGCAGAAATGTCACTGGATTTATGGATTAGTATGCACTAGAGCTGGGCAATCCAAAGACAGGCAAATCAAATACTCTTAGATTAGATATACATAGGGCTGCCTTAAGTGTTCTGGGAACAGTTGTTGTTGTTGAACTGTATTGTCCAACAGGCAACATGAGGTCCATAATTTGGCAAACAATGCCGCAAGCACCACATTCTGCACCATACTACGGAAGCTTCTGGTGAGAACCCGTGCCCTGCCTGTGATCTCTTCCTCCACTCCTCTCTTTCCATTACTCCCCCCTCTTTCTCTAAAACGTTCACTTCATTTTAACAGCCATTCAAATGATCTATAATCTCCTATAAATATGCCCACAAAACTAGATAGAACATTTTGTTACCATCACCATGTTTAGAGGTCAGCTCATTGCCCGGTAGCAAACCTGCCACCTCCATGTGCAAGTTATGAAAAAAACAAGGTATCTCTGAGCTTGTGTTTAAAGTGAACAGTAATACATGATTTTCTCATTTAGTTTTTATTTATAGAATTTAAATATAGCTTCTTATTTAAAAAAAGTTGAACTGTTAAAAAAAGCAAAGAAAAATTAATTATAAGGAACTTATTTTAATTGAGGTTGTTACAAAGGCGTTTTCCAAATTCTCAAGAGGTTAACGAAATGTATTTAACTCTTCTGAAAAGTAGATAGATTGCAAAATTCACTTTTGTGAACTGAATTGAATAAAGGGGATTTTGGAGAGTGGTAAGGGGTGTGTTGTGAGGGAAGGTAATGTGTACTAGGGAAGAAGGCAAGTGCTTTATCACACCACATGGGGACCACATGGGAATCCTGTTCGAGCTTCTTGTTTCTTAACCGTATCCAAGGAACTAAATGATTGTTCTCAATGTACTTTGTGGTTTCACGGCATTGCTGATTTCTCTCTTTCCATTCAGATCGCAGACGGGAGGATATATTTGTACTGCCGTGCGCTTGGGGACCAGCTCTGGCCATGAATTTTGGCGCCCGCTCTGTCGTTGCACTGTCATTTCATGTGATGGAGATTTCAACCTTGTGGTGAATTACATACCGGTTACAATAAAACACTTTACTACTTTATGTTACCACCTGCTTTTTCTTGCCTGTATTTATGCCCATTAATATTCGCTTTACACAGAGACACCACATCCTTCAGAGTACAAAGAATTATTTATATATTTATACATGAGTATGTATATGCAGACAGGATTATCCAGTCCCACTGAACAGGGGAAGAGGGGACAGTGCTTGTAGCAGGGAAATATAAATACAAATCAGGAAAAAAAAACATTACAAATGCTTTGAGCTCAAATTCAGACAGTTTAACCCAAGGGGCCAAGCTCCACATGATATTCCTAGTGACCCTCCTTCACTGAATGGGTTAAAAGCTGTGGTGACGTCCAGTGACCTCATTACCCATGCAATTAGTGTCTTAATTATTGTATAAGAACTGTATTTACAGGATTTCAAAATTAGGAACAGACTTAGAAAAAAGAGACGATCCTTTGGGTGTCTGATTTCTGGGTCCTTCATAAAGTCGTAGATTCCGCAACAATACATATTTGTACGGCACTGCACGCCGATGCTCCTTTAGAGTCTCTTTTTGGTGTGCTGCCTCCACCCCTGCACATGGTAAGACATCTTCTGTGTCGAGGGGGAGATGTTTGTTTTTGTCCTTATTGCCGTGTTAACATTAAGTGCACTTTAGTGGTTAGAGAATTAAATACAAAACTGCTCAGACAAAAAAAAAAAGAAAATCACATAAAATACGAAAAAAACACAATCTCTTAAAACATTTTCAGTAACTCATAAGTTTCTGGAGTCTCTTGCTCAGCGGCAACATTGGCAGAAATTCAGCCGGTTTAGTAATAATTTCTGCAAGGAATAAGTGACATGCTGCCTTTCTGATATTTAGCAAGAGGGAACATGGGGACTGTATGAGAGGGAGGAATGTAACAGAAGCACAATGTTAAATATACATAAAATCATTGGGATGGGTGGGGGATTGCAACCAGTGTTGGCTGTCCCTTCCCCTTGGGGGCCTTCCATTGGCCAACTTTTCTTGCCTCTAGATGGTGGGGTCTTTGAGGGAGCAATTGCTCCATTTCCAGTGTGTGTCCTCTGATTTTCCAGTTGGGCCCCAGTAAGTTCCAGTGCTACTCAGACTGGTCCAGTGTTGCACATCCAGTAAGTAATGGGGTAACCCCGCGGCTGCCCGCAGTCTGGGGGACAGGGAAGGACTTAAGTATCCAGTCCAGGGATAGGGTTGTTGGCAAGTTTTCAGGATTTCCTGATAGCTTCGACAGTGAATCAATCACAGAGTCGGTAAAATCTGAAATAATAGTCTGTAACGTGTGAGGAATCCAGAGTCAAATCATAACATCCTGATGAACCCTGAGAAAGAGGAGAGTTGTGTGTTATATACATGTATGTTACCTACAACATCCTGAATAGAGATCACATCAAGAGTCTGTATGAACTATAATTCAGAGGCAGCTAAGCCATTGGTACTGCGTGTGATGGTACTCATTTTCTTCGACTTTGCCACCAAAAATGCTTGCAGACCACTATCACACTTGCAGTTTCTACCAATGTACACCATGATAGTGGTTAACCAGTAAATCATACCACTCCCTTGTCACTGTGGAGTGGGCAGGCACTAAGATATGTGCGTCTCCATATTGCATCATTTAAAGCCATTGCAGAATAGCCATTAGCCTTTTCCTCTATGTTTAAGCGATTTGGAACTCCCCCCAATTATGATGATGCATTTAATTATCAAAATGCTTCAACATCCAACTGAAACCAAATATTTTTGTGTTGTCTACCACAGTTTACTTATTAGGAAAGAGATACAGGATAGCTAAGCATCATATGGTGATCCATATGTCTGCTGCATGCATAGACATGGTCTGCTCTTGACCAAGAAATGGCATGGAACGCCATCTTAAAGACCATCTGCTCCACAATAAAAACTGGAGTAAAGGGAAACAGAGTTCAACTCACCGAAGGCGCCACTTGCAGGTGAAACGTGAAGTCTTGGGAGGGAAGCAGTTGTATAATCCAAAGGTGAGAAGATGGTGACACCTGAGTGACACAGGCTCCAGATACCTGGGAGAGACAATGTGAGACGCCAGGTTTAACACTATTCAGTCCTACTATGATGTGCACTGTGGTCCACAGTAAAAACGGGAGAAGATGGCGGTGACTTATTTCTGCATAGGCCAACAAACCTATCTCTCAATGTGGTACCATATATATCTAAAGTACATATATGTGAATACATCGAAATCCGAAAGTGTGTATGAATTATATTTTGACAAGTATATACTGTATTTAAAAAGACAAATCTATTTGGGACAGGACGGGACACAAAATATAATAATAGCAGTTGTACAATTTATGGCTTCTGATCTTATACTGATACTGTGTTTAGCACTCAGATGCGTTCCTGCATGCGGGAGCGCCACGTGAAACATTGCTAAGTGTGGTATTTTATCTCTATAATGCTCTGATTGCGTTCTGGTGAATGGGAGAGCGATGAGCGGAGATTTGGAGAGCTAAATGAGATTTGGCGCACAAAGAAACGCAAGGTTTAGCGCGAAGCGGGGAATTACAGTGGGAAACTAATTAGCACTAAGGTGGGTATAGTTGTATTAAAAAAGAAGTTGGAAAGGGTGGGAAGTAAGTAGCTAAAATGTAAAATATGTCCAGTATTTGTTGTGTTATATTGCTGTTGTGCTCTTCTCTGGCTACATACCACTGGACTTTCTTTCCAGATCTTGCACTTTGTGTCTTGGAGTAAAATTTCTATGACTAACAACCTTAACACATTATGGCCCTTTAAATGTATATGTTGCGTCCAGCATAATGAAAGCCCTATTAGCCCATTCATAGAACGTCATGTTGTTATATTTTTTTATTTTTTGTGTTTGCCTCTAAGGAGCTGCCCTGTTGGCCTCTCTTACTCTTCCTATCCATTACAGTATGTCACTGGAGAAGCACAGTAGCTTCATATCCTCACATATTGCATTATCTAATGCAGAACAGCTAGCAGCATCTTATTGGTCCACACAGTCATGTGATGCAGGTATTAGCACTAGAAGATACACCCCAAGACCCTGTGGACCAGTAAGATTGCTGCCCTGCCACATAACATACCGACACTTTCTGAGTTAGGAGGGAGGGAGGCCAAAATGGCAAAATCCTATGGTGAAGGGTAGCTGACTTGTGGCCAGTGCTGCGGACATCTGGCCTGATATGAGGGCCGAATCTCGATATGAATTTGGTAAGAACTGGCTAAAACAGTGCGATTTCAAAACCATGGCTCTCCAGCAGTGTAAATGCTCTAACAGCCATTTTGTCAAAAAGGGACAAAAAAGGACAAAAATCTCCAAGTGAAGGGCCTTATGATGCCAAAGACAGGAGAGCGCTGAAAAACACCAGGTACAGAAACAAAAATGACCTGAAGTGTGCAAGAAAGAGGAGGTGCGGAAGTGCCTATGAAGGTCAAGAGAGGGCTCCTCCCACCGGAAGAAGTTGTATGGAAGATAGCCCCTCCCATAATCCCATGTGGCTCACATGTAAATATTGTATTATATCTTTTCATGTGACAACACTGAAGAAATGACCCTCTGCTACAATGTAAAGTAGTAAGTGTACAGCCGGTATAACGGTGTAAATGTGCTATCCCCTCAAAATAACTCAACACACAGCCATTAATGTTTAAACCGTTGGCAACAAAAGTGAGTACACCCCTAAGTGGAAATGTCCAAATTGGGCCCAAAGTGTCAATATTTTGTGTGGCCACCATTATTTTCCAGCACTGCCTTAACCCTCATGGGCATGGAGGTCACCAGAGCTTCACAAATTGCCACTGGAGTCGTCTTCCACTCCTCCATGATGACATCACGGAGCTGGTGGATGTTAGAGACCTTGCACTCCCCACCTTCTGTTTGAGGATGCCCCACAGATGCTCAATAGGGTTTAGGTCTGGAGACATGCTTGGCCAGTCCATCACCTTTACCTTCAGCTTCTGTAGCAAGGCAGTGGTCGTCTTGGAGGTGTGTTTGGGGTCGTAATCATGTTGAGGGAACCATGAATGCCAACATGTAATGTGGCATACTGAAGAAGAGCATGATCTCCTCCCTTTGTAGACTGGGCTGCAGGGCTGTATTCCAACATGATAACGACCCCAAACACACCTCCAAGACGACCAAGGCCTTGCTAAAGAAGCTGAAGGTAAAGGTGATGGGCTGGCCAAGCATGTCTCCAGACCTAAACCCTATTGAGCATCTGTGGGGCATCCTTAAACGGAAGGTGGGGGAGTGCAAGGTCTCTAACATCCACCAGCTCCCTGATGTCATCATGGAGGAGTGGAAGAGGACTCCAGTGGCAACCTGTGAAGCTCTGGTGATCTCCATGCCCATGAGGGTTAAGGCCGTGCTGGAAAATAATGGTGGCCACACAAAATATTGACACTTTGGGCCCAATTTGGACATTTCCACTTAGGGGTGTACTCACTTTTGTTTCCAATGTTATAGACAGGCTGTACACTTACTACTTTACATTGTAGCAAAGGGGCATTTCCTCAGTGTTGTCACATGAAAAGATAGAATAAAATATTTACATGTGAGGGGTGTACCCACTTTTGTGAGATACTGTATATAAACTAATTTCACTTATGGTGGGCTGAGGAGTGATAGAAGCCCTCCACTCATACAAAGTAGAAACAATGAATAGTACATTTGCGATTCCATTTGAATGCCTAAAAAATAAGTTAATACCATTATTTCCTGCTCCAGTCAAGATGTTACTTGCAGTGTAACAACTGAATTTCTAAGAGGCTGGAGCAGGAAATAAGTTTATTAACTTATTTTTTAGACATTCAAATGGAATCGCAAATGTACTATTCATTATTTGTACAATATAAATATCAATAACGTTACATAATTATACTAAACGGGCTTTGATCATGTTAGATGCATCATATACTTTTAGAGGTTCATGACTTTTTTTATATATGGTATCCTTCTAACCGTACTTCGCCTCATTGTGGTTCTTGAGTCTGATACTTTAATATGCATTATCTTTACTATGGTATACCATTTTCCTTACTGATACTAAGTGTTTTTCAGGAGGGTGTGTCCTTATAATGTGTATACTACTGATTTTTCCATTAGTCCTGTTGAAAGCCCTGGGAATTTTAGCTGCCATATTGCCATAGGAGCTTCATCTGCATGCATGATGTTCTCCCACCTCAACTAATTAATTAGCAGAAACCAAAACGGCACCTTTCACTTCAGCTTACATGCATGTACAAGGTAATGAATGTATTTATAATGTATTTATACTATAATTATGATAGAGTTTTTAAATATATACTACTTTCAGTGTGAGTACCTCTGAGCAGGTCTGGTCTATGGTGACTGTCTCTGCTCCGTGGTCCTGACATTCATGTCCAGTTGATGTCTCACACAGGTCTACTGACACATCAGAGGTGGAGCTGAAAGGTGAGAGACACTTGTCAGACACATGTCACTTATACACAGAGAGATAATACAGGGATAATACTCACTTGAGCTCCAGAGTCACATTGCCAGTCAGAGGGCTGTATTTGCTCAGTGGGAGTAAGAAGGAGTAATTTCCTGGCCTGAAATAAGAACGAAACAGTGGGTGCATTAATATATATATATGGCATGGCATAGTGGGAGAGAAGTAATTAAGGATAGATAACGTGTTAGAAAACCTCTCTACTCCTATCTTATACAGCACAACACTGATTATTTAGCACCCTCCATTCCAATGCCTTGCCAGGTTAACTGTTTTGCCGAACCAACGTGGCTGGGGTGTACAAGCTGTTTCTTGGTTACCGGCAAAGACATCCAATTCCAAAGATGCAGAGGCTGTCTAGATGCCCCTTCACAAAGAGGCCCAGCCCCAAGAGGAGTCACCAGCACAAGGTGAATCTGAAAATGGTGCCTACCACCCAACCTAAGCCACATGTTGGCAACCCCAACAGCCGCCACAGGCCCTACAGCAGACTACCCACCAGACACTCCGACCAGAGACTCCTACCCACCAGCCAAAGGATCACACGTACACGATAAAAGATGATGTGGATAAAGAAGTGACGGCCATCATCAGAAGAAGTTTCTACTGTAAATGTGTCCGAATTAAAGGAGGTGCCGGATCATTCGCTGCCGGATAATAAGTGTGGCACTGTACTAAGATATAACATCATAGACTTCTCCAACACTTCACCCTTTGGTTAATCTGGTCAAGTAAAATAAATATGGCTGCTTAGTGTCACTCACCTACATGTGTCTTGGGAGACACAAGCTTGTGATGTGATGAGTGTGTCCGTTTCCAGAAGCCGGATAGTGGTGAGAGAAGAGCGAATCTCTGCATGTAATGATATCAATAAGAAGTTAGATATGCAGTTAGTAATTTATAGAGCAGATTTGAATATAAATATACACACAGATTCAATAATAATCACGAAAGCATTCATTTCAATCAGTTTCCCACACTCAGACCACCAGTGGTCCCTGAGCTCCACCAAGGAGGTCCCTGTACAGTGGTTTAGGGCTATATCCCAGCACATTTGTGAAGACCCTGGGCAGTATGAGGTAGTCATTGAAAAAAGTTCAGGAACCACTGATTTAAAAAACATACAGTATAGTCCCATTGACACGACAATAGCCATATAGGTAAGAGAGTCAACAATGGTCGTATGATTATGAAGTACAGTCAGAAATAAATACAACCAACTATACAGTTAGAGCAGTACACAGCCAAAAATATGCCCAGACACTATAATATGTAGAGTCACATTCAATCAGGTAACAGGAACACATCCAGTGTGTCTCACCTCGCTCTTGCGTTCTGACCCCTGCCGTGGTCCCCATGCCGTGGTCATCCAGACTTCTCTTGTTGCGGTAGTCGTGCCCAGGCAGGCTGTTGGGGCTTTGTTTAGTTTTGCCCTGTGTATAAGGAGGTGGTGGGCTCACGGGCCGTGCATTGGCCTGCAGGTAGTTGCGGCTCTTGTCCAGTACTCTGGACTTTCCCTTCCTGATCGTTGCTGATGGAGCGGAGTCTGTGAGTCAGAGAGCAAAGGTCAGTCTTAGGGTCACAGATCTACATGCAGTGATTGGCCAGTATGTGAAAGCTCCTCACCTGTTGCTGAGATAGTGTCTGCAGCAGTTGGCATCTCAGAAGTGATGAATGGCGAGTCGGTGCTACGATGAGGAAGGCAACAGACGGCAGCACATGGAGGATTCAGACAGAGGTTTATGGAGATGGAAGGATCAGTGACATGCGGCAAACCTGGACGTGAGGAGAATATTATAGATAGCAGAGGAAATACAGCAACTGGAGTATAATTCACTGAATACTCTGCTAAGGTATCAGAATTAAACGTGACCATAAACGCACAATTGCAGTTCCTCGTATAAATATTTACAAATTATGTATAAGAAGCTGAGATGGAATCTTAAGAACCCCGGTATCAACTCAATGTTTAACCGGCTCTAAGGATCACAGAAGACCCATCTACAATGATATCCGTGACGTTAAATAGTTTTATGCATTGCTCAAAGACATGTATCAAAGATTCAAAATATGTTATAATTTAAACGGATCTATCCCGTTGTGTATGCGCATGAAAATCGCCAGCACTGACAGCTGCAGTGCCAGCAAGTAGCCGCTAGATGGCGCTGTCAGGTTTCAGGGAAGGCCTATAATTATTCCCCCCTCCAACGTGGTGCAACTCAACCGCGCTGAATCGACAGCGAGGCTATGGCTATTTTCGGAGTTGGAACTCAGCCCTCGAGTGCGCCTCTCATAGCTCAAGGCCTTTTCTGTCGGCGTGCCTTATATGCAATGTGCAGTATTCCAAAAATCTGCAGCGCCATCTAGCGGTTGGCGGCGGCACTGTTGCTGCCAATCTTTTGCGTAGGTAAAGAGGGAAAGGACCATTTGAACTATAGGTAGTAGTACATACTTTACCAACAACACAGTCAGAGGCGCTCAATCTGAGAACGAATAACATCTAAGTAGGTTTGTTCTATAGGTCCGGTTACCTACCCAGGCAGCAGTCTCTTTTATCTCACTTGTGCCCTTCACAGGGAGAAATATCCTGTAGTATATCAGTCTGGTCCCACTCACTAGAGTGACCCAGCCCCAAAATACCAGGCAAATCTACCCTGAACAGGAGAAACAACAATCCCCATACATTCGTTTAGACCTTTCTTGGGCCTCGTCAGGGAGATGTAGCTGAACTCCATAAGGGATAGTGAGAAAGGGGTCCATGTCTGGGGTCCCCTATCACCATATGTGTCATTTGCATAAGTAACAACAATGTCAGCGGTGGTCAATCTGAGAATGAACAACACTTAAGTAGGTTTGGTCTGGTAGTATATCAGTCTGGTCCCACTGAAAAGAGTGATCCAGCCCTACAATACCAGGCAATTCTACCCTGAACAGGAGAAACAACAAATCCTAATAATAAGTCCTATATCAATTCAGGGTTATTTTAAAAAATATTTTCTTGTAGTGTTTTTTCTCTCCTAATTCTATTTTTGTTTTACTGTATCTTTGGGTCATAAATATACATGAGTTCAGTAGCATACCGACACTATTTCTTTATACATACCTGCACTATGAGTGGCATCCAATGGAGGGATGGTGGAGCGTCTTAGTTGAGTGGTGTCAAAATTCTGTCCAGATCTAAAGAAGGCAGGTAAGAGTGAGATTGAGGGATATGGTTAGTGGTAACTGATACATTAAATGACTAGCTATTGGGATGAAGGGAAATAGGATGGTCCAATGAGAAGGGAAGATATTTAGAAAGTGTAGAGAGAGATAGACGTACCGTGTACACAAAGCATAGGGGAGAGCAAGGCGGATCTGCCTGAAGAAAATCAGAGTGCAGGTACCAGGCGGAGAGAGAGTGCTGTCAGCAGCAGAGAGACACAAGTTAAGTAGGATTCAGTAAGATATAAAAGTCATGTGAGGCGTAGAGAGCTCAAGGACCCTCACATGTCTGATATTTATGAGACAGCACCACTGATGGTTTCATGCTACCCACCCGCCATATTTGTATATAAGCAGGAGTTTGGTTCAGAGTGTGTATTCTTTGGTGACTTCTCTGCTGTCTTAGTTCTATACGTGTTGATTAACCCATAACTCACCCATCCATATCTAGGATATCGTCTTCACTGCGCAGGTTCAGTACATACAGAGTGGTCATGGAGATTACACTGTAGGGATATATGAAGGCATTTATTATATACGATAGATAAATGGTATAAGAAAAGGATAAATATTTTGGGGTTGAGGGGTAGATTTTCTTATCACATCTATAATGTTGTTGTATATAGTAAAGTGCGTAGAATCTTTTTGGCGTATGTATATAAGGATGTTTCTTGCATGTAGGATGATTTTGTATGTTCAATGACATGTCAATTACTACTATGTTAAACATAAATATGGTTATAGTGTATTTTATATGCACATTTATGGAGTGTTCATGTAGTCTCGTACCTGAAAGCCATTATAATGACCAGAACAATGATGGTGGCTTGAAGGAAGCGCTGACTAACACAGCTGTGATCAGCAGGTGCTGGAACAGACTGAGCACAGACATCATGTCAGATACATGTAACATTACATGTACACAATGTCAGACACACAGACTATCATACGTAGGCACACACAGACAGTTCTGTCCTGACATCGATAAACATAAATGAACATGTACAATAAATATCATGGCACAGTGACACACTATTAATGTCCTGAAAACGACACACATACAATTCCTCACAGTTACAATCACATTCAGATCCAATTCTGCACATATACCTTGCCAATGACTTTAGGTGGACGTTGTTTGTAAGGGACACTTCCTGCACGGCTGAACTGACTTCCTGTATGACTGAAAAAAAGACGGAGAAGATGAGTCTGTAACAGTGAGACATAAGTTACAGTTAAGATCGAGTGTACGTGTGGCTGGTATCATGCTGTGAGGGCAGTGATGAGGTCACAGTTTGCTGTTGTTTCTGATGGGTCAGTTTAGTTATGTGTCGACAGAAGTATTGTATAGATACCTGTTGGTGCTCTTCATGCTGTCCAGTCTCCGTAGCTTGGCCAGTTTGCGGCTCCATCTCTCCAGCTCATCAATACGATTCTCCAAGTTGTCTGTCAGTTTGCAGAGTTCCTTCACCGCACCCACATTCTCCATGAAAATACGTTCCTGGTGGTAACAAGGAGACATTAGACTCAAGCTCAGTTACGGTCACCTTCTATTACAAACCTCCTGAACACCCAAGGTCTACAATACATTTCCTTAACTAACAATGCCTTCCATCATCTACAACAATATACATCCTGCATCTATCACCAACATGCAGCATCTACCAGTACTCTTTATTATACACAGCATCTACCACAAATCTACCTAAATCCACCATCAAACACATCTACCACACCACACATACAACATCTACCACCAACCTCCATTACATGCAGCATCTACCACAATCCCCCATCATAAACATCTACCACACAATATATCGGGCATCTAACAACAACCTCAGTTATATGCTTCTATCACAAACCTACCTAAATCCACCATCAAACACATCTACCACACCACACATACAACATCTACCACCAATCTCCATTACATGCAGCATCTACCACAATCCTCCATCATACACATCTAACACACAACATATCGGACATCTAACACCAACCTCAGTTATATGCTTCTATCACAAACCTACCTAAATCCACCATCAAACACATCTACCACACCACACATACAACATCTACCACCAATCTCCATTACATGCAGCATCTACCACAATCCTCCATCATAAACATCTACCACACAACATATCGGACATCTATCACAAACCTACCTAAATCCACCATCAAACACATCTACCACACCACACATAAAAACATCTACCACCAACCTCCGTTACATGCAGCATCTACCACAATCCCCCATCATATATGTATATATATATATATCTGCCACACATCTAACATCTCCTACAATCCTCCATCACATGCAGCATCTACCAATAATCTTCACACACACAACATGTACTAGCATCCTCCATTCAAAACCGTA
Source organism: Discoglossus pictus (assembly GCA_027410445.1). Classification (NCBI taxonomy): domain Eukaryota; kingdom Metazoa; phylum Chordata; class Amphibia; order Anura; family Alytidae; genus Discoglossus; species Discoglossus pictus. Next base: position 21,102,585 of record CM050175.1, read on the forward strand.
TCTACCATAAACCACTCACACATACTATGCCAATTCTCTCCCTCACAAACAGCACTTCCCATCTCCTTCCATAAACTCTCAATCTCACCTTATTTACTACAAGGAAGTTTTCAATGGTTTCCCCATTGGCACAGACCACATCTCCACTTTCCTTGACTGCCTCAGGGAGTATCTCCTGCACCTCCTGAGCGATCACCCCTACAAAGGAATGAATACATCAGTTAATGTAACGTGTCATACTCACGATCTCCTAGCTGGATCTGACAGAAAGTCAACCCGTGTACCAACACTTCATACAGTGTAGCAGTCACGCTATAAAGGTGTTACCTGTCTCTGATGTGTCATCGAGCCCCACAGTGCTGGCAAACTCAGGCTTGTAATGATAATGAACCAGGCGCATCTGGGAGATTCGTTTCAAATGTTCTGTGGTGTCCACCTGCGAAAAATGAAAATAAAGACACCAAGTGGTGAGCAAAAAGCAGCATGAAATTATTACTGTATTACCGGAGATTGTGGCCACTTACAGACTAGAACACAATCCAAGTACTGGGCCCCAAACACTTGTAATCTCTATTTATAATTCTTCTTTAGTGCAATAGCTTCCATTCCTCTCAACACTGCCCACATGCAAAGGAGATCCCTCTCCTGTATTGTAAGCTGCCTTGCTAACCTTATAGTCTTCTCTCTCCCCACATCCATTATGTTTCATCTCAACCTCTCCTCACTCTTTCCAATATCTTATCTTTTCACACTTTCCATGCCTTTTCAATTTTTGTACTCTCCTCCTATTCCACAAGTGTATTGGCCTCTCACCTTTTGCATGTTCTTACATCCCCAGACTTTCTTTCTTTCTGCACTCTCCACATTTGTCTCGACCGTTCCTCGTCTTCACAACTTCCGCATGTTCTGCCTTACAGTCTCTAACATTTCTCACACCTTCTTTGGTCTCTCACTCTGTACTTGGCTTGTTCTTGATCTTTAAAAGGTTCTATATTTTTCCAAATCCCTTCAGTTCCACATGATCACTCCTCCTTCCATACCCTCCACAGTTGATACATAACTTCCTTATTCCATTCACCATCAACATGTTTCTACTTCTTGTCCATTCAAGGTCTACATGGTCCTACTGGCCCCATCATACACTTCTCATCCTTCTTTTCTTATCTGCATGCTCCCTCTCATACCATCCTCCATCCATAACATGTACGCTCACTTCTCAAACCTCCTTCTCTAACAGACTCTCACCTCCCATATTCAGCCTCACCTCCTCAATGGCCTCCTTTGCCCGGATGTCAGATGGGTGCATTACTGAGCCCATGATTTTAACATTTCCGTGCACCACAAGGGCCTCATCCGGCCGTTCTGTGTTGATGCCAATTCGTCCATGGTGAAACACAGTGTCTGGGAGCTGCCCACGCTGCCAGAGGACCTCACTGTCACTCTCAAACTGCCCTGGGTTTGAGGCCTGCAGTGAAAGCAATAAATGAGACACTCCATAAAAGCTTATTGAGACAGTTTACTGTTCCTAACTGAAAGAATAAACAATGCACAATGAAAAGTAGACTGCACTGCATTACCTCACCCAGAGACACCCCAAAGCACCCCAATGAGAGTACAGTTTGTGGAAACCAAAGCCCTGCACTAACCGACTGTGTGACACCTGAACCCCCCCCCCCCCCCCAAGTAAGAACTGCGCCATAAAACCTGCTATTTAATTAATTGACCATATTATGAGACATTACAATGCAGACTGCACCCTAAGACATTCCAAAACCCTTAAGATAATTCCTGATGTTGACATCCCAAAACACTTCACTAAGAGACTGCATCATGAGATATGCCAAGGTACATCATTAAGAGACTGTTCCATAAATCATCCCACAGGATTAAACAAAGGCATTCTCTGTTTATTATATGCCATGCTTCACATATTGATCCCCTCACCCCTGAAGTCGTTACCCTGACAATGATGCGCTCAGAGGACTGCGCAGCCACCAAGTATGTCTGGTTCTGAGCCTGAGCCTGGAGAGCCACAACTAGAAGGAAATACCTGCAGGTAGAAAGGGAGAGAGAAAGGGGAGAAAGAAAGAGACAGAGATAGACAAGGACATCCCAATGGATAGGGGGAGAGAGAGAAAATGGCAGGAGAGAGAAAGAGAGTGAAGAGAGAATAGTTATTTTGTGCAATGTACAAAGTGTTGGTACAATGTATGTGTTGGACTATTGGTTGTTTGTGTTAGGGTAAAAAATAAGAAAACAATTGTAAAGATATATTCCAATGAGGACTAACAAACAGTAACTGCTTGTACTGTGCGATGGTACCTCCTAAAGAGGATAATTGGTCTCTCTTGTTCCATTACAGGAGAAAGATTTCCAATGACCAGCCTGACCACAATCAAAATGTCAGCCCAAAATTATGGAGCTCATGTTTGGAGCACCAAGAAGGCAAGGGGTTTGTGGTCAAAATCTCTAGTGGGTCAGACTATGGGTATGTGTGATATTCATATCTGTGTTTGACATATATGTGTTAAAGTTCTAGTGAGTGGGATGGCGTAACACTCACCTCTGGTCTGGGTTCGGTTTTCCTTTCTTTCTCATATTATTTGCTGTGGTTTCACTAAAATGTAGTCGCCCGACTGTCACTTTAGTGACCTGATCTGGGGGAACGGACAATCTGGAAAAGACCAAAGTTACATAGTTACAAAGTAATTGAGGTTGAAAAAAAGACTTTAGTCCATCAAGTTCAACCTTTTTAGATCTCCTCTGATCTGCAATACGCGGATTTATTGTTAATTTATCCAGAGGAGGGCAAACAGAAAAAAAAAAACAGTGAAACTTTGCCAATTGTCTCAACAGGGAAAAAATATAAAATTCCTTTCTGACCCCAGATACTGGCGATCGGATTCATCCCTGGATCAATACTTCCTCTCTATTTATCCAGGATAGCCCTTAATGCCCTTTTTATTTAAAAATATATCCAATCCATAATTATTTTATATGGAGCATATAATTTAAATAGAAACCAGTCAACATAGGTGTAGGAGCCAAATAAAATCTGTGGGGGGGGGGGGGGGATACTGAATATTGTATTAAAATATGAAAATACCACACAACTACTTCTCTACACATCAGTACACACATTGAAAAACCTGGGGTGGATTTGTCCCCCTCGCCCCCCCCCCCCCCCCAATTCCTACGCCCGTGCCAGTCATGTAGAGAGGCAGAACAAACCACAAGAGTCCACTGAACTTAGATACGCTACATTTTATGTATGCCCAAATCTTCATGTCGAATTTTCCCATAACAACTTATATCTCTTTCATATAAACTACCAAAATCTATAAGGAAAAATATCTTTAACTCCTGACAATCCCATGCTACCATGATTACTTACGTAACAGGATGGAAGGGACGTTTGCTGCGGTCTGACTGAGACTGCTCAATATTGATAGACTGATTTATGGCTTCCAGCTGCAGAGACAGACAAAACATGGAGAGGTTTAGGTACACGGACACACACACGTGAACAGTTCTCATAGATATAGACACATCCCTGTTCTCCATACACAACACTGTACCAAGCCATTCTTCCTTTTCCCAACAACGTCAAAATCATGAGCTGCAGTGTATTTGTGGTGTGACAGCAAGGCCATGTCTCCTTGGAATATGGCAACCTTTTATTAGAGGTTTTAAGGATGACTATCTCTTCCCGGGCAATATTTTTGCCTACTATTTTGTAACCCGATACCCAGAGGATGAGCGACAAACCATATTCTCAAAACAATCCCAAATTTAAGCATATATAATGTAATGTGGTGTATGTAGGATTCCTCCCTTTTCTCTATCCACCTCTCTCTCATCATCTATCTCTGACTCACCTTCACCCCATTCAGCTTCAGGTAGAAGCACTCCAGTGGTAGAATCCCTTCTGGGGTCTTGATATATTTTGGCTCCCCAATCATGCCAATATACACTGTGACCTGGAAATGGTTTTTCTTCTGACAAACAAAGGCATCATCTCCCACTGAGAAGTTGAATCCTTTATCTGCGTCCACCTTGTAAGTAGGCATTGGGCTGGAAGGAGACAGCAAACATTAGTGAAGGGCCTACGTAACGTTCCCACAAAAAGTATATAGGTGCTGACTATGGAACTCACCCTATAACACATCTTTATTCCCAGACAAATATCATCACCATAAGAACTTCTCTTCTATCTAGCCTATATTTCTCTTCCAGTGGTGACGCTACTGCTAAGGTACGAAGGGTGATCCGACCACCTACATATTTTGTGTACCTTTTATTGACCCATACAGGCATCTATTTTGTATAGAGAAGGTGCAAGGAGGCCGATAAATTATTTTGCACCAGGGCCCTGTTCACTTACTCTGCCACTTACACCCCTTCTCTCTTAGTCAGTATAGTTAAGCTCACTCAAATCCCCCTTAACCATTTTTCTGTGCCCATTTATAAGAAAAATATTCTCCCTCAAACATTATATTCTGCCTTTCTAAAGTAAGTTCAATAATTTGTGTTTTTCTTCTTTACTCCACTTCTTCACTGAAAACACAGTCTTAATGGACCCATCCATCAGTAAGGGATCTTCTCACGCATATACCCATAGATCTGTGTCAATAAGAAGAGTTGGGCTCATTTGCTTACAGTTCCTTGTAGTTGGCGTCGTATAGAGCGACCCATTTGTTCTGCTGGTGTGGCTGCCATTTTATAGACTGGTAGTTCGGATCCAAATAGGATCCATTCAGACTGTCTGTGTCCTGCATAAGACCTGGGGTAGAAAGAGATACTGTATAAAATGTTTTGTTTAGAACACACCCCCTATAACCTCCCTCCTGTTGTCTACCCTATATGAGACTTAGACAATATAATCATAGTCAGAGCAAGATCCCTAAGCTGTAGTATATTTGTTGCGTATTAATATGTATTTCATATTTTTGTTCTGTGTTAAGTTTGAGTGTATTTGAGTGTTTTTTGTCATTGTATGTGTTATGGTAAAAGTGAGTGAATGTATAAATGTGATCATTTTAATTTATATATACCATTTTAATTGGATATGTGTAAATATATGTTTGTGTGTTAACATGTATGTGCGTGTGCCAGTACCCGGCTCCTGTTTCACCATGCCTCCATTTGGTATTGAGTCCCTCAGGGTGTTGGTTGGAGAATCTGAGTGTTTCCTCTTCTTTGTAGGGTGTACAGGGAGCCTGCAAGAGATATGGGGAATTAACAAGACATATGAGCCAAGTGCCATAGAAACAAATAACACTCTAAGAAAACGTAATCATTAACATTGTGTGCCTTTTAGTGAATTGACTTTCCAATCATTTAGTCTGACTCCCAATTAGCGAGCCTGCAGTAAATAAACCAGCCCCCAATCACTGGCAGTACATCACAATAAGCCAGTCTATATCCCAATGAGTGAGTTTACCACCCACTGATGGAGTCTACCTCCCAATGAGTAAGTTTACCACCCAATGATGGAGTCTACCTCCCAAAAAATGAGTTTACCACCCAATGATGGAGTCTACCTCCCAATGAGTGAGTTTACCACCCAATGATGGAGTCTACCTCCCAATTAGTGAGTTTACCACCCAATGATGGATTCTACCTCCCAATGAGTGATTTTACCACCCAGTGATGGAGTCTACCTCCCAATGGGTGAGTTTAACACCCAATGATGGAATCTGCCTCACAATGAGTGAGTTTACCACTTAAGGATGGAGTCTACCTCCCAATGAGTGAGTTTACCACCCAATGATGGAGTCTACCTCCCAATGAGTGAGTTTACCACCAAATGATGGAGTCTCCCTCCAAATGAGTGAGTTTACCACCCAATGATGGAGTCTACCTCCCAATGAGTGATTTTACCACCCAGTGATGGAGTCTACCTCCCAATGGGTGAGTTTACCACCCAATGATGGAATCTGCCTCGCAATGAGTAAGAGTGCTTCCCAATGAGCATTATTGGACGTGTATCTCGTACATCATACAACCCAGTTTTAGATTTTAGCATCAAGATATCAAAATGTGGTGCATATAAGAGTCAAAAATGGATTTTGCAGACATCAATTTGGCAGTGCTATACCGATGACAATGCCCCAGGCCAATAAGAAAGTTTATGATAATGATCTTTACACAACAGAGCTTTCTGATTGGTTAATGCCCAGCTATATAATAGGATGACTGACAAGAAAGACATACTCAGTCCCATGCTGCTGTTGCAGGAGCTGGTGAAGCATCTGGGACTGCTGTGCATGGTGCAGGTCTGTGGGCGGCATCCCAGGTCCAAGAGGAGGGTATGGAGGCATCAATGATTCCACCTTCAGGTACAAGTCTCTCTGCATGCTGGGATAGTGTTGCTGATGAGCAGGGTGGGGAGGGGGTGGACCCTGCATGTGAGGAGGGTGCTCCAGGCGGGAAGGAGGGGTGATGTGACACATATTTTCAGGGGTCATAGTGCGAAGTAGGTGAGGATCTGGTAAAAAAGAGAATAGAGAATTTACTATTTGATGGCAGAGAGATTGATATTGGGTCTTGAACTGTCTCTTAAACATTTGACCCAATCAGCTCAGTATTCTACGTACCAATAACAAAAATGAAACTTAAAATGGCAGCTTCCGCTCTTCACTAACATGGAGAAGTAACTGGCAAACTAAGCAATTTTAATTAATATTACATGGATAGTTATTCGGGTATAAGAGTGCTCTGTAAAATAAGAAAAAAACTAAATTTTAGGCGGAACTTGCCCAGAAAGAGATATTTAGGGAAATCTAGGCTTGGATGGTGACAGGTGGGGCATTATTGGAGGAAAATCCCATCAATGTTGCTTGGAATATCTTGAATCTAAAATATGAAAAGCACTACCTAAATTTGACTTCGGAAACCATCAAAAGTGAGAAAAAACATAAAATAAAAAGGCAGAGTGGGTGAGGCTGGGAGCTACAGGCATTACTCCTGATATATTTAGGGAGGGGCCCACAAAAAATTCCTCACATTTCTGTGCTCTGATAAACAGGGATCCCAGCTCTAATACACAGGGGAACAGCGAAAGATACTAAAAAGGAAACCACCTACCGTAACTACCTGGTGTCACGCTGTGTGCCCTCAAACAGCTCCCTCCACCCAGTGACACCTGCACAGAGACACTCCCACTGGGCACACCCTGACTGTCCCCACCAGCAGTGATACACACATAAGTATATACATCATTCTGTCACAAACACAATATCCCCCCACCCTGGCATGTCACGGCCCCCCACTAAGCACAGCTCTCACCCGCTGCCAGAGTCCAATGTCCACTCCCCCCATCCCGGGTCCTCTTGATCCTTGTGTGTCTGGTTCTCTCTCTGTGTTAGACTGTCTCTACATAAACCCTCCCCTCTACTGATTTCTGCCTTCCCAATCTCTAACCCTCCCCTTTTCACTCTATATACCCCCTACCCTTCCCTCACACTGTGTAACTGTTCTATGTCTTCTATCACCACTCTCTATCCCCAGCTGTATATACATCTAATGTATCTGACTAACACTCCCCTTGCTCTTACCCCACACTGTCTCTCCCATTTCTTTCTCTATCGCCGTGGTCTCTTCCTTCTATCTCTTTCTTACTATTCTGTACTCTTTCTTTCTCTCCTTCTATTTCACTCTTCTCTCTGTTTCTACCATTATACTCCACCTATCCCTTCTTTCCCTGAGTCTCTCACATTCAGCATAGCCCCCAAAACCCATTGATCCATACTCCATTTAAATCATTTGCACACTCTATTCCTCCAACTCATTTTGAAACATTCTCTCAGCCCCTCCATGTACTCTCTCACCACCTCTGTGTCCTCTTTCTGTACTCTCTCACCCCCTCTATATACCCTCTCTGTACACTCTCACCCCCTCTATATCCCCTCTCTGTACACTCTCACCCCTCTATATCCCCTCTCTGTACTCTCTCACCCCCTCTATATCCCCTCTCTGTACTCTCTCACCCATCTGTATCCCCTCTCTGTACTCTCTCGCCCCCTCTGTATCCCCTCTCTGTACTCTCTCGCCCCCTCTGTATCCCCTCTCTGTACTCTCTCACCCCCTCTATATACCCTCTCTGTACACTCTCACCCCCTCTATATCCCCTCTCTGTACACTCTCACCCCTCTATATCCCCTCTCTGTACTCTCTCACCCCCTCTATATCCCCTCTCTGTACTCTCTCACCCATCTGTATCCCCTCTCTGTACTCTCTCGCCCCCTCTGTATCCCCTCTCTGTACTCTCTCGCCCCCTCTGTATCCCCTCTCTGTACTCTCTCACCCCCTCTATATCCCCTCTCTGTACTCTCTCACCCTCTCTATATCCCCTCTCTGTACTCTTTCACCCTCTCTATATCCCCTCTCTGTACTCTTTCACCCTCTCTATATCCCCTCTCTGTACTCTCTCACCCTCTCTATATCCCCTCTCTGTACTCTTTCACCCTCTCTATATCCCCTCTCTGTACTCTTTCACCCTCTCTATATCCCCTCTCTGTACTCTCTCACCCCGTCTATATCCCCTCTGTATCCCCTATCTATTCTGTCATCCCCTCTATATCCTATCTCTATTCTCTCATCCCCTCTATATCCCCTCTCTGTACTCTCTCACCCTCTCTATATCCCCTCTCTGTACTCTCTCGTCCCCTCTGTATCCCCTCTCTGTACTCTCTCACCCCCTCTATATCCCCTCTCTGTACTCTCTCGTCCCCTCTGTATCCCCTCTCTGTACTCTCTCACCCCCTCTATATCCCCTCTGTATCCCCTATCTATTCTCTCATCCCCTCTATATCCTATCTCTATTCTCTCATCCCCTCTATATCCCCTCTCTGTACTCTCTCACCCTCTCTATATCCCCTCTCTGTACTCTCTCGTCCCCTCTGTATCCCCTCTCTGTACTCTCTCACCACCTCTATATCCCCTCTCTGTACTCTCTCGTCCCCTCTGTATCCCCTCTCTGTACTCTCTCACCCTCTCTATATCCCCTCTCTGTACTCTCTCACCCTCTCTATATCCCCTCTCTGTACTCTCTCACCCTCTCTATATCCCCTCTCTGTACTCTCTCACCCCCTCTATATCCCCTCTGTATCCCCTATCTATTCTGTCATCCCCTCTATATCCTATCTCTATTCTGTCATCCCCTCTATATCCTATCTCTATTCTGTCATCCCCTCTATATCCCCTCTGTATCCCCTATCTCTATTCTCTCATCCCCTATCTCTATTCTCTCATCCCCTATCTCTATTCTCTCATCCCCTATCTCTATTCTCTCAGGGCCCTCTGTCCCCTATCTCTATTCTCTCAGGCCCTCTGTCCCCTATCTCTATTCTCTCATCCCCTCTATATCCCCTATCTCTATTCTCTCATCCCCTATCTCTATTCTCTCAGGGCCCTCTGTCCCCTATCTCTATTCTCTCAGGCCCTCTGTCCCCTATCTCTATTCTCTCATCCCCTCTATATCCCCTATCTATATTCTATCTTCTTTAACTCCCTTTATATCCCACTCTTTATTCCCTGACCCATCTATATCTCCCATGCCCTATCCCATATCCTCACCCCCTCCTCTCAGTCTCTGCTCCCCCCTTTGTCTGCGTCTCTCACGGCGCTTGCCTTCTCTCTCATTGCCTTTCGGTGCATATTTACCCTCTGGTCAGTATATTTACCTAATGTTATCTCTAAACTTCCTCCTCTCTACCCTGACCGATAACACCAGCCGGACAAAACCATTGATGTTGGAGGAGGGTGGGAATACCGTACAGGCCCTTACCATTCAGTTGTTGGGGGGAGTACGCCTCTGATCCTGAGTCCGGGGGAGAGTCGGGTAAAGTGCTGAGGGGGAGGAACAAAACCAAGGCTTTAAACATGAAGATACAAAACTGTGCACAGCTCATATCTTTTACACGGTGTATTATAAATACATCCTTTACACTGCTCCTACCTGGTGTAACAGCATCCTCAGACTACCCTACCCAGTGCAGATCTGTTCCAACCTAGAGCAGCACCCTTATACTGCTCCTACTTAGAACACTATTACTACCTAGTGCAACAGTACTCTTATACTGCTCCTACCTGGTGTAACAGCACCTTTACATAGAGCAGCGCCATTACACTGCTCCTACTTAGAACACCACCCTTACACTACTACTACTACTACCTGGTGTAACAGCACACTTATACTGCTCCTACCTGGTGTAACAGCACCTTTACATAGAGCAGCGCCATTACACTACTCCTACTTAGAACACCACCCTTACACTACTACTACTACTACCTGGTGTAACATCACACTTAAACTGCTCCTACTTAAAACACTATTACTACCTAGTGCAACATCACTCTTACACTGCTCCTACCTGGTGTAACAGCACCTTTACATAGAGCAGCGCCATTACACTGCTCCTACTTAGAACACCACCACTACTACTACTACCTAGCGTAACAGCACACTTATACTGCTCCTACTTAGAACACCACCCTTACACTACTACTACTACCTAGTGCAACAGCACCCTTATACTGCTCCTACCTGGTGTAACAGCACCTTTACCTAGAGCAGAGCCATTACACTACTCCTACTTAGAACACCACCCTTACATTACTTCTACCTGGTGTAACAGCACCCTTATTCTGTGCCTACTTAGAACACCACCCTTACACTACTACTACCCGGTGTAACAGCGCACTTACACTGGTCCTACTTAGAACACCACCCTTACACAACTACTACCTGGTGTAACAGCACACTTACACTACTCCTACTTAGAACACCACCCTTACACTACTACTACCGGGTGTAACAGCAACCCCTATACTGTGCCTACTTAGAACACCATCCTTACACTAATACTACCCGGTGTAACAGCACACTTATACTGCTCCTACTTAGGACACCACCCTTACACTACCACCACCTGGTATAACAGCACAAGTACACTGCTTCTACTTAGAGAAACACCATTTCAAATGTTCCTATCTAGATGAGCACCCTCATGCTGTTCCTATATAGACCCTTACAATGCTCCTGCTTAGTTCTCCTCTGTTCCTGAGTTGTATTTGTCTATTCCAAATGTATATCTTCTAAATACATATATCTACACTTTTACACTTTATATCTCCTTCAGATCCAGCCTGGCCCCCCGTCCCTATGGTTTGGCCCTTCTCCCAGGAGCGCCCTCTCTTGCAATAACTCACCCAGATGCGTAGCTGGTTTTTGGTTCTGCCTTTATAGGTAGGCCGTGTCCACTCATGCACATGGGGCCTGGGTATCCTTTGGGATTGAGCATGGCATTATTATTATTGCAGTTCATGTGGGGTGGGTATGCTGGGGCCCCACAATTGCTCCCCATACCGGGCCGAGGGACCATCTGCTGCCCCAGGTGATGAATCCCACCAGAGTTGGCATTGCCCATGTGGCCAACATTGCTAATGACACCTGGTAGGTGAACTCCAGAAGAACTGCAGGTCTGTGAGTTGGTATAGGTGGCAGAGCCTGAGATATCAGGGAAGCAGCTGTGTGTGCAAAGGCAAAACAGGCACAGGTCAGAGGTGTGCGCGCACACACGGACAAAACGTAAAGTGGGTAGAGACGCAAGGTGGATGGATGGATAGATAGATAGATAGATGGATGGATGGATGGATGGATGGATGGATGGATGGATAGATAGATAGTGGTCTCTTGGGATCAAGATGTCACAAACACAGAAAATAACAAAACTCTTAAAACTAAGCAAAATCACTGCTAGCCACAAGAGGGCACTTTGTACACACAATCCACAGTGTTACAGGACCAGGGTAAGCGTGATATGTATATAACATTTCATAATTAATTAATACTGATCTTATACCTATGTACATATTAGCCAGGAAGAGTCAGGCAGGCAGGCTGCTTCCAGGATTCTGGAATAACGTCCCTCATAGAAATAATAATAAGAAAAAAACACCAACATCTCCAACCAATGGAGAGCACTGTGTTGATATAATCTTGTGTCTAAAAGCTTAGCACTGCCTGCTCCACAAAGCCACCTCCCATGTTGCAGCTAAGTCTCAGCTCTGACATTAAGTTTAATATTAATTATTGCTTTTTAATCATTGAATATGACTTTTATTAATGATAAATGCCTAATTAAAACATCTAGCTTGTCTCGTTAGTGGGAAGCATGAGGGAAGTAACTTGTAATCAAGCTAATAATTGTATAAGGTGCCGAGAAGCATCATACAGAGATTACTCACATCTCGGAGGAGTCCTCCTTGCTGATATATTCCTCTAGGATGCTGGTGTCAATGTTTGAAGCCTCCAGAGCGCCATTAATATCGTGACCTGAAACAGCAAAACACACAGAGATGTGGAAGTCACCAACAAAGGCGGCTACAAGAGCACAACAGAATGGCTTGTGTGACAAAAACCACCATCGCCACACTATAAAACTATCACCGAAACAGTTACATTAAATGGACTCTACAAGTTACAAATTATTATTAGACACACAAATAATGCTGAATATCTCACACTGTAGAGGAAAAATGTATAGGCACAACCTGTTAGATCTGGAGGCGGGCTGATTGCTCTCCAGTGATCCTTTGGAATCCAGAAGCTTTTTTACTGGGTGCTACTACAGGAGCAGGGTTCTCTGGTGGTCCAGTGGTTAGGATTTGGTGCTTTCACCACTGTGACCTGGGTTTGATTGCAGACAGGGAACCAACAGGTCACACCACCCTGAAGCCATGCGGGGTGGGGCCAGGTCAGTACTTGGATGGGAGACCACCTAGGAATACCAGGAGCTGTATGCTGTGTCCCACTGGAGAAGGAACAGGCAACCCGCTCTAGTATCTTTCCTATGAAAACCTTATGGATATGAACAACCAGACACAAGACGTGCCTGGCGTGCTGTGTTCCATAGGGTTATGGAGAATAGGACACAACTCAACAACAACAAATAACAAGTACTTTATGCTTTTAAAAGGCAGTTCTATTGAAGTAATTTGTGTCTGTCCGATCATCCATCTTTGCTTTTATCTTTGTGATAGAATGTCATGGTTGCTAATGGGTGGCTGGCTGTGGTCCATAGGGTCACTGAGAGTTGGACACAACTGAATGACTAAACAACATCAACAACCCATCTACCAAAAGCTTTATTCCAGCACAGCTGCCTGATATCCAATAGGGCTTGCGGATCAGTGTTTAGTATCTCTGGGCGCGCTCTTCCCCCCTCTCCACGCTGTGTTTTTCTCTCTCTGTTGTTGATACGTGCTCTGGTTTATCAGCCTCTCTTGCGTGGGATGGGTATAGCCAGGCAGGGCGTGTGCCAACTCTGAATGCCACTCGATTTCCAAAGAGTTTGCCTGGCCTCCCACAAACGAGAAAAGGAAGGAGTAAATCCTGCCTCCCCCACACCGAGGGGGGTGTTATTATCTACCTCTGTACACCACACGACATGTCCCATATACCCCCACCAGCTGGACCAGCCTGGTGTCATTAAATATAACAACATCCAAATTTCATTCCAACCCAGAAGTGGCTGCACACGTCTGCAGCTTCTCTATGTTGGATTAAAAAGCCTTCATTGGTTCACACTATCCAGGAAAGGGTTAAATGGGAATCCCTCGGGGTGAGAGTTACTAGGTATTTACTATCCCTGTGCATCTATTTACTTTTATGTACTTTATTCTTTATAAGCTTGGTTTTTACTGCATAAAATCAATCAAAAAGTCCCTGTATGGGTCTGGCCTCTGCAGTATATGCAGACACAGACACTGTAGGGCTGGATGTAGTGTAGTGTCCTAGCCTATCAGGGACCACGTCTCAGCAGCATGTGGCTGAGATGGTCATTGATTGGTTAGTATGAGACAGAGCACACCCAGCATTAGAGTCTATGTGTTCATGAGCTCCAGAGGGTAGACCCATACAGGGACTATTTGTTTGATTATAGGCAGTAAAAACACGTTAAAAAACATTTCTTAATAAAATAAAGTACCTAAAAGTAAATAAATACACAGGGATATTAAATACCTAGTAACATCTAGGACCCTTCCATATCCTTTTAAAAGACCTGCTTAGTCACTAACTTTGATAATATTATTGATTTTATGCAATTATTATTTTCTTTACTAGGCTGCTTCTGTCTCATTGGGGTATGTCCTTGTAAACTAATGAGCTTTACATCAGTCCTAATGGTAGCATTGGCAGTTACAGACTTAACCAGACCTAACCAGTCCCTATATTATTCTATGGGGCCTATTGCTCGTCTCGCCTGGAATTATATAGGGGCCATATGTAGTGAATGAGAGCTGTGCTGGGGATCTTAGCACATTTGCACCACAGAATAACATAGGAATGGGGAGGGTTTCCAACACTTCACCATTTAATACTATTCTTATGTATTTTTATCTGATCTACTGACCTGTTCACAAACACAGCAGTCACATTAGCTTCTCAATTGTTGCTTTACATAGAAGATATCATTTACAAACGGACCTATAGTTACCAGATTAGTTTTCAATAAACAAGAAGTAAATGTAAATGCTTTTTATTCTGCAACAGTGACACTTATTAAAGTAAAATGGAACATATGGTTTCCAGGAACTTTCCTGTTATAAGTACTCCAGCAGTCGCAGTTGTAGCATGGAGCTGCTAGGTGGCGATGCTGAGGATGTACACAATTTCCAAGCTTAAACCCTTCCCTAACCCTTCCCCTAACCCTTATTTTATCCCTAACCCTAAAGCTTTTAAATCGGCAGCAAAATCTTGGCAGCATTATCTAGTGGATGTTCACCGCCACTGCTGCCGCCTGCGCTAGTGGTGTTCTCATAACAGGAAAGGACCGTTTCCCCTACAATTCATGGGACAAGCCGTTTAGAACAATATTTGAGAAAAAGAAAACACTATGACACATTTATAAATTCTCTCTTCAGTATTTTTTTTTTCTAATTAATTTAGAAAAGCACCTTTTTTAACTAAAGAACTAAGCTCCAGTAAACGTTAGATACAGGGACAGTTTTACTAAGTGATGCTATGTGACAACAGGTTAACACAGGTCAATGATTTCAACAAGAGGGCACAGCAGGCTCTGGTTCACATCAATTAATAATCATTAAGAGAAGCAAAACCACATGTCCCAGAATACTTAGCCCATGACTAGCCAATCAGAGCACAGATTCCAGGAATACCTGGAATAATATTCCAGTATGTTACCAAAAATACTGCCAATCATGGAAAATACCTCCTCAGCATGTTTTTATGCGTACCCAGAATGCCTTGCACAGCATCACATGACATCACTAACTGATAAACCAATTAAAGCATCACTCCCAGAGTACATTGAGTGACATATAATGGCACCATCAGATAGGACTGGTTTGTGCACCACCCTGCCCCCCTATTATTTACGCATTTACCCACAGACCAATCTTGTTTGAATATGTTTGAGATTCCAACATAACCTTTTTAATTTACTAAGATTAAAAAAATGTTGGGATCTATCCTGTTATGGTGTCGGGACAGGTCTGCCGCTACAGTGCGGCCTCCAACCGCTAATGGCGCTGCCGATATTTTGCAGTGTTGCTGATATGTGAGAGAAGTTCAAAGCTTATAATGTTAGCCTAACCCTTGAACTAGCCCTCACCCTAACCCGCACCCTAACCTCAACACTAACCCTAACAGTTTACCTAAGCCTTGACTCTATGATATGGCACCGGAATATCGTCAGCGCCATCTAGCGGATGCTCACTGGCACTGCTGCTGCCTTGTGCTGCGCTACCATAAGAGGATAGGTCCAAAAAGTTGTTCTCTTGTGAGAAAACACTGAAATGAGTCACTTTTCCCACCATCCCTCCCATCTTTTTCAGACTGTAGCACAGCAGTGGCGGTGAGCATCCGCTAGATGGCGCTGGCGATATCCCGGTGCCATATTATAGAGTCATGGCTTAGGTAAACTGTTAGGGTTAGGGTGAGGGTTAATTCAAGGGTTAGGCTAACATTATAAACTTAAAACTTCTCTCACATATCGGCAGCGCTGCAAAATATCGGCAGCGCCATCTAGCGGTTGGAGGCTGCACTGCAGCGGCGGACCTGTCCCGACACTATAATAGGAAAGATCCCACATTTGTGGTGTAAATAAAAAACCCTGAAGACTGGATGGAGTTTACATTCCTAGAAAATCAAGATAAACAGAAATAAGTAAAGTTTCTTCTTTTAACCTTCAAAACGGGATCTAAAGTCACCTTCTGGAAGAGTAGCCAGGAAAATAAAGGGCCAGATCGCAATGAACTGGTTACGTTATCAGTTTCTTCCCAAGAAATCCTCTGTTGAAGTCTCTGGAGGGCGTTCTTGTGTAATATTGTAGATAATGTATCCACAATGGGCCAAGTAAATGATCAGATAAAATAAAACTTACTGGAAATGCAGCTTTGCAGCACTATTAGGGCACTCTTATTACAAATGTAACTTGTCACACAGAACAGAGCAACTAAATATTGAGATCTCTTCTTTTTTTTGTTGTTGTTGTTCAGTCATGTTCGGCTCTCCGTGACCTCATGGACCGTAACACACCATGCTGATCCACTTGGTATTCATAGCAGAAACACTGGAGTGGGTTGACCGTTTTTATTTCAGTGGGCCACAGCATACAGCTCCTGGTATTCCTTGATGGTCTCCCATCCAAGTACTGACCATGCCCAACCCTGCACGGCTTCGGGGTGGTGTGACCTCTTAGTTCCCTGACTGGAATTGAACCCACATTGCAGCGGTGACAGCACCGAATCCGAACCACTGGATCACCATTACTGATAATTAAAAGTGAATGGCATTCTGTTTCCTTCTAATCATATTAATAATTAATATAACTAACATGAAAATAATGTGGACATATTACTGCCTGTGATAAAACCTATTCGTTCCTATCTGTTGTCTATTTAACAGCTGACTAGAGGTAAAATGTGTACTTGATGAACCGTTAGGTGACCAAGGGGCAGGAGCAGATCTGTCCAGGGGGCTGTACCGAGAGGAGTTCTTATCTGCTTCTTGCCTTAGGAAAGCAGACCGTTCTATAAGAAACTTAAGACAGACACTTAGACAGATAATAGGGCTAGGATAGAAGATGTTTTGCTAGAGCCTGAGACACTAAAGTTCAAATAAAAGTTTAATATGCTGTTAAATTGTTCTTCAAATAATAATGTTATTACTAATCAACTATCAAACAGATAGATAAAAGGCCTATTATATGATCACTGCAGAGGTCCTGTAAAAGACACGCTGGAATTCAGCACTGTAAAATAATGCACAAAATGTACTGCTAATAAATGTCTTCTTGTGCTTTATAATTTACTAGTCACACGTCAAAAATGATGGTAAAATATTGTCTCAAAAATGTCTGTTTCTGCGCCCTCTCACTGTGTACCCTCTCTCTCTGTGCGCCCTCTCTCTCTGCACCCTCTCTCTCTCTCTGCGCCTCTTTCCCTCTCTCTGTGCTTGCTCTCCCTCCTTCTCTCTCTCTCTCCCCCTCCATCTCCTTCTCACATTCTCTCTCTCTCCCTCTCCCTTTCACTCTCTCTCTCTCTCTCCCTCTCACTCTCTCTCTCCCTCTCACTCTATCTCTCTCCCTCTCCTTCTCTCACCTTCCCTCCTTCTCTCACCTTCCCTCCTTCTCTCTCCTTCCCTCCTTCTCTCTCCCTCTCTCTCTCTCTCCCCCTCTCTCTCTCCCTCTCCTTCTCTCTCCCTCTCCTTCTCTCTCCCTCTCCTTCTCTCTCTCCCCCATTCTCTTCCTCTCCTTCTTCCTCTCTCTCTCTCCCTCTCCTTCTCTCTCTATATCTCCTTCTCACTCTCTCTCACCCTCCTCCCTTCTCTCTCCTTACCTCCTTCTCTCTCCCTCCCTCCTTCTCTCTCCCCCGCTCTCTCTCACTCTCTCTCTGCCTCTCTCTCTCTCCCCCCTCTCCTTCTCTCTCTCTCCCTCTCCTTCTCTCTCTCTCTCCTTCCCTCCTTCTCTCTCTCTCCCTCTCTCTCTCTCCCTCTCCTTTTCTCTCCCTCTCCTTTTCTCTCCCTCTCCTTCTCTCTCTCCCCCGCCCCATTCTCTTCCTCTCCTTCTCACTCTCTCTCTCCCTCTCCTTCTCTCTCTATCTCCTTCTCACTCTCTCTCCCACTCCTTCCTTCTCTCTCCTTCCCTGATTCTCTACCCTTCCCTCCTTATCTCCCTCCCTCTCCCCCTTCGGTGCCTTATGTGAGCCTCGCAGTGCGAATGCCCAACTCGCAATTTGCAAGCGTTACACACAAACTCGTAGTACAACAACTATATTAGTGATCTGTAACATTTCGTGGACATTTTGCAGAATCTGAGCTGAAGCTTTCTTTACCGTTAGTAGCACTGACATCAGCTCCTAAATCTGCACCTCTCAGCACAATGCTGTTAGCTCTGCCGATAGCTACAGGAAGGTAAAGCCAGGGCAAGAACTTAGTTTATAAAACACAGAAGCACATTTAGTAGGATAAAGAGTGTGATAAAATCACTCTAGCTAAACTGAAAGTGACCATGATCCTTCAGTATTAACAAAGGAATTTTAAAACAGAGATAGGACAATCACACTGCTGTTGAAAAAAAATAATCAGTCTATACTAAGGTTGTTATTGATAGAAGCTAATATGCTAGAGAGCAGAGCAATTACTAGAAAAATGTGATTTACATGTAAGATTTAATTAGGATACTGATATTTTTTTTTAAGTATTTTGTTAAGTTGTTTATTTTTTTCAACAATTACAGGGTCTCTTGGAGATAAGGCCACAATTGAAATCTATTTCTAAATTTAAAACGGTCACCTATATTTTATAATGTAGTAGACTTTTATTGCATTGTGGAATATTTAACCTTTTAGAATGGTTTATCACAATATATCCCTTTCTGGATCGCTACTTGTCGTGGTGAAGGGACTTGTGTACTTCATTGAGCTATACCATGTAGGATCACCCAAGATGAGCAGGTCAGACAAATCACAATCCACTGGAGAAGGAACTGGCAACCCACTCCAGTATCTTTGCTATGAAAACCTTATGGATTAGCATACCCAGACACAAGATGTGCCGGGTTTGCTGCGGTCCAAAGGGTCATGAAGAGTCGGACACGACTGAACAACTGAACACATTACAATATATAAACAAACCTGAACTGACCTAGGGCATCATAAGATGTAAACAGGCCCCTGAATCACTGGTCCTTTTACGATACTGGACTGAGACCATCAGATTACACAGTAAACAGCCCCCCGTTCTACATATATTCTGGGCGTGCTTCTATGTGTGACACTTGTTGTCCAGGCTCCTGAGGAATGCTGGGGTTGTACACATTGCCAGACTGTACCCCCCTCACTTCCCCTAAATAGGCACCTAAATCCAGTTTTATGTGATTAGGAGCTAATACGAGTCTTGATGGTCACGAGACACAGCTATGGGATTAGATATGAGAACAAAAACATACAGACCCCCACAACCCACCCACAAAGAAGGCAAGTCAGAGTGACAAGGTCATACAACAGGACCACCATGACTTAATCACATCAAATGGCCGCGTAGATTGGGGCGCACAATAAAGCACCCAAGATAGGGTCAGTTACCTGCAAGACATTAAATAAACAAGGGTAGGTAAACTGAACAATCCTGACCATTGGATGGCGTTACAAGGCCATGACATTTGTATTACGATACATATCCTTCTAGACTAGATTCCACAGCAGCACCTACATTTAGGAAGATTGTGACAAAGCCATGGTGATCGATGTCACTTTATAAGACAATTACAAATGGTGCTATGTTATAGGATCATGATTTCTGGTGTCATGCTGTAGGACAATGATTGGTGCCACATTACAAAACTAAAATGACTGGTATCAGTTTACAAGACTATGGTGGCTGGAGTCATATTACAAGACTTTGATGACTGGCATCATGTTATAAGACTTTGATAAACGGCATCATCTTACAAGACTATGATGGCATCACATTACAAGACTATGGTGGCTGGAGTCACATTTCAAGACAATGATGACTGGTGTTATGTTACAAGACTATGATAAATGGCATCATCTTACAAGACTATGATTAGTGGCATCACATTGTTAGACTATGATGGCTGGATTCCCTTACAAGGCTATAATAACTGGCATCATATTACAAGACTTTGATAAACGGCATCACCTTACAAGACTATAATGGCTAGAGTCACAATTACAAGACTATAATGGCTAGAGTCACATAACAAGACTATCATGGCTGGCATCACCTTACAAGACTATGATGGCTAGCGTCACATTACAAGACAATGATAAATGGCATCACCTTACAAGACTATCATGGCTGGCATCACATTACAAGACTATAATGGCTAGCGTCACATTACAAGACTATGATGACTGGCGTCACCTTACAAGACTATGATGACTGGCATCAGATTACCAGACCATGATGACTGGCATCACCTTACAAGATTATGATGGCTGGCGTCACATTACAAGACTATGATGACTGGCGTCACCTTACAAGACTATGATGACTGGCGTCACCTTACAAGACTATGATGACTAGCGTCACATTACAAGACTATGATGGCTGGCGTCACCTTACAAGACTATGATGACTGGCGTCACCTTACAAGACTATGATAACTGGCGTCACCTTACAAAAATATGATGACTGGCGTCACATTACAAGACTATGATGACTGGCATCGCCTTACAAGACTATGATGACTGGCGTCACATTACAAGACTATGATGACTGGCATCACCTTACAAGACTGTGATGACCGGCATCAGGTTACCAGACCATGATGACTGGCAACACCTTACAAGACTATGATGACTGGCGTCACATTACAAGACTATGATGACTGGCATCACCTTACAAGACTATGATGACCGGCATCAGGTTACCAGACCATGATGACTGGCATCACCTTACAAGAATATGATGGCTGGCGTCACATTACAAGACTATGATGGCTGGCATCGCCTTACAATACTATGATGACCGGCATTAGGGCATCCAGACTATCACGACTGGCATCACAGTAAAAACAATGTCTTAAGTCAATTTATCAGACCATTACGACTGGTGTTACAATCCAAGTCAAGAAAAGTGGCCAGTATTGAGTCACTTGACATGATGAGGTTTGGGTCAAAACTTAGAACTATATTTATCTTGTCACAAAGCAGGAAAAAAAATTTGGTGGACTGCAAAGTTCTTTGAAAAAAGAAGATTAAAGTGTAATAGTTTCACAGCTGTGACAAATAAGATCTAGATCAAAATTCCTTGGGCCTCATTCTATTAGCGGCCGTAAATCGGCCGTAAGGCTGCGATTCCTTGCGGGGGTTCAGTTAACTCGCGATTCTATTATACGGCCCCGCAAGGATCTCCCCTTACGGCCGGCCGCATATCTTGGAACCGGCCGTAATCTCAGAAATATAAAAACTGAAAAATAAATTCAAGCCTGCACTGTACAGCTCTGTAAATGCTAGGGATCATATTGGGGGACATGAGGATTAAAAGTAACCCACTCTCAAGCTTGCACATCAGCCCAAACCCGAGTTCAAATTAACTGTTTATTTTCCGGCTGCGGCGTGGGCGTGTCTGAGGTGCTCCAAGCACTCTGGACTTTTTACATGGATATTTTACGGATATTAAAAATAAAATATTTTACGGATTTGAGTACAGGATAATTATGTGCTATTTTTTCTAACACCTAAAATCCCTTTATAGTCTTCGCAAAGTGCAGGATGGCTTTATTTGAGCTATTTTATGTGCTTAATTGGTGCTAGCGAGACCTCTTTCCTGCAAGTAAGCTGCGGCTCGCTTTTAGCCTTGCAGAGAGGTTTCCCGGAGGAATTGAATTGCAAAACTCTTGCGGCCGTTTTAGATCAAAGGCTTTCCTCTGGCGCGAGCGGCCGCAAGAGATAGCAAGGCACCGGCCGCAAGCCTGCCGGAGCCTCCGGCCGTAAGGGAATAGAATAGCCGAATAGCTTGCGGCCGGTCCTTGCGGCCCCGCAACGGCTGCGGCCGCTAATAGAATGAGGCCCCTTGTGTTTAGATAAGACTTCTATGCGAAAATCCTCATGGGCACGCTTGGAGGCTTGTGACAGCCATGGCAACAAAGTAAAACATGGCAGCCTGCATAACAGAAGAGAATATAACATATATTTGACCCCAATGGTTATTTTTGCACCGGGGCCCTCAAGACACTAGCCCCACCACTGCCCACAACCTTTATCATCTGGGGACTGGTTACCTTCCAATGCTTATGGGGTCAGTCTTTGAGATCCCGAACATTTTACCCAAGATGGTATTACATGTAATACTAAATTTTCAACTAGTTTTTCACTGAGTTAAGTACTTTTTAATTACACGTGTGTTCCTTAATAATTTAAATATAACTGTGACCAATGGCAGTGCTAATATTTAAAGTGTTAGCCACTCCTCATGCCTCTGTTCCTGTAGACTTGGGGTTGAAAAGCTCTACATCTTCTATAACAATAATATATCTCCTTACATCTACAAAGACACTCTAAATCTCCTTGAGTAATGATGTATACTGATATAACCTATATATCCTGTAACAATGCTGTATAGGTGTTGCAGTATATTAGTATCAGATAGAAGCATGACCCATAGGTGCAGTATATTAGTATCAGATAGAAGCATGACCTATAGGTGCAGTATATTAGTATCAGATAGAAGCATGACCTATAGGTGCAGTATATTAGTATCAGATAGAAGCATGACCTATAGGTGCAGTATATTAGTATCAGATAGAAGCATGACCCATAGGTGCAGTATATTAGTATCAGATAGAAGCATGACCTATAGGTGCAGTATATTAGTATCAGATAGAAGCATGACCCATAGGTGCAGTATATTAGTATCAGATAGAAGCATGACCTATAGGTGCAGTATATTAGTATCAGATAGAAGCATGACCCATAGGTGCGGTATATTAGTATCAGATAGAAGCATGACCCATAGGTGCAGTATATTAGTGTCAGATAGAGGCATGACCCATAGGTGCAGTATATTAGTATCAGATAGAAGCATGACCTATAGGTGCAGTATATTAGTATCAGATAGAAGCATGACCTATAGGTGCAGTATATTAGTATCAGATAGAAGCATGACCTATAGGTGCAGTATATTAGTATCAGATAGAAGTATGACCTATAGGTGCACTATATTAGTATCAGATAGAAGCATGACCCATAGGTGCAGTATATTAGTATCAGATAGAAGCATGACCCATAGGTGCAGTATATTAGTATCAGATAGAAGCATGACCCATAGGTGCAGTATATTAGTATCAGATAGAAGCATGACCCATAGGTGCAGTATATTAGTATCAAATAGAAGCATGACCCAGTGGTGCAGTATATTAGTATCAGATAGAAGCATGACCCATAGGTGCAGTATATTAGTATCAGATAGAAGCATGACCCATAGGTGCAGTATATTAGTATCAGATAGAAGCATGACCCATAGGTGCAGTATATTAGTATCAGATAGAAGCATGACCCATAGGTGCAGTATATTAGTGTCAGATAGAGGCATGACCCATAGGTGCAGTATATTAGTATCAGATAGAAGCATGACCTATAGGTGCAGTATATTAGTATCAGATAGAAGCATGACCTATAGGTGCAGTATATTAGTATCAGATAGAAGCATGACCTATAGGTGCAGTATATTAGTATCAGATAGAAGTATGACCTATAGGTGCACTATATTAGTATCAGATAGAAGCATGACCCATAGGTGCAGTATATTAGTATCAGATAGAAGCATGACCTATAGGTGCAGTATATTAGTATCAGATAGAAGCATGACCCATAGGTGCAGTATATTAGTATCAGATAGAAGCATGACCCATAGGTGCAGTATATTAGTATCAGATAGAAGCATGACCCATAGGTGCAGTATATTAGTATCAAATAGAAGCATGACCCAGTGGTGCAGTATATTAGTATCAGATAGAAGCATGACCCATAGGTGCAGTATATTAGTATCAGATAGAAGCATGACCTATAGGTGCAGTATATTAGTATCAGATAGAAGCATGACCCATAGGTGCGGTATATTAGTATCAGATAGAAGCATGTCCTATAGGTGCAGTATATTAGTATCAGATAGAAGCATGACCTATAGGTGCGGTATATTAGTATCAGATAGAAGCATGACCTATAGGTGCAGTATATTAGTATCAGATAGAAGCATGACCTATAGGTGCAGTATATTAGTATCAGATAGAAGCATGACCCATAGGTGCAGTATATTAGTATCAGATAGAAGCATGACCTATAGGTGCAGTATATTAGTATCAGATAGAAGCATGACCCATAGGTGCAGTATATTAGTATCAGATAGAAGCATGACCTATAGGTGCAGTATATTAGTATCAGATAGAAGCATGACCCATAGGTGCAGTATATTAGTGTCAGATAGAAGCATGACCTATAGGTGCAGTATATTAGTATCAGATAGAAGCATGACCCATAGGTGCAGTATATTAGTATCAGATAGAAGCATGACCTATAGGTGCAGTATATTAGTATCAGATAGAAGCATGACCCATAGGTGCAGTATATTAGTATCAGATATAAGCATGACCCATAGGTGCAGTATATTAGTATCAAATAGAAGCATGACCCAGTGGTGCAGTATATTAGTATCAGATAGAAGCATGACCTATAGGTGCAGTATATTAGTATCAGATAGAAGCATGACCTATAGGTGCAGTATATTAGTATCAGATAGAAGCATGACCCATAGGTGCAGTATATTAGTATCAGATAGAAGCATGATCCATAGGTGCAGTATATTAGTATCAGATAGAAGCATGACCTATAGGTGCAGTATATTAGTATCAGATAGAAGCATGACCCATACGTGCAGTATATTAGTATCAGATAGAAGCATGACCCATAGGTGCAGTATATTAGTATCAGATAGAAGCATGACCTATAGGTGCAGTATATTAGTATCAGATAGAAGCATGACCTATAGGTGCAGTATATTAGTATCTGATAGAAGCATGACCCATAGGTGCAGTATATTAGTATCAGATAGAAGCATGACCCATAGGTGCAGTATATTAGTATCAGATAGAAGCATGACCTATAGGTGCAGTATATTAGTATCAGATAGAAGCATGACCTATAGGTGAAGTATATTAGTGTCAGATAGAAGCATGACCCATAGGTGCAGTATATTAGTATCAGATAGAAGCATGACCCATAGGTGCAGTATATTAGTATCAGATAGAAGCATGACCTATAGGTGCAGTATATTAGTATCAGATAGAAGCATGACCTATAGGTGCAGTATATTAGTGTCAGATAGAAGCATGACCTATAGGTGCAGTATATTAGTGTCAGATAGAGGCATGACCTATAGGTGAAGTATATTAGTGTCAGATAGAAGCATGACCCATAGGTGCAGTATATTAGTATCAGATAGAAGCATGACCTATAGGTGCAGTATATTAGTATCAGATAGAAGCATGACCCATAGGTGTAGTATATTAGTATCAGATAGAAGCATGACCCATAGGTGCAGTATATTAGTATCAGATAGAAGCATGACCTATAGGTGCAGTATATTAGTATCAGATAGAAGCATGACCTATAGGTGCAGTATATTAGTGTCAGATAGAAGCATGACCTATAGGTGCAGTATATTAGTGTCAGATAGAAGCATGACCCATAGGTGCACTATATTAGTATCAGATAGAAGCATGACCTATAGGTGCAGTATATTAGTGTCAGATAGAAGCATGACCCATAGGTGCAGTATATTAGTATCAGATAGAAGCATGACCCATACGTGCAGTATATTAGTGTCAGATAGAAGCATGACCTATAGGTGCAGTATATTAGTATCAGATAGAAGCATGACCTATAGGTGCAGTATATTAGTATCAGATAGAAGCATGACCTATAGGTGCAGTATATTAGTATCAGATAGAAGCATGACCTATAGGTGCAGTATATTAGTATCAGATAGAAGCATGACCTATAGGTGCAGTATATTAGTATCAGATAGAAGCATGACCCATAGGTGCAGTATATTAGTATCAGATAGAAGCATGACCTATAGGTGCAGTATATTAGTATCAGATAGAAGCATGACCTATAGGTGCAGTATATTAGTATCTGATAGAAGCATGACCCATTGGTGCAGTATATTAGTATCAGATAGAAGCATGACCTATAGGTGCAGTATATTAGTATCAGATAGAAGCATGACCCATAGGTGCAGTATATTAGTATCAGATAGAAGCATGACCTATAGGTGCAGTATATTAGTATCAGATAGAAGCATGACCTATAGGTGCAGTATATTAGTATCAGATAGAAGCATGACCTATAGGTGCAGTATATTAGTATCAGATAGAAGCATGACCTATAGGTGCAGTATATTAGTATCAGATAGAAGCATGACCCATAGGTGCAGTATATTAGTATCAGATAGAAGCATGACCTATAGGTGCAGTATATTAGTATCAGATAGAAGCATGACCTATAGGTGCAGTATATTAGTATCAGATAGAAGCATGACCCATAGGTGCAGTATATTAGTGTCAGATAGAGGCATGACCCATAGGTGCAGTATATTAGTATCAGATAGAAGCATGACCCATAGGTGCAGTATATTAGTATCAGATATAAGCATGACCCATAGGTGCAGTATATTAGTATCAGATAGAAGTATGACCCATACGTGCAGTATATTAGTATCAGATAAAAGCATGACCTATAGGTGCGGTATATTAGTATCAGATAGCAGCATGACCTATAGGTGCAGTATATTAGTATCAGATAGAAGCATGACCTATAGGTGCAGTATATTAGTATCAGATAGAAGCATGACCCATAGGTGCAGTATATTAGTATCAGATAGAAGCATGACCCATAGGTGCAGTATATTAGTATCAGATAGAAGCATGACCCATAGGTGCAGTATATTAGTATCAGATAGAAGCATGACCCATAGGTGCAGTATATTAGTATCAGATAGAAGCATGACCTATAGGTGCAGTATATTAGTATCAGATAGAAGCATGACCTATAGGTGCAGTATATTAGTATCAGATAGAAGCATGACCTATAGGTGCAATATATGAGTTTCAGATAGAAGCATGACCCATAGGTGCAGTATATTAGTATCAGATAGAAGCATGACCTATAGGTGCGGTATATTAGTATCAGATAGAAGTATGACCTATAGGTGCAGTATATTAGTATCAGATAGAAGCATGACCCATTGGTGCAGTATATTAGTATCAGATAGAAGCATGATCCATAGGTGCAGTATATTAGTATCAGATAGAAGCATGACCTATAGGTGCAGTATATTAGTATCAGATAGAAGCATGACCTATAGGTGCGGTATATTAGTATCAGATAGAAGCATGACCCATAGGTGCAGTATATTAGTGTCAGATAGAAGCATGACCTATAGGTGCAGTATATTAGTATCAGATAGAAGCATGACCCATTGGTGCAGTATATTAGTATCAGATAGAAGCATGACCCATTGGTGCAGTATATTAGTATCAGATAGAAGCATGACCCATAGGTGCGGTATATTAGTATCAGATAGAAGCATGACCTATAGGTGCAGTATATTAGTATCAGATAGAAGCATGTCCTATAGGTGCAGTATATTAGTGTCAGATAGAGGCATGACCCATAGGTGCAGTATATTAGTATCAGATAGAAGCATGACCCATAGGTGCGGTATATTAGTATCAGATAGAAGCATGACCTATAGGTGCAGTATATTAGTATCAGATAGAAGCATGACCCATTGGTGCAGTATATTAGTATCAGATAGAAGCATGACCCATTGGTGCAGTATATTAGTATCAGATAGAAGCATGACCCATAGGTGCGGTATATTAGTATCAGATAGAAGCATGACCTATAGGTGCGGTATATTAGTATCAGATAGAAGCATGACCTATAGGTGCAGTATATTAGTGTCAGATAGAAGCATGACCCATTGGTGCAGTATATTAGTATCAGATAGAAGCATGACCCATTGGTGCAGTATATTAGTATCAGATAGAAGCATGACCTATAGGTGCAGTATATTAGTATCAGATAGAAGCATGACCTATAGGTGCAGTATATTAGTATCAGATAGAAGCATGACCTATAGGTGCGGTATATTAGTATCAGATAGAAGCATGACCCATAGGTGCAGTATATTAGTATCAGATAGAAGCATGACCTATAGGTGCAGTATATTAGTATCAGATAGAAGCATGACCCATAGGTGCAGTATATTAGTATCAGATAGAAGCATGACCTATAGGTGCAGTATATTAGTATCAGATAGAAGCATGACCTATAGGTGCAGTATATTAGTATCAGATAGAAGCATGACCCATAGGTGCAGTATATTAGTATCAGATAGAAGCATGACCTATAGGTGCAGTATATTAGTATCAGATAGAAGCATGACCTATAGGTGCAGTATATTAGTATCAGATAGAAGCATGACCCATAGGTGCAGTATATTAGTATCAGATAGAAGCATGACCTATAGGTGCAGTATATTAGTATCAGATAGAAGCATGACCTATAGGTGCGGTATATTAGTATCAGATAGAAGCATGACCTATAGGTGCAGTATATTAGTGTCAGATAGAAGCATGACCCATTGGTGCAGTATATTAGTATCAGATAGAAGCATGACCCATTGGTGCAGTATATTAGTATCAGATAGAAGCATGACCTATAGGTGCAGTATATTAGTATCAGATAGAAGCATGACCCATACGTGCAGTATATTAGTATCAGATAGAAGCATGACCCATAGGTGCAGTATATTAGTATCAGATAGAAGCATGACCCATAGGTGCGGTATATTAGTATCAGATAGAAGCATGACCTATAGGTGCAGTATATTAGTGTCAGATAGAAGCATGACCTATAGGTGCAGTATATTAGTATCAGATAGAAGCATGACCCATACGTGCAGTATATTAGTATCAGATAGAAGCATGACCTATAGGTGCAGTATATTAGTGTCAGATAGAAGCATGACCTATAGGTGCAGTATATTAGTATCAGATAGAAGCATGACCCATAGGTGCGGTATATTAGTATCAGGACCCAGCAGTGCCATATATGAGAGGTCCTGTATTCCCAGCATTTCCCATCAGGCGGCTGCAGGTTGTGCGCTATCACAGACCCTGCCAGGCCTCCAATCCTCTGTTTCATGAGACAGATCTGTTTCTCTTTACTGTCAGCTTCTCATTCCTTATACACCATCTTTCAGAGCTCATTAAGGGCTGCCAGCTATTTACAGGCTTAATAAAAACAGAGCTATTTCATTAACCCCTTCCACACCAGGACTTGGAACGCCGACTAAATACACAGCTGGAACTATCAATTCTGCTCAGTTTTAATGAAATTATTTGTGTATCATAATATATCAGAAAAAGCAAATATATCCTCGGACTTGAAGTTATATTTGAATTATATAAATAGACATTTCTATGTCATATAGTAGATACAATACATAAATGGACACGTAGAGAGATACACACACACACGACTGGTAGATATATGATAGGTGACGGACAGAGAGGTAGCTGGGTGACTATATGTAAGAATAAGAGAAATAGACAGACCTATAGAGAGGTGGTGACATTTAATGTACCCCCCAATAACTCACAGACATTTCATGTGCCCCCCAATGACTCGTAGACATTTCATGTGCCCCCCACACATATATTTCAAATGCCCCCAATGACTCACACACCAGTCCTGTGTCCCCACCTGCCACCTGTGTGCTTTCCATCCTGGTAGCCGCCTCTCTCCTAATCTGCGGTAATCCTGATGAGATCACCCCTTGGGAGCAGCCCATCCCATCCTGGGACCCCTTAACAAGAAGCAGATGTGTGAATGTGCAAGGGGAGCCAGGTCAAGCATTTTAATGAGCTGAGGAGTAGCAGTGAGAAGGAGGGCACCACCTATCCTGACAGATATTTAGGATTCTTTTGTTCCCATGAAGTGAGACAACCTATAGACATACTACAGAAGTGAGACAACCTATAGATATACTGTCCAGAAGTGAGAATCCTATAGATATACTGCCCAGAAGTGAGAATCCTATAGATATACTGCCCAGAAGTGAGAATCCTATAGATATACTGTCCAGAAGTGAGACATCCTATAGATATACTGTCCAGAAGTGAGACATCCTATAGATATACTGCCCAGAAATGAGACAACCTATAGATATACTGCCCAGAAGTGAGAATCCTATAGATATACTGCCCAGAAGTGAGAATCCTATAGATATACTGCCCAGAAGTGAGACATCCTATAGATATACTGCCCAGAAGTGAGAATCCTATAGATATACTGCCCAGAAGAGAGACATCCTATAGATATACTGCCCAGAAGTGAGAATCCTATAGATATACTGCCCAGAAGTGAGACATCCTATAGATATACTGTCCAGAAGTGAGCCATCCTATAGACTTTCTATAGAAATGAGACATCCTATAGATATACTACAGAAGTGAGACATCCTATAGACATACTATAGAAATGAGACATCTTATAGACATACTATAGAAGTGAGACATTCTATAGACATACTACAGAAGGGAGACGTCTCACATGAAAGAAATGCTAAACACATTAAACCATCACAATTTTATATTTATCTAGAAACTATGGGTCACCTTTTAAACTGGTGTGTGGCATATTACTAATTTTGTTTAGGAATCCAAAGTCTGATTTCCTTTTTTCATTTGTGTTTATGACAATATAGAAAAGGAATTTTAAAGAATATATATAATATATATATAATTACAAATAATTAGCTTTATCTTTAATGCACCAACATATTCCGCCATATTGCAAGTGGAGGGTCCTGGGTATAATGCATGTATAATGCTTTCCCTAAAGCATCATGTAAGAATATATATATATATATACACATATAATACAGAAAATAAATATCACATTTGTGTTCAAATTTGAATATCAAAAAATTATTATTTACAGAACTTCCAGAAATAGTTATTGCACTGCACTCTGGGAAACCGGGCGGGGATATGCAAACAAGCTCACAATGCATTTTTACTCTTAAATCCAAAAAACACTTTATATAAGGCCCTTTTTAGGCATATGCAACAACGATATTTCTGGGAATATATATATTAAGTTTACTAAATATATGACAACAAACATTTTTGTTATATACAATGGTCAGATTATATGGGCAGACATAACGGACAGGTTATATTGGTAGATATAATGGGCTAGCATATGTCCTCCTTGTGCTTTATTCTAATCGCTCTCTTTGAATCCTCCTTTGAATAGGGTGGCTCAGTGTGGTCCAGTCTTGGCCTGGTCACAGCACAGTATAGTGAGGTGCGCTGCTGTGATGCTGCCAGTTGGGTGACAGTTTGCATGTTTGAGGAGTGCTGCTGTCTGGCACGGTATTCCCATGGATATGCTGAACACATCATGACATTGCGCTGCAAATTGCTGCATCAGCACATTCCAGCACCAGCCATGCCCCCCAACCCTTGCCCCCCCCCCAACCCCTGCTCTAATCTCTTTACCAGCCCCCCTTCTCTTTACGTGTTTATACTACACACACAGACCATTGGTTCAGACTCTCCAGAACAGGGGGTTTAAGACATTACAGAGAGGCTTCTATCCAAACAGTGGGTAAGCCCAGGGTCTGGAGGGGGAGGGGGGCATGGAGGAGAGGTCTCCTATCTCTTGTTTATAATACTAGCCAAAAATCACATTTCATAGCCATCTTGTGTCACTGAACAAACTGTAATAGTTTAAGACACTTCTTAAATGACCACGGAACAACACTTAAAGATAGGCCAAATGTCTTTACACTATATATGTATAATATATATATATATATATATATATATATATATATATATATATATATATAATTAAAATCCCAGTTATCCGGCACTCTCAAGCAACCGGCACCGACATCAATTCCCCATTTGAACAAAACTCCTGCTACACCAACATAAACAGTTCGAGACTGCGAAAAAAAAAATATATATATATTATTATTATCTTTATTTATATCGCGCCAACATATTCCGCAGCGCTGTCCATAGCAGAAAACAAATTAAACACCTTGTAAAGAATGGAGGGCCTGTTTTTGAGCATAAAATCAAATGTACATAAAGAGCTTCTTTCCAAGGCACTGACACAAAATTGAAAACTCGCAAACTTACAGTCTAATGGCCCAGTTTAGGTACTATTGTCTTTTTATAGGCATTTTGACGGTTTTGAGGGGGTTTAAGGGTCGTTTAGACCCTTTTTTTCAGGGACTACCAATTAACCGGCAACTACACCTGTGGGTGCTGGATAACGGGGAGTTTACTGTATATATATATATATATATATATTAAACAATAGTTCACAAGAACATACCCTCCTTAAACAGATGCTGCAGCTGCAAGAAGCAGTCCAAAATATAAAATGGAGCTCTGTATAACATATAATTGCTTATAAAAGTCAAATATTTATAACCCGTGTTTGTATTTTACTTTCAAAAAGACTTTCCCCATTATCCCGTTTAGTAATTCAATGAATCATAGAGACAAATGATTGCCGTCATCTTTTTTTTCTGGTCCAGACCCCACTGTTTCCATTAGCCCCACATCATTTACAATTGATAAAACCTGGTTTTAATTTGCGGGATTAAAAAAAATGACTGGCAGTCACAAATGTATTTAGATTTTGAGTGAAAAATGTGGACACTTTCTTGGAAGGTCCTCAAGTCTTTTCCATCCATAAATAACATAATCAGATAACAAGAGGCTTGTGGGAGGGAGGGCACATGCTGTTTTTATAGTATATCAGTACTCTGGTTACAGGGAATGTAATATCATAAAATATCTCTGTAGAGCACCTCTCCCTCTTGAAGCACAATGGGCCATACCTACTAAGGTTGTGGCTGACTCTCCGTGACACACCAGGCACACCTTTATGTCCATAGTCATGCTGATCCACTTAGTATTCATGGCAGAGATACTGGAGTGGGTTGCCAGTTCCTTCTCCAGTGGGCGGCATCATACAGCTCCTGGTATTCCCAGGTGGTCTGCCTTCCAAGCTCAGCCCTTTACTAATGAGAGACCTCTTTAATACCTATGTTATTTCATTTAGGCTCTTTTTGAAGAAGCTCTGTAGAATAGGACAGGGGTCTCCAAGCCATGGCTCTTTACCGACCAGAATATGACTAGATAGCAAAATAAAAGGAAACATGGATCTTTAGCTCTACCAGAATCCTTTGCTGCAGCAGAACCTGT
This sequence comes from Discoglossus pictus, assembly GCA_027410445.1. NCBI lineage: Eukaryota > Metazoa > Chordata > Amphibia > Anura > Alytidae > Discoglossus > Discoglossus pictus. The sequence goes on from CM050175.1 coordinate 21,135,944, forward strand.
CTGTATTGATAAGAAGCATAAGGCCCATCTAGTCTGCCCATTCTGTCTACCAACAATGCTTGACTTAATTAAGCCTTGGGTTAGCCTTATGCTTACCCTAGGCATTACTATTATTGTGTTTGACCACTACCCTTTCTGTAAAGTAATATTTTTGCATTGCCCGGCAGGATTTATTAACAGATTTACATGTTATAGTCTATGAACTATTTAAGTATTTTGCAGGTGAATCAGTAGTGTATTAAAAAAAAATGTTGGCCAATCAGAGGCAGCTAATACATTTTAACAATCAGTGATGGCAGTTTGTGCAGGAAGGAATCATGGGAAGTGTAGTCCCCCTTTAGAAGGAAGCTGGGGAAGACAGACACTGATCTGTAGCTCTCTGCATTGAGCTGCTGCTGGCTGAAGGTTATTAAATGTATGTGTATAACATGACTCAATGTCATATGTGTTTCTGATATAAACCTAACCGCATTAGTAAGAACTGAAAAGAGCCACTGATATTATTCCATGTCTATCTATCTATCTATCTCTAATGATTATTATTTACTGGCGACTTGCCTGTCAAAAAATGTCGGTCAATAAAATTTATATGTTGTGAAATTTGTTTGCAGCACAAAATGAGTCTGCTACATTAAAAAGAAATACACATTTTTTTTTTTACTTGGTATGCGTCTTATCGTATTATCCGTAAGTGTTTTCCGTGGATAGAGTGCTGTCGCCTCGTTTTCGTTTTGTTCGGCCGCCATTTTTTCTCTCGCTTAGCGAATTTTTTAGTATCTAAACTCTTTTATTTTGGGTTAAACGAAGGTGTAAGTCGTTTTTATGAGGTCCTGGATGCTTGCTCTTGCTGTAGGTAACCTTTTTATTTATGTGGACTGTGTATTTAGTGTGTTTTATCTTTTTTTCTGTCCGCGGGTTGCGTCTGATTTTTGCGATGTCGTAATGTGTGTTATGCGCCTTCGCGGATTATCCGTAAGTGGTTTTCGTGGTGAGAGAGCTGTAGCCTCGTTTTCGTTTTGTTCGGCCGCCATTTTTTCTCTCGCTTAGCGTTTTTTTTAGTGTCTAAACTTTTTTATTTTGAGGTAAATGAAGGTGTAACTTGCTTTTTTGAGTTCGTGGATGGTCCCTCTTGCTGTCGGTAATGTTTTTATGTATGTGCTGTGTGTATTTTGGCTAAGCCCGTCAAATCGTGCGGACCACGCAAACAGCGTGACGACGACTCGTAGCAGGACAATTATAATATGTGATTATTATTACTGTTTATTTGTAACACGCTAACATATTCCGTAGCGCCTTGCAAAAGTATTCACCCCCCTTTTTGCGTTTTGTTGCCTCACAACCTGGAATTAACATGGATTGTTTGAGGATTTGCATCATTTAATTTACAGAACATGCCCACAACTTTGAAGATGTTTTTTTTTTGTGTGAAGCAAACCACAAATAGGACAAAATAATAGAAAAAGTCAATGTGCATAACTATTCACCCCCTAAAGTCAATACTTTGTAGAGCAAAGTTTTGCGGCAATCACAGCTCCAAGTCGCTTTGGATAAGTCTCTATGAGCTTGCCACATCTTACCACTGGGATTGTTGCCCATTCCTCCTTGCAAAACTGCTCCAGCTCCTTCAGGTTGGATGGTTTGCGCTTGTGATCAGCAATCTTTATGTCTGACCACAGATTTCCTATTGGATTGAGGTCTGGGCTGTGACTAGGCCATTCCAACACATTTACATGTTTCCCCTTAAACCCCCCAAGTGTTGCTTTAGCAGTGTGTTTGGGGTCATTGTCCTGCTGGAAGGTGAACCTCCGTCCTAGCCTCAAATCACGCACAGAGTGGTACAGGATTTGCTCAAGAATATCCCTGTATTTGGCACCATCCATCTTTCCCTCAACTCTGACCATTTTCCCAGTCCCGGCTGCTGAAACACCTCCCCACAGCATGATGCTGCCACCACCATGTTTCACTGTGGGGATGGTGATCTTTGGGTGATGTGATGAGTTGGGTTTGCGCCAGACATAGCGTTTTCTTTGATGGCCGAAAAGTTCAATTTTAGTCTCATCAGACCAGAGCACCTTCCTCCATACATTTTGGGAGTCTCCCACATGCCTTTTCGCAAACTCAAAACGTGCCAGTTTGTTTTTTGCTGAAAGTAATGGCTTTCTTTTGGCCACTCTGCCATAAAGCCCAACTCTATGGAGCGTACGGCTTATTGTCGTCCTAAGTACAGATACTCCAGTCTCTGCAGCTCCTCCAGGGTTACCTTAGGTCTCTGTGCTGCCTCTCTGATTAATGCCCTCCTTGCCCGGTTCGTGAGTTTTGGTGGGGGGCCGTCTCTTGGCAGGTTTGCTGCTGTGCCATGTTCTTTCCATTTGGTTATGATAGATTTGATGGTGCTCACAGGTGGACATCATTTCACTAATTATGTGACTTCAGAAGGTAATTGGTTGCACCAGAGCTTTTTATGGGTTTGGGGGTGAATACATACGCACATGCCAATTTTCTGTTTTCTATTTCTAAAAAATAGTTTTATGTATATATTTTTCTCATTTCACTTCGCCGACTTAGACTATTGTGTTCTGATCCATCACATAAAATTCAGATTAACAAAACATTGAACTTAAGGCTGTAATGTAACACAATAGGTAAAAAGTCAAGACGGTGAATACTTTTGCAAGGCACTGCACATGCCTTGTGAACAAGGCAAAACAATATAACACATTACAAAGATGGAGGGCCCTGTCACCCCGACAATCCGCTGTCCATAGAGCTCTCCCCAAAGCGCCATGCAAGATTGAAAACTGTCGGACTTACAATCTAAAAGTTTTGGGTGCGGTACAGGAGGGTGAGAATTGCAGTGTCCATGTTAAGGAGGGAGGTTATAAGCTTCTTTAAACAGGTGTGTTTTTAGGGAGGTTTAGTGAAGGAGGATAAACAGGTGGAGCAAGGCAAAGAGTTCCAGAGAATAGGGGCAGCGCAAGAAAAGTTCTGAAGGTGGGAGTGAGAGGAGGTGATGAGAGAGGAGGAAAGAAGAAGGTCATTAGCAGAGCGTTGAGAGCGGGTGGGGGAATATTTGGAGATGAGAGCAGAGATATAAGGGGGTGCAGTGTTGTTGAGGGTTTTGTAAGATAGGGTCATGATTTTAATTTTATTCTGGAGGCTACGGGAAGCCAGTGGAGTGATTGAGAGAGAAATGCTGCAGATACTGAGCGTTTAGTATGGTAGATGGGTCTAGCGGAGGCATTCAATATGGATTGAAGTGGGGATAGATGGGTGGTGGGTACGCCAGCCAGAAGTGAGTTGCAGTAGTCTAGATGGGAAATGATGAGGGAATGTATAAGAATCTCAGTTGTGTCTTGTGTAAGGTAGTGACATATTCTGGAGATGTTTTTTATATTGAAAAGACAAGATTTTGTTAGTGACTGTATGTGGGGAATGAATGAGAGGGCAGGGTCCAGTAGAACCCCAAGACAACGGGCTTGGGAGGTGGGAGTATTGATGTTATTGTCCATTGTGAGAGAGATGTGAGGAATTGAAGCTGTAGTAGAGGGTGGGAAGATTAGGGGTTTCGTCGTAGACATGTTGAGTCTGAGGTGGTGGGTGGGCATCCAGGAGGATATGCTTGAGAGGAAGTTGGAAACTCGTGCTAGAAGAGATGGGGATAGATCAGGTGCTGAGAGGTAGATTTGAGTGTTGTCTGCATAGACAGTCCAAAAGATTGTCTTTGCTCCTTAGAGCTTACAATTTATATGATATCATAGAATTCAAGAATATCAAACGATTATATAAAGTTCAAGAGGGAAGTATCTTCAAGAGAAAGAAAAAATGCCATAACAAGAGGCCTTTTTTTGAGGTTGTAAAGCAGAAGATTTAGGGGTAATGTGAGAAAGCTACAATCCTTGTTGTAAAGTGGCTCTAAGTGGAACAGGGTCATTTAAGATTTTTAAGCATGTCTGAGTTAAGTAAAAAGGCTCTCATGCAGATTAATTATAGATAATAGAATGGGCAGGCGAGATGTGCCTTTTGATTTTTATCTGTTGTTAGATCCATGCTTTTATTTAAAGGAGAAGAAATGTAAATACATTTTGGGAACCATATATGTTTGGTTATATATATGTACCAGCCTTAAAAGAGGAGCCAGAAATGACGTGGGAACTCAGCTCCCAAATATTAGTCCAGCCGTGTATAAGGAGCATCTCTGAGTAGAAGGTGTCCCATTCACTCTCATCAGAGGGACATCAAAACGAGAAGTCGCTAATTATAATATGGACTAGGAAATCGCCAGTCAAAAATGACAGGAAAAAATTGTAAGGCTGGCAATGCTGTTTGCCACACAATGTGAGGCTTTTGCTCCTATGAACACCTACATTGGTTTTATTTTCAAAGTCCCGCATGCCTGGCGTTGTTCGTGTTACTGTTTTCGCCGTAGTGTATTTTCTAAGTCCCACGTTGTTCGTGTGTGTTACTGTCTTCAGCGTCCTGTGTTTACTAAGTTCTGCGGGCCTGGTGTTTCAGAGCCTCATTTTCATCCTGTTTCAAAAATTTGACGTTTTTCGGCCGCCATTTTTTCCCTTGCTTAGCCGATTTTCGAAAACCGTGAAAAATGGCTCCAATTAGTTTGCAACTTCACTCCCAGGCTTCCTGGCTCTCCCCCTGTGTTGTGTGTGAGTGTGTTATTATTTTTTATTATTATTTTGGTTATTTTTCAGTGTTTTCGAGTTACGCTTTTGAACCAACTGCAAGGCTCAACTGCTCGCCTCGCTTCACAAGGCGACTTTTGCGCTCATTGCAGCCTAAGTCATGCGTGCGTCAATGGCTTGCCTCACTTCGCAAGACTTGCAGGTATGACTCGCTGCGCAAGGGACGCAAGTGCGTGACCAACATCGCAAACGTCAATGACAACTATATATGTGATTATATATAGCACTTATATTATATTAAAAAGTACAGACCAAAACAATGTTATCCTTTAGCACTGAGCTGCAAGAGTAGTGCGATTGTCATTATTTAGGAATAATTTAGTAGTTATTAATGTATCTGTAAAACCTCCTAACATGTGTCTAATCTAGTTGATACATTTTAGCTCAATACCTGGTAGCAATCCTTTTGTGTATAATGATTATCTCCAAATCACACATTTGTCTATAATACACTCCTGATAAACAACTATTTGTAGTTTTTAAGAAAAACTACCCGACCAAGTACACAACAGCTGGTAAGATAAAAACGTACAATATTATCCCAGTGGTGCCGTCAGCCTCCTGTATATACAATACGCGGCTTCCCATAAATCTGCCCTGGGTTGACCTTCCAGGACTCTGTTTTTAGGTAAAGAATTTTTCCAAGATTACAAGCTTTCCGGACATTTATGGGTCTGAATCATCACAAAGTATGTTTTACTCAGGGGCTGTACATATATATTTGGTAAATATAGATGTTTTTCCTCCCAATGTGGTATTTAGCAATGCTTTTCGGAAATATTTAAAAGCTTCACTATTACTCCACATAATATTGCCCATAATCACTAATATAGTTTCTATAGCATGTGTAACGATCCAGAAACTATTTGTACGGATTTACTACATGCCGCAGTGTGCAATGGACGGGGGGGATAGAGAGGGGAAAAGGGACAGAAAGGGGGAAAGAGACACAGAGGAGGGAGGAGGGGAAAGAGACACAGAGGAGGGAGGAGGGGAAAGAGACACAGGAGGAAAGGGATAAAGAGACAGAGGGAGAAAGAGACACAGGGGAGGGAGGAGGGGAAAGAGACACAGGAGGAAAGGGAGAAAGAGACAGAGGGAGAAAGAGACACAGGGGAGGGAGCAGGGGAAAGAGACACAGGAGGAAAGGGAGAAAGAGACAGAGGGAGAAAGAGACACAGGGGAGGGAGAAGGGGAAAGAAACACAGGAGGAAAGGGAGAAAGAGACAGAGGGAGAAAGAGACAAAGGGGAGGGAGGAGGGGTGAAAGAGACACAGGGGTAAGAGACACAGGAGGAAAGGGAGAAAGAGACATAGGGGAGGGAGGAGGGGAAAGAGACACAGGAGGAAAGGGAGAAAGACAGAGGGAGAAAGAGACATAGGGGAGGGAGGAGGGGTGAAGAGACACAGGGGAAAGAGACAGAGGGAGAAAGAGACATAGGGGAGGGAGGAGGGGAAAGAGACACAGGAGGAAAGGGAGAAAGAGACAGAAGGAGAAAGAGACATAGGGGAGGAAGGAGGGGTGAAGAGACACAGGGGAAAAAGAGGGAACGAGATTCAGGGGAGGAAGAGGGCGGCAAAGAGACACAAGGGTGGGAGTGGGGGGAAGAGACACATGTAATATTATACCGCCATTTATGACAGGTAAATGACTAGTCACATATAATAGTTGTCAAACTGTGAGACGTCGTCACACTATGCGTGGTGCGTACGAGTTTGGTGATGCGCGCCGCAGGCACTCATCGCTTGCGAGCCTCGCAAAGCAAGGCGAGCCGTTAACACGTAGCACTTGGGCGATGAGCTGCCAAACGCATAGCACTTTACACATCTAACTACGAAATACTAAATACACTATTACAAAATCCGGAAAATGCTCACAAGCCGCGTACCACATTAATAACATTACAACTATACAATGCCGCTTTACACAATATACCAACGGCTTTACCTCGCGCACGCAGCCTATTTACAATGCACACTTCAAACATTCATTACACTTTATAAGCAGCGCACTAACACTCACAATGTATATTCTATGCAGACGCAAAATACAGATTGTTAGCTCTTCAGCCTATTGCTCGCTGCATACATGAATTATAAATCATTAAAATATATTAATTTATTGAATAAATCATTAATTATTACTTAACTTCATATACATAGAAATATATATCTCTCTTAGAGGACCAAAAGTACACGACTGGAGAGGCACGCAATGAGCGCCGAAGGTCCTCACAGTACAAAACGGTTTACATTATGTGTCAATTTTTTGTTGTTTAATTGTTTCTATTTTGTTAATATTAATTTGGGTATGGGATCTCTAGAACCGGATACACCTAAATGATGTAAAATAATGAGTGCTTATTGCATAAAACTCCCTTACTGATTAATATTCATATTTAATATCCATTACCCTACTCCCATGTTAATCATACGAGGGCTTTTTGTAGGGTTCTCATTTCTGTACCTTTTAGCGGTTTGTTCCTACCTTAAAATCTATGAGTTCCCTTACCTTGCGCAGAACAGAATCCAGTGGTTTATTGTATATAAGTAAAATCTCTGCTATATTTGATTGATTTTGGGCCAAGTTGCTGTATTTATGTGTAAGTGCAGTTTGTAAGATTTGTGGCTGCGGTGATATGTTACTAGAATGTACTTCCAACAACCCAGGGCACACACATGCCAGTTTATACACACGCTTAGCATTCCTGCTTAATTAGTCTGTTTATTATCTGCTAGTAACAAAGGCCAGTTGCTCACAGACATGAGAGACACATACCTCAGACCCCAGCCACACAGGCGCCCCCTCCCTTTATTCAGCTCCTCCTACTCACAGACAGGGCAACTCACCCCCCTCTAGGGATAACTCCCCATTCCAATCTCCTTAATGAGGGGGGCTAATTGGAAAGAAAACACATTAATGACAATATCTATTGGATGGTCACATGCCAGTCTCAGTCACCAGAGGATTTCTGGCCAGATCGGTCACCCCCCTGGGAATCTGGGCATTGCACAGTTAGCCGGCGCACATTCCAATTCTACTTATATAGATTAGCTGTATTGTTAGAGTTAGTTATGGCTTTACTTGCTCCAAGGGGCAAGGACGGAGTTGTGTAAAGATGCTGCAGGCAAGAAATAGGGTGATATGCTATAAGGAAAGGCTTCACCATTATTCTATGTAAAATTGTCCGCCATAAATAATAACAGTGATTTATTCCTGGGAATATACTCAAACGAAGGATGATTCAATATGGAAGCTCTTTAGTTCTCCCAGTACAGTACAGAGAGGTGGTTCTTAACCTTTTTTTGGTCTGGGGACTGGCTGGTCACCTACTAATGCTCATGAGGACTGCTCATGAGGACTGTCTGGTTAGTATCCAATGCTCATGAGGACTGGATGGTTACCATTCAATGCTCATGGGGACCGGCCGGTTACCATCTAATGCTCATGGAGACTGTCTGTTTACCTTCCAATGCTTATGGGGACCAGCTGGTTTCCTTCCACTGCTCACGGGTACTGGATGGTTACCATTCAATGCTTATGGGGACCGGCCGGTTACCATCTAATGCTGACGGGTACTGGATGGCTACCATTCAATGCTCATGGGTACCGGCCGGTTACCATCTAATGCTCACGGAGACTGTCTGGTTACCATTCAATGCTCATGGGGACTGGCTGGTTACCATCAAATGCTCATGGGGGACTGTCTGGTTACTATCCAATGCTCATGCAGAGCGGCTGGTTACCTTCCAATGCTTACGGGGACCAGCTGGTTACCTTCCACTGCTCACGGGTACTGGATAGTTACCATTCAATGCTCATGGGGGACTGTCTGGTTACTATCCAATGCTCATGGGGAGAGGCTGGTTACCTTCCAATGCTCATGGGGACTGGCTGGTTACCTTCCAATGCTTATGGGGACCAGTTGGTTACCTTCCACTGCTCACGGGTACTGGATAGTTACCATTCAATGCTCATGGGAACTGGCTGGTTACAATCTAATGTTCATGGGTACTTGATGGTTACCATTCAATGACCCCCTGGTTACCATCCAATGCTCATGGGGACTGTCTGGTTACCTTTATGTGCTCATGGACGAAATGGTCACCTTCTAATGGTCATGGGGACTATCTGAGAGATCAAGAACAAGGAGATTGTCCCATGTAACTTACTGAATTTACATCCAGCTTTGCACTGACTTGAATATATTATAGTTTAAATAGCCGTGTCTAATGGTGATGTTATGTATACAATGTTAGGTTCTCCTTATTCCTGAGGACCGGTACTGGTGCTAGGACCAGCTGCAGAAACCACTGACTTAGAGAATTGACGGGAGAGGGGGATAAGACAGAAACCTTCAAATATATCAAAGGATTTAAGACAGTTCAAGATGGAAGGATCTTTGACAAAAAAGAGCAAAGAACTAGAGGTCGAAGGTAGAAGATTTAGGGGTAATGTAAAAACTAGTAGATAACTGGAGCAGACTTCCAGTGTTATAGTCAAACACAGTTAAGAAATATAATTATAACGCTATCCTGCGGTTCAAGTCAAACCTTTAAGAATATATAATGGACAGATCAGATTGGCATTTTTACTTCTTAACTGTTGTCAAAATCAATGTTTTATGGGATAATAATTCAATGACAGAGCTGTATCTGTATATACTAATAGTACAAGGCAGACAAAGGGTGTTTATGCTGCAGACAGGTTTGGGTGCAGTGACACTACCTGTGGGTGCTATATAGCTGCAGGCAGGACTAGGGGGGCAGACAATGATTATTTGTGGGTGCTATATAGCTGCAGGCAGAACTAGGATGCAGATAATGATTATTTGTGGGTGCTATATAGCTGCAGGCAGAACTAGGGTGCAGACAATGATTATTTGTGGGTGCTATATAATTGCAGGCAGAACTAGGGTGCAGACAATGATTATTTGTGGGTGCTATATAGCTGCAGGCAGAACTAGGGGGGCAGACAATGATTATTTGTGGGTGCTATATAGCTGCATGCAGAACTAGGGGGGCAGACAATGATTATTTGTGGGTGCCATATAGCTGCAGACAGAACTAGGGTGCAGACAATGATTATTTGTGGGTGCTATATAACTGCAGGCAGAATTAGGGGGGCAGACAATGATTATTTGTGGGTGCTATATAACTGCAGACAGAACTAGGGTGCAGACAATGATTATTTGTGGGTGCTATATAACTGCAGGCAGAATTAGGGGGGCAGACAATGATTATTTGTGGGTGCCATATAACTGCAGACAGAACTAGGGTGCAGACAATGATTATTTGTGGGTGCTATATAATTGCAGGCAGAACTAGGGTGCAGCAATGATTATTTGTGGGTGCTATATAGCTGCAGGCAGAACTAGGGGGGCAGACAATGATTATTTGTGGGTGCTATAGTTGCAGTGGTGGGTGCTCAGGGCAGGATTAGGCTGCAGAGACTATAGTTTTGGATTCAGTTAGGTGCTTTAGTGCTGTAGTCTGTGTATATATCTATGTGCGGGACCTGCATTAGGCGATTACATGTGATGATGTCAGCATGTACAGGAAAGGCTCAAGGTGTGAGTGTTCTGGGGCAGGGGATATCTAGGGCCTGGGATACCTTGGAATGTGAACGTCCAGCTGGAACCGAGACCTTGTATAAACACACACTAAATGCCTTATAAACACCTCATATTTTATTCTCATCAACATGTCCAGTCTTTGAAAAACATGGCCTTGTGAAATGTGCTACTCTCAACATAAACCCCCTTCCCCACATGGACAACGATGTATAACAATCCAGAATACCAGTACAGATAGTGCTGATAGTCTGCCTGTAGCTTTAGGGGGAGGTTATCCTATTTAAGAAATTCTATTATTAAGTGGAAGTCCAAGTTGAATCCAGATTTTAGCTGTATCCCCTATAGAAATTAATAGATATCGTATCTGTATGAAAGATTAATTCACTAAATAGGTTAGGAAAACAATGACGTCCGAACAATAAAGCGTAACTGAATATAAATGTGAAAAAAAATGAAAGAAGCACAGCATAAGTTTCAAATATGGTATTTAAGCATGGATTTTATCAACTGAATGCTATTTTTGCCTTTTCTTAAAGTAAACTTGCAATTATGACTGTCAATCAGGCTTTCTGATCCACCCACCATGCAGAATTGTATGTTTTACTAAAGAGAATCATTACTTATGTTTCATTTAATAATCTTTTATACGTCGCTATTTGAGAAATATTAGAATTATTTAAAAAAAATTATCCAATAAAAGTTATATTTGAACTATTGTGTTCTATTTAGTCCTCTGTTCTTCCTTGTTTGTATTAACAAGGATTGATATTAGGAGTTGTTGGCAGTTAATACGAGTGGTTTCTTTTCTTTCCTCTTTATAATATTTGTTGTTGTTCAGTACTTCAGTTGTTTCCAACTCTCAGTGACCATATGGACGCAGCATATCTGTTCCGGTTGTGCCCATCCATAAGGTTTTCTTCCTTCTCCAGTGGACTACTTTATCTGACCTCTCTGCTATGACCTGCCCATTTTGGGTGACCCTACATGGTATAGCTCACAACTTCATTGAAGTACTCAAGCCCCTTGAGCATGACAAGGTAGCGCTCCAGTAGGGGCTTTGTATTATATTTGTTCATATATTCCACTTTTCTGCTAACACTCTGTTCAGGATTCATTTATTTTTGTGAGTGTTGGATATTAATAATATCACTTAAGAGAATTATTGGTTCCCTGGTGGTCCAGTAGTTAGGATTTGGTGCTTTCACTGCTGGGACCTGGGTTTGATTCCAGTCAGGGAACCAAGAGGTCACACCACCCTGAAGCCAAGCATAGTTGGGCCTGCTCAGTACTTGGATGGGAGACCTCCTAGGGAGCTGCATGCTCTGGCCCACTGGAGAAGGAACTGGCAACCCACTACAGTATCTCTGCAATTAATACAAGTGGATCAGCATGACCATGTACATAAAGATGTGCCTGGTGCGTTAAGATTAGTGAGGTCATGGAGCGTTGGAAACAAAATAAAAAAAAAAAGAGACCCTCTTGGACTCTGAATCTCTTGTTTTCAGTAGAAAGTAATATGCAAGTTGTAAGACTGGGTATGCTTAGACCTTAGAACGTAACTAGGCTGATTAGGATAATTACTCCCTGCTTAGTCTTGACTGTACACTGAAAACAATCTTTCAGAGCCTCAGGGGTAATTAGCAATTATTGGCAGTTATTGCCCATCTCCATAATGAGTGGATCAGAAAGGCTGGAAAAAAAAAAAGTTTACAATAAGAAAATATAATATTGAAATAAGATTCAGCTGATAAAGTACTTTTTATATCCTGTATTTTTAAATTATACCTCTTCTGGGTCACTTTGAAGGCTGTTTTTGATTTTTCTTCACTACAGTACAATATGAAAGTGACTTTGTTGGTTTCTCAGGTCCTGATCTCCTGATTTCTCTAAGCACCCAGACCCCAGACTCTTCTTATCAGTCCCAGCTCCTTTGATCCTTTGCTTCCTTTATACTTTATCTCCTATTCTCATGGGATATGACTAACATGAATCTAAAGCATTTAGCAGATTTTTGATATATAAAGTGACTCTGGACTTTTTCTTAAAGTTAGTTAATCTCCATGTTTAAGGTAGGAAGTTATTTTACTAGACAACAAGTGGACTGCGTATAATAATGTTCTAAGACGATTCTGGTTTACCACTGAAAATAAATGATTCAGAGCCTCAGGTAGTAATAAATTATTGGTAATAATCCCGTATGTGATATTAAATCCATATAAACAGTTTTAAAGAAAATCTTAAATTCAGTTTTGCTTTAATGTAATCAGGCATCTTACCTTTTTTTCCTAACAGGACTAGAAACTGGGATACTCTTTTACATAGTTCTATTATCAAATGGCTATTTAAAGTGTCAGTCTTTCAACAAAACTGAATAAAGATTGTTTTTGGATCCACTGATTCTCCTATTCTTCCACGATTTCTAGTCCGGTTAAGAACAAAGGTACAATATTCAGTACAGTCCCTGAACCAGGATTGTGTGATTTATCTTTGTTGTGGTGGCTGTGGGATATATGGTCAAATAAGCTAGAACAAGTTAAAATGGACAAAATTCATAGAGGGTACACAGATCCCCCTACTGAGGGGCTGCTGGCATGGGCTTTGTCCAGCACACATAGCAGCGGGGGATATAGTACCCTGTTTGTTTATCTGTATCTCTGTGAATAGGATGCTTTCAGTTTGAGCCATAATCTTCATTTTATATAAGATACACACTCGCTTTCATTAGGATTTGAAAAGGTGGCCCTGTAAGCGTATGGCACGTTTTTATTATTGTGCACATAATTAGAAAAATGTGACTTAAATTGCAGTCCTATATCATCCAGGGTGAAATGAAAACTATAACAGAGCCTTTCACACATCTGCAATATGAGGGGACAGAGGGATGCTCTCACAGCAGCCATCTTTAAACAGATTCACACACGAGCTAGCCAAAGCAATTTGTCTGCAAGCCCCAAAACATCTGCTTACCCCAGATGCCTCTGCAGGACCATGGAGGAATCCATGATACTTGATCGAATTTGTGTGTGTGAGAGGGGTGTTTACATTTCTAGAGAGCCATGGTTGCATCCTTTGATGCAAGGAGTCTGCTTCTGGACCTGCGTGTCAATTAAAATCTTATCCTATTATCAAACAAAGGCCCTGGGCTACGGCCTGCTCTCTCCTCCCCCACCCCTCCCTCCACTGATAACAACAAGAGGCCAGATCTGAAATACCAAGCAATCTTCACTGTCGAGGAGAAAAAACAAGGACGAGCAAGCTTCTTTGCTTTATTCAGTGAGGTGTTACTAATTTCCCTAGGCACATTAAACAATAGGTGAGCTTATGGATTAGCCGATGAGTAATAGTGACATATATTTTACAATTGAATGTAATTGTTTCATTATGCATGTCTCTGTCACTATTCCTCTTTTTTTTAAATGGACATGCTCTTCTTCTCCCTATTACTGCTAGTCTTAACTAATTGCTGTTGATAAAGTAATTTCTTCACAGGGTGGAAAGTCCAGTTAATTTGTACATACAATAACTTTATATCAATTTTATGGCACTTTCACTTGGATTTTTGTTATTTATTTAAAGAGAGAAGAGGGGAGAGAGGAGATGGGAATAGGAGAGAAGAGGGAATAGAAGAGGGGTAGAGGTGGAGCAGGAGGGAGTTAGGAGAGAAGAGGGGGACAAAAAAGAAGGGCAAGAAGAGAAGAGGGGGAGGATAGAAAAGTGGGAAGGAGAGAAGAATGGGGAAGGAGAGAAGAGGAGGAAGGAAAGAAGAAGGGGACTGAGAGAAGAGAGGGGGAAAGAGAGAAGAGGGGAAATGAGAGAAGGGGGATGAGGAAGAAGGGGAAGTAGAGATGAGGGGAATGAGAAACATCCAGAGGGGAAAGGAGAGAAGTCCAGAAAGTGATAAGGGAGAAGAGGGGGGTGAGGGGAAGAGGGATATGGATAGGAGAGAAGAGGGGGAAGGATAGATGAATGGGGAGAAGAGGGAGAGGGGTAGTGGAAGGAGGGGGATGACAGAGAAGAAGGGAGGAAAGAGGGAGGGGAGAAAGATTGAAAAGGGAGGTATAAGGAGGAGGGAGAAAGGGGGAAATGAAGAGAGTAGAGGGGGGTTACCTACCAACGATAGATAGGTAGATAGATAGATAGATAGATAGATAGATAGATAGATAGATAGATAGATAGATAGATAGATAGATAGATAGAGGGGAAAAAAGGTAGATAGATAGAGGCAGGGATATATATATGGATAGATAGATAGATAGATAGATAGATAGACAGATAGATAGATAGATAGATAGACAGATAGATAGATAGATAGATAGATAGATAGATAGATAGATAGATAGATAGATAGATAGATAGAGGGGGGAAAAGGTAGATAGATAGAGGCAGGGATAGATAGATAGATAGATAGATAGATAGATAGATAGATAGATAGATAGATAGATAGATAGATAGAGGGATAGATAGATAGAGGGATAGATAGATAGATAGATAGATAGATAGATAGATAGATAGATAGATAGATAGATAGATACATACAGGGAAAGATAGATAGATAGATAGATAGATAGATAGATAGATAGATAGATAGATAGATAGATAGATAGATAGATAGATAGATAGATAGATAGATAGATACAGGGAAAGAAAGAAAGATAGATAGATAGATAGATAGATACATACATACAGGGAAAGATAGATAGATAGATAGATAGATAGATAGAGAGATAAAGATAGATAGATAGATAGATAGATAGATATGGTAAAAATGTAAATATACAAAATATATCATGTTTCTGCCCTAATTTGCATGGGGGAGGGGGGCAGAAGGGGGTCAAACATAGTCAGGCCTAGGGCAGAAGAAAGCCTAAATACCCTTCTACCATAGACCAACTGATGTCACTGCATTTGTTTTCCTCCAATAAAGGCCTAGAAGGAATGTCACAATGGATGCCCCTCAGGCTCAGCGCTGTCTATATGTTTCCATGGTAACTCAAAATGAGGAAATGCTACTGATATAATTCAAACCTTACTTATCTCACATACTATTTTGTTTCAAACCACAAAACACAGCAATGTGGAAATTCCCTGCAAGTCAGACAATGATCCATACTGTAATTATATTACTATTATTATTTGAAAAAATCATTGAGTTACAACATGAAACAATTATACAGAGAAGTCCCAACTACCATTAGCTATCTGATTTCCCTCCTCATGGAAGGAATGAATTGTACAAAGCAGTACATTCTTGATCATTTATATACTAGGTTGATATTGTCGGCCATTTTGTTTCTCCTCAGAAGAGATTAATGTACCAATTTCCCAGACATTATTATAGCTGTTAACAAAGAAAGAAGTGAGCGCATAGAGCCACACACTAAAAAGCATTGCACTTACAAGATTGTATGAGGACTTGCGTCCATGATGATCCAGATATGTGATTTAAAAAATCAGCAATAATTGAGTAGTAAAAAAAAAACAAACTATAAGGTATATGGAGGGAAAAATAGAATGAAATAGAGATGGGTATATGGCAGAGATACTAGAGTGGGTTGCCAGTTCATTCTCTAGTTGGCCACAGCATACAGCTCCTGGTATTCCTAGGTGGTTTCCCATGCCAGTTCTGACCAGGACTAACCCTGCTCCGCTTCAGGGTGGTGTGACCTCTTGGTTCCCTGACTGGAATTGAACCCAGGTTGCAGTGGTGAAAGCACCACATCCTGACCACTGGACCACCAGGGAACCCTAACTGTGCAATACTGGAACATAAAAGGTTGTGGTACACATCATCCAAATCAAATTTAAATAAATTAACATTTTTGGAGGGTGGCAAGGGGCAGATTTAGTTGTGCCAGGCGTAAAAAAGCACAATATGCTGTGCCGTCCTTAGGAAGAAATGGGTTAATTGCTCAGTAGAAGTGTGTTTGCAGTGTTATGTATAACAGGTAATGCTGACTCAGGATGACGGACAGACGGCAATGCCCTAGTGGCCCCAACCTGTCTCAGTGTGACTGCCATCAGGGGCATGAACTTGTGGTGTTCCCCCATTGACCTGAATCTCTGGGAAACACAACTGCTATAAATAGATTCTAAATAGTGGTACCGTTATACAAATATAATACTGAAGGTTAAAAGACACAACACAACTGTTGGAGGTACAACTGGCCGCAGCAAGTTTTATTAACATAATAGGCAAAAGGCATATGTAAATCTGCTACAACGGGGGAGGAGCCCCGGGCTTGGCAGTAACCCCATCCCTTGAGCCCACGCTCAAGAGGTCAACCTCTGTGCCGTCGTCACACCTTCCCAGGGGTAGGGACGGCCCCTTCTCACCATAGGCCCGGGCAACTCCCCCACCCGCCCCAACACAACCATGTAAAACTCTGCTGTGACAAAAAACATACACAAACAAACCATAGGCTCACCACGTGTGCAACAAATTCTTACTGAGTATTGACTTTTTTTCTTTTTCTATTTTTTTTTTTTTTTTTCTATTTTTTTTTTTAAAAAAAATTTCAATATATAAATGCTTAACAATCTCAAATGCTTTTAAAAGGGAGGGTGGGTGGGTGCCTGCTTCCCTGCCTGCCGCGGAGTGAGGCAAGATTGTGCCCGCGCTGGCCTAGCGGCGGAGCAACTGCAACCTCTCGCGCGAGGCCCGCCCCCGCCTCCTCCTTGGTTCCCCCAAGTCAAGGAACTTGGTTCCCCCAAGTCATAGCCTGGAGATGAGGAGTGAAGTGATATAAACCATCAAATGTATCAATCTATTGAAATGACCACTGTGGTCAACACTTTTCCACATAGTATTTTTGTATAACTAATCATGATAATTGGTAAAATATATATTTCAATTGCTGCAGGTTTCCATTTTCTTAACTGAGTCTGCTTCTTGTAGCTTCTGTGTCAACAGAGCATGTCCTTGAGTTTTACATTAGCACTATTGAGAGAGTACTGGCATTTGTTACTGCCACTTGCCCACTGTACAAACAGATTGTAGCCTCTGCATTCACATTCTCCTACACCCTCAGGAAGTAGGTCACTTGAAACTAAAATGGTAAATTCCACAACAGCATAACTGCATATAACAGGCTGTATTATTATTTTTTTACATTATAAACATGCTAGAAATGTTCAAATTGAGTTCTTCAAAAGAGGATATTTTAAATTTATGAGACTACAAATGTCCTTTTATAACGTTTAGGAGGAAAGTATCTTTAAAAAAAAGAGGAACGCAAGAACAAGATGGGAGTCTTTGTCTGATGATTTACTTTTTCAGGTAAGGAAAGGCTTTCAATACAGAGAAGTTACTGCTACAATGGAAATTTAAATAATTATTTTATTTTCCTTGGTTCCAAGATCTCTGCAGATGGTGACTGTAGTCATGAAATTAAAAGACGTTTGCTTCCGGGGAGGAAAGCTATGGCAAACTTGGACAAGCTAGTAAAAAGTAATGATATTAAACTATCAACAAAGGTCCACATAGTTCGAACTATGGTATTCCCAGTAGTAACATACGAATGTGAGAGCCAGGCCATAAAGAAATCTGAGCGCTGTAGAATTGACGCCTTTGAATTGTGGTGTTGTAGAAGATTGCTTAGAATCCCTTGTACTGCAAGAAGATCCAATAAATGAATAATTCAGGAAATCAAGACAAACTGTTCACTAGAAGGTATGATCATGAGGCTGAAGCTCAAATATTTTGGTCATATAATGAGACGGCATGATTCCCTAGAAAATACTCTAAAACCAGGAAAGATTGAAGGCACAAGAAGGGGACGACAGAGGCGGAGATGGATAGATGAGGTCACTGAAGCAATGAACATGAACTTGATGGTGCTCAGAGGGGCAGTGACTGAGAGATGCACCTGGCTTGCTGTGGTCCATAGAGTCACAGAGAGTCGGACGCAAATAATCAACTAAACAACAACAAAACATTGTGCTATTGTATATTTTGGTTGATTTCTAACAGGGTAATCTGATACATGGAAATTAAATGACCCTGTCTGCTAGATTCAACATGAAAAGGCAAGATACTTAACTGTTGGTTTTACTGATAGAAATAAGTAGGATATGATGGAGGCTGACCAACAAAAGATGTCCTTGTATATAGAAAGAAATGAAAGGTAGCAGAAATCAGTCAAACAAGTAAAGACACAATCATACTAGATAGATAGATAGATAGATAGATAGATAGATAGAGGAAATGAGAGAAGAGGGGGGAGGAGAGAATTCCAGAGGGTGATGAGGGAGAAGATGGTAATAGGGATACGGATAGGAAAGAAGGGGGAAGAAAAGAAGAAGGGAAAGCGGCTATTTTCAATGTTTCTCACAATAAATCATGGGTGTACTTAGGTTTTATGCTGCCCTATGCCTATTCAGATTTTTGCACCACACCAGCACTTGTTCGCCATAAGCTCCGTCCCCAATTACTATTTGAATATAAGAAAGTATCAGATACACTTACAGAAAGTAAAATACAGACATTATCCCATGGCACTTCACCCACATCTTCAGGCACCCTGCTGCCCTTGAAAATGTGCTGTCATATGCCAGGGTAACATGGGTCTAGGCCGAAACACACCACTGCAATAAACTGACATTTTTATAACTTATAATATGTAAGAATAATTAAAACTGGTCCTCTTTAAGCTATAAAGATATTGCGATTTTGACATAGAATCTGACCACATTAGTAAAAAGAAATGAATTAACAATTTTACATGAAACTCTGATGGATACTGTTTTAGGATTACTTGTTGATAACTGTACCCAGAATAATACCATCTAGGTAATAGACAGCAGATGGAGCTATTAATCCTCTAGCGTGTAGGTACACTGCATCCTGGATACCCAAGTGTCCACCGTATGATGTCATCTATTGGGAGAGGTCAAGAGGCGTGCCCGGCGCACTGCTGTTTCCGTGTTCCCATGCACACCCCTATACTGCAGTAAACACATGCATGGTTAATCATTGCCAACCTTATTTCACTCCCCAGGCACCTCTTATCAGCCATGTGCAAAGTCCAAGGGCGAGGCAAGCTTGAAGGTGCGAGGGTGGATAGGTTGGCATTACCCAACATGCACTGCACTGTGGACCTACAGATTTCCACACCTGAACGGTCAGGAAATGGAAGCAGAACTTATCCTGTGACCTTGAGTTCAAGGGATGTGAGGGAGTTTCCAAACAGCAAAACTACCACGTAAATCGATGTTATATAAAATACACAAGAATATCCAGGTCCGATCCTACCTTCTACCTTAAATAAAATCTTAATTCTGCAATAATCAACATAGTGTTTATCTTATCCTATATAAATCTTTCCCCTTCTGGATCAGTATCTTGTCATGGTGAAGGGCCTTGTGTACCTCAACGGGACTGTGAACTATACCATGTAGGGTCACCCAAGATGGGCAGAGAGGTCAGACAGATCACGATCCAGTGGAGAAGAAACGGGCAACCCACTTCAGTATCTTTGCCATGAAAACCTTATGGATTAGCACACCCAGACACAAGCTGCTATCCACATGGTCATTGAGAATTGGAAATGACTTATTGACTAAACAACAACAAAATATAAATATTTGTTTTAACAAAGGCCAAATGATGGATACCATATGCTTCAAGGCAGGACTACAACCAGGACAAATGTTTTTTTTATATATACATTTCAATGGTATGGCACCCTATTACCCTACTTTTTTATAGGCAGTGTCTGTACAAAGCTCCCGTACTGTATCACTAGCTAATCATGGTGAAGTGTACTTCAATGAAGGTGTGAGCTATACCATGTAGAGTCACCCAAGATGGGCAAGTCATAGCAGAGAGGGTAGACAAATTGCAGTCCACTTTACGAAGGAACTGGCAACCCACTCCAGCATCCTTGCCATGAAAACCATATGGATTGGCACAAGATATGCCTGGGCGTGCTGCGGTCGATGAGGGTCCTGAAAAGTCGGACTTGACTGAATGATGTAACAACATACAAAGCTAGGCAACAGCCTACGGCCCCTGTTGAAAAAGGCAATTTCACCTAAATGTAAGGTTCTGGATTTTAAAGAGCACACCTAGAGAAGATGACCATCTATGCAAATGTTGACTTTGCCAACCAACATTAGAAGCAAATATGATGACACTTAGAATACTGAGGTGTGCAATGAAATTGGCTTGGAAGTTCAAGAATCGGTCTACAGCTGCAGTTCTAAACTCACAATTACGCAAATTATAAAAAAATTCATAATATATTCACACAAACATTCAAATATACGTGTAAACGTTTTAGCTCTTGTAATAAAGTACCGTACATGCACTAAAGCTTTTACAGGTGTATTTGAACTTCTATAGGTGAACTCCTTCATATAAGAGAAACTTGTGGTTAGGTAGCACCTCCCCTGCCAACCTGGATCAAGATGTCACCAAATGTAGTTCCATTACATCAACCATCTTTGGTGCACACACATATTACAAAATGGTGACATGGCTTCACTGTGCATTATACTACTCTTCTACAAATTGTTCTAGAAGTTTTTATAGATCGAATTTTTATAAGAATGTGGACAGAACCTTCATAAGCCAGTCTGTATTAAGAAAGGCTGCAAATATTTTTGTTAAATAGAGTCCTACAATGTTCTAGTAGAAGTCAAAGGGGAGTGGTATGGTGCAAACGGCAAGTTCGGTCCTGGAGAACTGCACATGGGCCATAGTTTGAGCATATCCATTTTGCTTATAGGTAAAACTATCACTTCTTCAGTCATCCTGGGCACAGAAAAGAAATCCCCAAATCCAGACCCATGTGTGGCTCTCCGGAACCTACCCCTGTACTAGTCCGTGTATCCTTGCAGTCAAGTTATTTTGTGTATCTGCCTCAAAATGGCCACCAAATAAACATTTCTGACTGGAGATTGCACCATAAGTGGAAGACACTAACATACAATATATAGCATCCAACATAGCACCAGCCATAGGAACCCAATGGGGTTTATCTATGAGGTGATGTAGCAGTGCAATTATACCACCAACAACCTGGGAGCCAACTTCAAGCCATCTTGGGAGTAAGGAGTATTTTGCTTAATACATATAATCATTTTATTTTGTAATATAATGTAATTTTATAAAACAATCACTATAGATAAAAACAGGACATGTTATTGGCAAAGAGAATCCAAAGAATATGTTATTCTGTCTCTTTGTAAAAACTATAAATTCCCAGACCAATCTGGCATTAGAAAGGTTAACAAGCTTGTTTTTAATTGGTCATCGAGAATCAAAAACAAATCACTACTTCCTATTTTATAGGTATAATGAGTGTGATGCCTATGTTATTCCCTGGAGCAACTTATTTTTGTGGCCCTTGAAATCTTAATGGGCCTTACTGTGCTTCCAATCTTTTTATTGTATCCAAAGTTAAATGGTAAAGTCACTGTAGGAAAATAATTAATGGATAGATGAGGAGAAGTATAGTTTTAGAGAGATATAACAGACAGTTGAAGTGGGGCATGCTCTTCTACTCATAAGAACAAGCCGGGGGCCGCATCCGATGTGCCTGAGGACTACACACATCTCCGGGGTCACCAGTAGCCAATAACAGCTCTGAGGTCTATGTATCAAAGTGTCAAAGAATTGGACTTATCTAATAACAGGTTAGTAATAAAACTAGAATTTCAAGACCATAATTTCACTATAGGTTCTCTCTTAAACTTTAGTGTTTGAGCTTTTCTCCACCCCCTTTCACATGTTAACAGGGTGAGATATAACCTACCCAAGAGGCTGTCTTTATCTGTCTCCTCTGCAGTGGCCACTACAAACAACCTCCTGGGCAGATCCTCTTCCACTCCTCTGAGTCCTAATAATTAAAAGTTAAAATAAATCGTTTAATTTATGTTCTTCAAATACTGCTTGTTTGTTAGTCTGCTACTAAAGAAACAAGTTATACATTATTGTATGATTACTGCAGTGACCCTTTAAATTATATTTGATAAAAACGATTATTTTAACTAAATGCAGAATAGATAATGGCAACCCAGTGTAACAACTTATTTTAATTCCCAAACAAACTCATAACACGTAAATCACCATCATGAAATGAGAATAATAAGTAAAGTTGATAATAGAATACAATGTACATATATGTGTTTTACCCTCTGCCTTTGAGATAGATAACAACAATCTCAGAATCAGGGGATACCCAGACATTACTGCACTTTCTTAATATATCACAAAGCCTGTGGATCTGTAGCTCAGTCAACATGTAACTAAATTCGAAACCACCAGTTCAAAAAGTGCTCAAATTTGCTCTTTATTAATAATAATGGCCTGAATTATTATGCATTAAAACATCAAAGCAGGAATTCACCAATAAATCTAAACCTACACTTTTGCAATGCTGAGGATGCCACCTTGAGATGGTTGTGTTTGTATAAATAAGTGGGCAGCCGTCTTGGCGAACCCTATATAAACACAAACATGATCATTTTAAAGGGATATAGAAGCTTTCTGGATTTTACTAGATATATAATATCCTTGTGTGTTTATTTACTTTTATGTACTTTATTTTATTAAGAATTGCTTATAGGCTCTGTTTTATTGCCTAAAATCAAATAAATAGTCCCTGTAGTAATTCGTGTGCTGTGTCTCACACAAACCAATCAGTGACCATCTCTCAGCAACGTTCTGTAACATGCTGCTGAGACGTGGTCTCTGATAGGCTAGGACACTACACTGCACATCCAGCCCTACAGAGTCTGTATCTGCATACACCACAGTGGACAGACCCATACAGGGACTATTTGTATAAGCTGTATGATTTTAGGCAGTAAAAACATTGTTTTTAAGTACTTCTTAACAAAACAATGTACATAAAAGTAAATAGATACACAGGGATATTATATACCTAGTTATATCCAGAAACCTTCTATATAACACTTTATTTCCAGAAGAATTTGCGTTACATTGGCTGCAATATTGAACCATATCCATATTTTCTCACTTTTTCTGCAACGTTGTGCAATTAAATATTTTTTCGAAGACGCAGAAGCTATTTCCCTTTGAAATAATGCTTTGCTTGTACCTATATTTCCCCTACACAAAACAACTAGTGGTTACTATGCCATATGTAGAGGAACTAGTGGAATTATATTTCCACAATTTATAGACATATCTCTGTACTAAAAAGAAAAATAGTGATATATAATTAAATAGAGCAATAAAATACCACATGGTTATAACATGCAACAGTGTGATATTTACCATATGGGATATGGAAGGTTTCTGGACTCCACTAGGAATATCCCTAGGTATATCTTTACATTTATGTACTCTATTTGATTAAGAAGTGCTTATAAGCTCTGCCTAAAATCAAACAAATAGTTCCTAATAGTTTTTTCCGCTCTGCAGTTTATGAAGACAGTGTGTGCAGCGTCTCATAGTAACCAATCGGTAGCATCATTTTTCAACATGCTGCTTGAGAGAGGTCACTGACAGGCTGCCTGTCACAATTTGTGTATTAACATACAAGGAAGCAATGCACACAGGTACAGATCATATACTAACATACAAACGCAAGCATGATACATTGATGCACAAATATTACATATACACATTGATTCACATATAATACACATTCACAATGATGCACAAATAGTCCACATACACCTTGATTAACACATAATATACACAATGATGCATGTATAGAACATATATACAATGATGCACAAGTAATATACACAATGATGCATGTATAGAACATATATACAATGATGCACAAGTAATATACACAATGATGCACAAATATATACAATGTATGTACCGTATGTATAATACATATATACACTGATGCGCAAATACATACTGAATGATGCGCATATAGTACACATTCACAATGATGCACGTATAGTACAGATACACATTTAGTGCACATACACATTACTGCACATATTATACACATCAATGCAGATACACAATAATTCACACAATATAGAAAACACATAGAATATACTAATTCAAACACAATATACATTAATGCACACACAGAGAACCCAGGACCTGAACATAAGATCATTTCCATACTTATACATATTGATCTATAGATAGATCTATTCCATTCCCCATCTATTTCCATACTTATACATATTGATCTATAGATAGATCTATTCCATTCCCCATGCAAACATACTGTAAGGTCTAGAGTGCTTACAGTGGGCACTTCCTTAGCAGGCCCTGGGTGATGGTCTGTGCCCTCCTGCCATATCAGCCAGTCACAAAAAGCCCTATAAAAATGCCTGTCCATAAGGTCGGTGACCCCATTACCTGTCCTGATCCAATGCATCCTGTATTGTGTGTCTGATTCGTGTCTGTGTCCTGCACTAGCACCCAAGCTCTGTAAGACCCCAGGCCCCCTCCTGCTGCCTGCTCCTGCAGGATTTGGGTTTGGGAAGGGATTACATGAGGGGCAGTCATGTGTTACAGCTGTACCAGGGCGCCCAGGATCCCTCTGTCACCAGCTCACACAAGGAACACAACCTTCCAAAAAAAAGCTTCTTAAGGGTCTGATGGACAGCCATGGGGTGACCACTCCAATAGTATACAACAGGGGCCAGGCCACAGCGGCACTATAACACCTGCATCAGAAAACGGGCACACCCTTATAATGATAAATGCCATATTACGCATGCAAAAAGACCACATTTTAAATATTACATGGTTTTCTCATCTAAGAGATCATTCAAACTTTAAACTTCGAGGAAATTGGCAGGAAATACCTTTTCTTGCATAGCTTGTATAGTAGTGCTAGTGCTCACTGGCTGATAGGGACAAGCTCATACAGCTGTACTAGTGCTCACTGTCTGACAGGGACAAGCTCATACAGCTGTACTAGTGCTCACTGGCTGATAGGGACAAGCTCACACAGCTGTACTAGTGCTCACTGGCTGACAGGGACAAGCTCATACAGCTGTACTAGTGCTCACTGTCTGACAGGGACGAGCTCATACAGCTGTACTAGTGCTCACTGGCTGATAGGGACAAGCTCACACAGCTGTACTAGTGCTCACTGGCTGACAGGGACAAGCTCATACAGCTGTACTAGTGCTCACTGTCTGACAGGGACAAGCTCATACAGCTGTACTAGTGCTCACTGGCTGATAGGGACAAGCTCACACAGCTGTACTAGTGCTCACTGGCTGACAGAGACAAGCTCATACAGCTGTACTAGTGCTCACTGGCTGACAGAGACAAGCTCATACAGCTGTACTAGTGCTCACTGGCTGATAGGGACAAGCTCACACAGCTGTACTAGTGCTCACTGGCTGATAGGGACAGGCTCACACAGCTGTACTAGTGCTCACTGGCTGACAGAGACAAGCTCATACAGCTGTACTAGTGCTCACTGGCTGATAGGGACAAGCTCATACAGCTGTACTAGTGCTCATTGGCTGACAGGGACAAGCTCATACAGCTGTACTAGTGCTCACTGGCTGACAGAGACAAGCTCATACAGCTGTACTAGTGCTCATTGGCTGACAGGGACAAGCTCATACAGCTGTACTAGTGCTCACTGGCTGACAGGGACAAGCTCATACAGCTGTACTACTGCTCATTGGCTGAGAGGGACAAGCTCATACAGCTGTACTAGTGCTCACTGGCTGACAGGGACAAGCTCATACAACTGTGCTAGTGCTCACTGACTGACAGGGACAAGCTCATACAGCTGTACTAGTGCTCACTGACTGACAGGGACAAGCTCATACAGCTGTACTGGTGCTCACTGGCTGACAGGGACAAGCTCATACAGCTGTACTAGTGCTCACTGACTGACAGGGACAAGCTCATACAGCTGTACTAGTGCTCACTGGCTGACAGGGACAAGCTCATACAACTGTACTAGTGCTCACTGGCTGACAGGGACAAGCTCATACAGCTGTACTAGTGCTCACTGACTGACAGGGACAAGCTCATACAACTGTACTAGTGCTCACTGACTGACAGGGACAAGCTCATACAGCTGTACTAGTGCTCACTGGCTGACAGGGACAAGCTCATACAGCTGTACTGGTGCTCACTGGCTGACAGGGACAAGCTCATACAGCTGTACTAGTGCTCACTGACTGACAGGGACAAGCTCATACAACTGTACTAGTGCTCACTGGCTGACAGGGACAAGCTCATACAGCTGTACTAGTGCTCACTGGCTGACAGAGACAAGCTCATACAACTGTACTGGTGCTCACTGACTGACAGGGACAAGCTCATACAACTTTACTAGTGCTCACTGGCTGACAGGGACAAGCTCATACAGCTGTACTAGTGCTCACTGGCTGACAGGGACAAGCTCATAGAGCTGTGCTAGTGCTCATTGGCTGACAGGGACAAGCTCATACAGCTGTACTGGTGCTCACTGGCTGACAGGGACAAGCTCATACAGCTGTGCTAGTGCTCACTGGCTGACAGGGACAAGCTCATAGAGCTGTGCTAGTGCTCACTGGCTGACAGGGACAAGCTCATACAGCTGTGCTAGTGCTCACTGACTGACAGGGACAAGCTCACACAGCTGTACAAGTGCTCACTGACTGACAGGGACAAGCTCATACAGCTGTGCTAGTGCTCATTGGCTGACAGGGACAAGCTCACACAGCTGTACTAGTGCTCACTGGCTGACAGGGACAAGCTCATACACCTGTACTAGTGCTCATTGGCTGACAGGGACAAGCTCATACAGCTGTACTAGTGCTCACTGGCTGACAGGGACAAGCTCACACAACTGTACTGGTGCTCACTGGCTGACAGGGACAAGCTCATACAGCTTTGCTAGTGCTCACTGGCTGACAGGGACACGCTCATACAGCTGTACTGGTGCTCATTGGCTGACAGAGACAAGCTCATACAGCTGTACTAGTGCTCACTGCCTTACAGGGACAAGCTCATACAGCTGTACTAGTGCTCACTGACTGACAGGGACAAGCTCATACAGCTGTACTAGTGCTCACTGGCTGACAGGGACAAGCTCAAACAACTGTACTAGTGCTCACTGGCTGACAGGGACAAGCTCATACAGCTGTGCTAGTGCTCACTGGCTGACAGGGACAAGCTCATACAGCTGTGCTAGTGCTCACTGGCTGACAGGGACAAGCTCATACAACTGTACTAGTGCTCACTGGCTGACAGGGACAAGCTCATACAGCTGTACTAGTGCTCACTGGCTGACAGGGACAAGCTCATACAGCTGTGCTAGTGCTCACTGGCTGACAGGGACAAGCTCATACAGCTGTGCTAGTGCTCACTGGCTGACAGGGACAAGCTCATACACCTGTACTAGTGCTCACTGGCTGACAGGGACAAGCTCATACAGCTGTACTAGTGCTCACTGGCTGACAGGGACAAGCTCGTACAACTGTACTAGTGCTCATTGGCTGACAGGGACAGTGCTCACTGGCTGACAGGGACAAGCTCATACAGCTGTACTAGTGCTCACTGGCTGACAGGGACAAGCTCATACAGCTGTACTGGTGCTCACTGGCTGACAGGGACAAGCTCATACAGCTGTACTAGTGCTCACTGGCTGACAGAGACAAGCTCATACAGCTGTACTAGTGCTCATTGGCTGACAGGGACAAGCTCATACAGCTGTTCTAGTGCTCACTGGCTGACAGGGACAAGCTCATACAGCTGTACTAGTGCTCATTGGCTGACAGAGACAAGCTCATACAGCTGTACTAGTGCTCATTGGCTGACAGGGACAAGCTCATATAGCTGTTCTAGTGCTCACTGGCTGACAGGGACAAGCTCACACAACTGTACTGGTGCTCACTGGCTGACAGGGACAAGCTCATACAGCTGTGCTAGTGCTCACTGGCTGACAGGGACAAGCTCATACAGCTGTACTAGTGCTCACTGGCTGACAGGGACAAGCTCACACAACTGTACTAGTGCTCACTGGCTGACAGGGACAAGCTCATACAGCTGTACTAGTGCTCACTGGCTGACAGGGACAAGCTCACACAACTGTACTAGTGCTCACTGGCTGACAGGGACACGCTCATACAGCTGTACTGGTGCTCATTGGCTGACAGAGACAAGCTCATACAGCTGTACTAGTGCTCACTGCCTTACAGGGACAAGCTCATACAGCTGTACTGGTGCTCACTGGCTGACAGGGACAAGCTCATACAGCTGTACTAGTGCTCACTGGCTGACAGGGACAAGCTCATACAGCTGTACTAGTGCTCACTGGCTGACAGGGACAAGCTCATACAGCTGTACTAGTGCTCACTGACTGACAGGGACAAGCTCATACAGCTGTACTAGTGCTCACTGGCTGACAGGGACAAGCTCATACAACTGTGCTAGTGCTCACTGACTGACAGGGACAAGCTCATACAGCTGTACTAGTGCTCACTGACTGACAGGGACAAGCTCATACAGCTGTACTGGTGCTCACTGGCTGACAGGGACAAGCTCATACAGCTGTACTAGTGCTCACTGACTGACAGGGACAAGCTCATACAGCTGTACTAGTGCTCACTGGCTGACAGGGACAAGCTCATACAGCTGTACTAGTGCTCACTGACTGACAGGGACAAGCTCATACAACTTTACTAGTGCTCACTGGCTGACAGGGACAAGCTCATACAGCTGTACTAGTGCTCACTGGCTGACAGGGACAAGCTCATAGAGCTGTGCTAGTGCTCATTGGCTGACAGGGACAAGCTCATACAGCTGTACTGGTGCTCACTGGCTGACAGGGACAAGCTCATAGAGCTGTGCTAGTGCTCATTGGCTGACAGGGACAAGCTCATACAGCTGTACTGGTGCTCACTGGCTGACAGGGACAAGCTCATACAGCTGTGCTAGTGCTCACTGGCTGACAGGGACAAGCTCATAGAGCTGTGCTAGTGCTCATTGGCTGACAGGGACAAGCTCATACAGCTGTGCTAGTGCTCATTGGCTGACAGGGACAAGCTCACACAGCTGTACAAGTGCTCACTGACTGACAGGGACAAGCTCATACAGCTGTGCTAGTGCTCATTGGCTGACAGGGACAAGCTCACACAGCTGTACTAGTGCTCACTGGCTGACAGGGACAAGCTCATACAACTGTACTAGTGCTCATTGGCTGACAGGGACAAGCTCATACAGCTGTACTAGTGCTCACTGGCTGACAGGGACAAGCTCACACAACTGTACTGGTGCTCACTGGCTGACAGGGACAAGCTCATACAGCTTTGCTAGTGCTCACTGGCTGACAGGGACACGCTCATACAGCTGTACTGGTGCTCATTGGCTGACAGAGACAAGCTCATACAGCTGTACTAGTGCTCACTGCCTTACAGGGACAAGCTCATACAGCTGTACTAGTGCTCACTGACTGACAGGGACAAGCTCATACAGCTGTACTAGTGCTCACTGGCTGACAGGGACAAGCTCATACAGCTGTACTAGTGCTCACTGGCTGACAGGGACAAGCTCATACAGCTGTGCTAGTGCTCACTGGCTGACAGGGACAAGCTCATACAGCTGTGCTAGTGCTCACTGGCTGACAGGGACAAGCTCATACAACTGTACTAGTGCTCACTGGCTGACAGGGACAAGCTCGTACAACTGTACTAGTGCTCATTGGCTGACAGGGACAAGCTCATACAACTGTACTAGTGCTCACTGACTGACAGGGACAAGCTCATACAGCTGTACTAGTGCTCACTGGCTGACAGGGACAAGCTCATACAGCTGTACTGGTGCTCACTGGCTGACAGGGACAAGCTCATACAGCTGTACTAGTGCTCACTGGCTGACAGAGACAAGCTCATACAGCTGTACTAGTGCTCATTGGCTGACAGGGACAAGCTCATACAACTGTTCTAGTGCTCACTGGCTGACAGGGACAAGCTCATACAGCTGTACTAGTGCTCATTGGCTGACAGAGACAAGCTCATACAGCTGTACTAGTGCTCATTGGCTGACAGGGACAAGCTCATATAGCTGTTCTAGTGCTCACTGGCTGACAGGGACAAGCTCACACAACTGTACTGGTGCTCACTGGCTGACAGGGACAAGCTCATACAGCTGTGCTAGTGCTCACTGGCTGACAGGGACAAGCTCATACAGCTGTACTAGTGCTCACTGGCTGACAGGTACAAGCTCACACAACTGTACTGGTGCTCACTGGCTGACAGGGACAAGCTCATACAGCTGTTCTAGTGCTCACTGGCTGACAGGGACAAGCTCACACAACTGTACTAGTGCTCACTGGCTGACAGGGACACGCTCATACAGCTGTACTGGTGCTCATTGGCTGACAGAGACAAGCTCATACAGCTGTACTAGTGCTCACTGCCTTACAGGGACAAGCTCATACAGCTGTACTAGTGCTCACTGACTGACAGGGACAAGCTCATACAGCTGTACTAGTGCTCACTGGCTGACAGGGACAAGCTCATACAGCTGTACTAGTGCTCACTGGCTGACAGGGACAAGCTCATACAGCTGTACTAGTGCTCACTGACTGACAGGGACAAGCTCATACAGCTGTACTAGTGCTCACTGGCTGACAGGGACAAGCTCATACAACTGTGCTAGTGCTCACTGACTGACAGGGACAAGCTCATACAGCTGTACTAGTGCTCACTGACTGACAGGGACAAGCTCATACAGCTGTACTGGTGCTCACTGGCTGACAGGGACAAGCTCATACAGCTGTACTAGTGCTCACTGACTGACAGGGACAAGCTCATACAGCTGTACTAGTGCTCACTGGCTGACAGGGACAAGCTCATACAGCTGTACTAGTGCTCACTGACTGACAGGGACAAGCTCATACAACTTTACTAGTGCTCACTGGCTGACAGGGACAAGCTCATACAGCTGTACTAGTGCTCACTGGCTGACAGGGACAAGCTCATAGAGCTGTGCTAGTGCTCATTGGCTGACAGGGACAAGCTCATACAGCTGTACTGGTGCTCACTGGCTGACAGGGACAAGCTCATACAGCTGTGCTAGTGCTCACTGGCTGACAGGGACAAGCTCATAGAGCTGTGCTAGTGCTCATTGGCTGACAGGGACAAGCTCATACAGCTGTGCTAGTGCTCATTGGCTGACAGGGACAAGCTCACACAGCTGTACAAGTGCTCACTGACTGACAGGGACAAGCTCATACAGCTGTACTGGTGCTCACTGGCTGACAGGGACAAGCTCATACAGCTGTACTAGTGCTCACTGACTGACAGGGACAAGCTCATACAACTGTACTAGTGCTCACTGGCTGACAGGGACAAGCTCATACAGCTGTACTAGTGCTCACTGGCTGACAGAGACAAGCTCATACAACTGTACTGGTGCTCACTGACTGACAGGGACAAGCTCATACAACTTTACTAGTGCTCACTGGCTGACAGGGACAAGCTCATACAGCTGTACTAGTGCTCACTGGCTGACAGGGACAAGCTCATAGAGCTGTGCTAGTGCTCATTGGCTGACAGGGACAAGCTCATACAGCTGTACTGGTGCTCACTGGCTGACAGGGACAAGCTCATACAGCTGTGCTAGTGCTCACTGGCTGACAGGGACAAGCTCATACAGCTGTGCTAGTGCTCACTGGCTGACAGGGACAAGCTCATACAGCTGTGCTAGTGCTCATTGGCTGACAGGGACAAGCTCATACAGCTGTACAAGTGCTCACTGACTGACAGGGACAAGCTCATACAGCTGTGCTAGTGCTCATTGGCTGACAGGGACAAGCTCACACAGCTGTACTAGTGCTCACTGGCTGACAGGGACAAGCTCATACAACTGTACTAGTGCTCATTGGCTGACAGGGACAAGCTCATACAGCTGTACTAGTGCTCACTGGCTGACAGGGACAAGCTCACACAACTGTACTGGTGCTCACTGGCTGACAGGGACAAGCTCATACAGCTTTGCTAGTGCTCACTGGCTGACAGGGACACGCTCATACAGCTGTACTGGTGCTCATTGGCTGACAGAGACAAGCTCATACAGCTGTACTAGTGCTCACTGCCTTACAGGGACAAGCTCATACAGCTGTACTAGTGCTCACTGACTGACAGGGACAAGCTCATACAGCTGTACTAGTGCTCACTGGCTGACAGGGACAAGCTCATACAGCTGTACTAGTGCTCACTGGCTGACAGGGACAAGCTCATACAGCTGTACTAGTGCTCACTGGCTGACAGGGACAAGCTCATACAGCTGTGCTAGTGCTCACTGGCTGACAGGGACAAGCTCATACAACTGTACTAGTGCTCACTGGCTGACAGGGACAAGCTCATACAGCTGTACTAGTGCTCACTGGCTGACAGGGACAAGCTCGTACAACTGTACTAGTGCTCATTGGCTGACAGGGACAAGCTCATACAACTGTACTAGTGCTCACTGACTGACAGGGACAAGCTCATACAGCTGTACTAGTGCTCATTGGCTGACAGGGACAAGCTCATACAGCTGTTCTAGTGCTCACTGGCTGACAGGGACAAGCTCATACAGCTGTACTAGTGCTCATTGGCTGACAGAGACAAGCTCATACAGCTGTACTAGTGCTCATTGGCTGACAGGGACAAGCTCATACAGCTGTTCTAGTGCTCACTGGCTGACAGGGACAAGCTCACACAACTGTACTGGTGCTCACTGGCTGACAGGGACAAGCTCATACAGCTGTGCTAGTGCTCACTGGCTGACAGGGACAAGCTCATACAGCTGTACTAGTGCTCACTGGCTGACAGGGACAAGCTCACACAACTGTACTGGTGCTCACTGGCTGACAGGGACAAGCTCATACAGCTGTACTAGTGCTCACTGGCTGACAGGGACAAGCTCACACAACTGTACTAGTGCTCACTGGCTGACAGGGACACGCTCATACAGCTGTACTGGTGCTCATTGGCTGACAGAGACAAGCTCATACAGCTGTACTAGTGCTCACTGCCTTACAGGGACAAGCTCATACAGCTGTACTAGTGCTCACTGACTGACAGGGACAAGCTCATACAGCTGTACTAGTGCTCACTGGCTGACAGGGACAAGCTCATACAGCTGTACTAGTGCTCACTGGCTGACAGGGACAAGCTCATACAGCTGTACTAGTGCTCACTGGCTGACAGGGACAAGCTCATACAGCTGTACTAGTGCTCACTGGCTGACAGGGACAAGCTCATACAACTGTGCTAGTGCTCACTGACTGACAGGGACAAGCTCATACAGCTGTACTAGTGCTCACTGTCTGACAGGGACAAGCTCATACAGCTGTACTGGTGCTCACTGGCTGACAGGGACAAGCTCATACAGCTGTACTAGTGCTCACTGACTGACAGGGACAAGCTCATACAGCTGTACTAGTGCTCACTGGCTGACAGGGACAAGCTCATACAGCTGTACTAGTGCTCACTGACTGACAGGGACAAGCTCATACAACTTTACTAGTGCTCACTGGCTGACAGGGACAAGCTCATACAGCTGTACTAGTGCTCACTGGCTGACAGGGACAAGCTCATAGAGCTGTGCTAGTGCTCATTGGCTGACAGGGACAAGCTCATACAGCTGTACTGGTGCTCACTGGCTGACAGGGACAAGCTCATAGAGCTGTGCTAGTGCTCATTGGCTGACAGGGACAAGCTCATACAGCTGTACTGGTGCTCACTGGCTGACAGGGGACAAGCTCATACAGCTGTGCTAGTGCTCACTGGCTGACAGGGACAAGCTCATAGAGCTGTGCTAGTGCTCATTGGCTGACAGGGACAAGCTCATACAGCTGTGCTAGTGCTCATTGGCTGACAGGGACAAGCTCACACAGCTGTACAAGTGCTCACTGACTGACAGGGACAAGCTCATACAGCTGTGCTAGTGCTCATTGGCTGACAGGGACAAGCTCACACAGCTGTACTAGTGCTCACTGGCTGACAGGGACAAGCTCATACAACTGTACTAGTGCTCATTGGCTGACAGGGACAAGCTCATACAGCTGTACTAGTGCTCACTGGCTGACAGGGACAAGCTCATACAACTGTACTGGTGCTCACTGGCTGACAGGGACAAGCTCATACAGCTGTACTAGTGCTCACTGGCTGACAGGGACACGCTCATACAGCTGTACTGGTGCTCATTGGCTGACAGAGACAAGCTCATACAGCTGTACTAGTGCTCACTGCCTTACAGGGACAAGCTCATACAGCTGTACTAGTGCTCACTGACTGACAGGGACAAGCTCATACAGCTGTACTAGTGCTCACTGGCTGACAGGGACAAGCTCATACAGCTGTACTAGTGCTCACTGGCTGACAGGGACAAGCTCATACAGCTGTACTAGTGCTCACTGGCTGACAGGGACAAGCTCATACAGCTGTGCTAGTGCTCACTGGCTGACAGGGACAAGCTCATACAACTGTACTAGTGCTCACTGGCTGACAGGGACAAGCTCATACAGCTGTACTAGTGCTCACTGGCTGACAGGGACAAGCTCGTACAACTGTACTAGTGCTCATTGGCTGACAGGGACAAGCTCATACAACTGTACTAGTGCTCACTGACTGACAGGGACAAGCTCATACAGCTGTACTAGTGCTCACTGGCTGACAGGGACAAGCTCATACAGCTTTGCTAGTGCTCACTGGCTGACAGGGACAAGCTCATACAGCTGTACTGGTGCTCACTGGCTGACAGGGACAAGCTCATACAGCTGTACTAGTGCTCACTGGCTGACAGAGACAAGCTCATACAGCTGTACTAGTGCTCACTGGCTGACAGGGACAAGCTCATACAGCTGTTCTAGTGCTCACTGGCTGACAGGGACAAGCTCATACAGCTGTACTAGTGCTCATTGGCTGACAGAGACAAGCTCATACAGCTGTACTAGTGCTCATTGGCTGACAGGGACAAGCTCATATAGCTGTTCTAGTGCTCACTGGCTGACAGGGACAAGCTCACACAACTGTACTCGTGCTCACTGGCTGACAGGGACAAGCTCATACAGCTGTGCTAGTGCTCACTGGCTGACAGGGACAAGCTCATACAGCTGTACTAGTGCTCACTGGCTGACAGGTACAAGCTCACACAACTGTACTGGTGCTCACTGGCTGACAGGGACAAGCTCATACAGCTGTACTAGTGCTCACTGGCTGACAGGGACAAGCTCACACAACTGTACTAGTGCTCACTGGCTGACAGGGACACGCTCATACAGCTGTACTGGTGCTCATTGGCTGACAGAGACAAGCTCATACAGCTGTACTAGTGCTCACTGCCTTACAGGGACAAGCTCATACAGCTGTACTAGTGCTCACTGGCTGACAGGGACAAGCTCATACAGCTGTACTAGTGCTCACTGGCTGACAGGGACAAGCTCATACAGCTGTACTAGTGCTCACTGGCTGACAGGGACAAGCTCATACAGCTGTACTAGTGCTCACTGACTGACAGGGACAAGCTCATACAGCTGTACTAGTGCTCACTGGCTGACAGGGACAAGCTCATACAACTGTGCTAGTGCTCACTGACTGACAGGGACAAGCTCATACAGCTGTACTAGTGCTCACTGACTGACAGGGACAAGCTCATACAGCTGTACTGGTGCTCACTGGCTGACAGGGACAAGCTCATACAGCTGTACTAGTGCTCACTGACTGACAGGGACAAGCTCATACAGCTGTACTAGTGCTCACTGGCTGACAGGGACAAGCTCATACAGCTGTACTAGTGCTCACTGACTGACAGGGACAAGCTCATACAACTGTACTAGTGCTCACTGGCTGACAGGGACAAGCTCATACAGCTGTACTAGTGCTCACTGGCTGACAGGGACAAGCTCATAGAGCTGTGCTAGTGCTCATTGGCTGACAGGGACAAGCTCATACAGCTGTACTGGTGCTCACTGGCTGACAGGGACAAGCTCATACAGCTGTGCTAGTGCTCACTGGCTGACAGGGACAAGCTCATAGAGCTGTGCTAGTGCTCATTGGCTGACAGGGACAAGCTCATACAGCTGTGCTAGTGCTCATTGGCTGACAGGGACAAGCTCACACAGCTGTACAAGTGCTCACTGACTGACAGGGACAAGCTCATACAGCTGTGCTAGTGCTCATTGGCTGACAGGGACAAGCTCACACAGCTGTACTAGTGCTCACTGGCTGACAGGGACAAGCTCATACAACTGTACTAGTGCTCATTGGCTGACAGGGACAAGCTCATACAGCTGTACTAGTGCTCACTGGCTGACAGGGACAAGCTCACACAACTGTACTGGTGCTCACTGGCTGACAGGGACAAGCTCATACAGCTTTGCTAGTGCTCACTGGCTGACAGGGACACGCTCATACAGCTGTACTAGTGCTCACTGGCTGACAGGGACAAGCTCATACAACTGTACTAGTGCTCACTGACTGACAGGGACAAGCTCAAACAGCTGTACTAGTGCTCACTGGCTGACAGGGACAAGCTCATACAACTGTACTAGTGCTCACTGGCTGACAGGGACAAGCTCATACAACTGTACTAGTGCTCACTGGCTGACAGGGACAAGCTCATACAACTGTACTAGTGCTCACTGGCTGACAGGGACAAGCTCATACAACTGTACTAGTGCTCACTGGCTGACAGGGACAAGCTCATACAACTGTACTAGTGCTCACTGGCTGACAGGGACAAGCTCATACAGCTGTGCTAGTGCTCACTGACTGACAGGGACAAGCTCAAACAGCTGTACTAGTGCTCACTGGCTGACAGGGACAAGCTCATACAACTGTACTAGTGCTCACTGACTGACAGGGACAAGCTCAAACAGCTGTACTAGTGCTCACTGGCTGACAGGGACAAGCTCATACAACTGTACTAGTGCTCACTGGCTGACAGGGACAAGCTCATACAGCTGTACTAGTGCTCACTGGCTGACAGAGACAAGCTCAAACAGCTGTACTAGTGCTCACTGACTGACAGGGACAAGCTCATACAACTGTACTAGTGCTCACTGACTGACAGGGACAAGCTCAAACAGCTGTACTAGTGCTCACTGGCTGACAGGGACAAGCTCATACAACTGTACTAGTGCTCACTGGCTGACAGGGACAAGCTCATACAGCTGTACTAGTGCTCACTGGCTGTCAGGGACAAGCTCATACAGCTGTACTAGTGCTCACTGACTGACAGGGACAAGCTCATACAACTGTACTAGTGCTCACTGGCTGACAGGGACAAGCTCATACAGCTGTACTAGTGCTCACTGGCTGTCAGGGACAAGCTCATACAGCTGTACTAGTGCTCACTGGCTGACAGGGACAAGCTCATACAACTGTACTAGTGCTCACTGACTGACAGGGACAAGCTCAAACAGCTGTACTAGTGCTCACTGGCTGACAGGGACAAGCTCATACAACTGTACTAGTGCTCACTGGCTGACAGGGACAAGCTCATACAACTGTACTAGTGCTCACTGGCTGACAGGGACAAGCTCATACAACTGTACTAGTGCTCACTGACTGACAGGGACAAGCTCATACAACTGTACTAGTGCTCACTGGCTGACAGGGACAAGCTCATACAACTGTACTAGTGCTCACTGGCTGACAGGGACAAGCTCATACAGCTGTGCTAGTGCTCACTGACTGACAGGGACAAGCTCAAACAGCTGTACTAGTGCTCACTGGCTGACAGGGACAAGCTCATACAACTGTACTAGTGCTCACTGACTGACAGGGACAAGCTCAAACAGCTGTACTAGTGCTCACTGGCTGACAGGGACAAGCTCATACAACTGTACTAGTGCTCACTGGCTGACAGGGACAAGCTCATACAGCTGTACTAGTGCTCACTGCTCACTGGCTGACAGGGACAAGCTCAAACAGCTGTACTAGTGCTCACTGGCTGACAGAGACAAGCTCATACAGCTGTGCTAGTGCTCACTGGCTGACAGGGACAAGCTCATACAGCTGTACTGATGCTCACTGGCTGACAGGGACAAGCTCATACAGCTGTGCTAGTGCTCACTGGCTGACAGGGACAAGCTCAAACAGCTGTACTGATGCTCACTGGCTGACAGGGACAAGCTCATACAGCTGTGCTAGTGCTCACTGGCTGACAGGGACAAGCTCATACAGCTGTGCTAGTGCTCATTGGCTGAGAGGGACAAGCTCATACAGCTGTACTAGTGCTCACTGGCTGACAGGGACAAGCTCATACAGCTGTACTAGTGCTCACTGGCTGACAGGGACAAGCTCATACAGCTGTGCTAGTGCTCACTGGCTGACAGGGACAAGCTCATACAGCTGTGCTAGTGCTCACTGGCTGATAGGGACAAGCTCACACAGCTGTACTAGTGCTCACTGGCTGATAGGGACAAGCTCATACAGCTGTACTAGTGCTCACTGGCTGACAGGGACAAGCTCACACAGCTGTACTAGTGCTCACTGACTGACAGGGACAAGCTCAAACAGCTGTACTAGTGCTCACTGGCTGACAGGGACAAGCTCATACAACTGTACTAGTGCTCACTGGCTGACAGGGACAAGCTCATACAGCTGTGCTAGTGCTCACTGACTGACAGGGACAAGCTCAAACAGCTGTACTAGTGCTCACTGGCTGACAGGGACAAGCTCATACAACTGTACTAGTGCTCACTGACTGACAGGGACAAGCTCAAACAGCTGTACTAGTGCTCACTGGCTGACAGGGACAAGCTCATACAACTGTACTAGTGCTCACTGGCTGACAGGGACAAGCTCATACAGCTGTACTAGTGCTCACTGCTCACTGGCTGACAGGGACAAGCTCACACAGCTGTACTAGTGCTCACTGACTGACAGGGACAAGCTCAAACAGCTGTACTAGTGCTCACTGGCTGACAGGGACAAGCTCATACAGCTGTACTAGTGCTCACTGGCTGACAGGGACAAGCTCATACAGCTGTGCTAGTGCTCACTGACTGACAGGGACAAGCTCAAACAGCTGTACTAGTGCTCACTGGCTGACAGGGACAAGCTCATAAAGCTGTACTAGTGCTCACTGGCTGACAGGGACAAGCTCATACAGCTGTGCTAGTGCTCACTGGCTGACAGGGACAAGCTCATACAGCTGTGCTAGTGCTCACTGGCTGATAGGGACAAGCTCACACAGCTGTACTAGTGCTCACTGGCTGATAGGGACAAGCTCACACAGCTGTACTAGTGCTCACTGACTGACAGGGACAAGCTCACACAGCTGTACTAGTGCTCACTGACTGACAGGGACAAGCTCAAACAGCTGTACTAGTGCTCACTGGCTGACAGGGACAAGCTCATACAACTGTACTAGTGCTCACTGGCTGACAGGGACAAGCTCATACAGCTGTACTAGTGCTCACTGGCTGACAGGGACAAGCTCATAAAGCTGTACTAGTGCTCACTGGCTGACAGGGACAAGCTCATACAGCTGTACTAGTGCTCACTGGCTGACAGGGACAAGCTCATACAGCTGTGCTAGTGCTCACTGGCTGATAGGGACAAGCTCACACAGCTGTACTAGTGCTCACTGGCTGACAGGGACAAGCTCACACAGCTGTACTAGTGCTCACTGGCTGACAGGGACAAGCTCATACAGCTGTACTAGTGCTCACTGGCTGACAGGGACAAGCTCATACAGCTGTACTAGTGCTCACTGTCTGACAGGGACAAGCTCACACAGCTGTACTAGTGCTCACTGGCTGACAGGGACAAGCTCATACAGCTGTACTAGTGCTCATTGGCTGACAGGGACAAGCTCATACAGCTGTACTAGTGCTCACTGGCTGACAGGGACAAGCTCATACAACTGTACTAGTGCTCACTGGCTGACAGGGACAAGCTCACACAGCTGTACTAGTGCTCATTGGCTGACAGGGACAAGCTCATACAGCTGTGCTAGTGCTCACTGGCTGACAGGGACAAGCTCATACAGCTGTACTAGTGCTCACTGTCTGACAGGGACAAGCTCACACAGCTGTACTAGTGCTCACTGGCTGACAGGGACAAGCTCATACAGCTGTGCTAGTGCTCACTGGCTGACAGGGACACGCTCATACAGCTGTACTAGTGCTCACTGGCTGACAGGGACAAGCTCATACAACTGTACTAGTGCTCACTGGCTGACAGGGACAAGCTCACACAGCTGTACTAGTGCTCACTGGCTGACAGGGACAAGCTCACACAGCTGTACTAGTGCTCACTGGCTGACAGGGACAAGCTCATACAGCTGTGCTAGTGCTCACTGTCTGACAGGGACAAGCTCATACA
This sequence comes from Discoglossus pictus, assembly GCA_027410445.1. Lineage (NCBI taxonomy): Eukaryota > Metazoa > Chordata > Amphibia > Anura > Alytidae > Discoglossus > Discoglossus pictus. Next base: position 21,176,444 of record CM050175.1, read on the forward strand.
ACTGTGCTAGTGCTCATCGGCAGATAGGAGACCAATTCATATAGCTGAGCTCAATGGCTGACAGTGACAAGCTCATACAACTGTGCCCAGTGGCTAACAGAGACAAGTTTGTCAGCCAATAAGCACTAGCAGAGTTGTATGAGCTTGTCACTGTCAGCGAATTGGCACAGTTTAATTAACTTGTCTCTGTTAGCCATGAGCACTAGCAGAGTTGTATAGAGACACATTTATACAACTCTGCTAGTGCTTATTGGCTGACAGAGAAAAGTTTATACAACTGTGCCCATTGGCTGACAGGGACAAGCTTAAAAAAATGTTTAAGAATGTAAACTCTGCTGCATAGTTATTTGTATCTATCTGATATATGCACATTAAATTGCAATGTATATATATATATATATATATATATATATATATATATATATATATTTGTTGATTAAAATAAATAAACTTAAGGTCTATATATCTAATAATACATTTAATAAAAATACATGATATATAACATACTGAGAAAAACCTAACTTGCAGAGTAATATATGTAAAATATATCAGTAGATGTTTATTACCAGCCATGTATGCAGAGATTCATTGTACAGGTGCGGTAATAGACGGTTATGTGGAGAAACTGTGATAAGAACCGTCAACTGATAAAATAATATGATAGAGAGAATATCCCCAGGAATTTACAACTTACAGCGACAATGCAAGCAGACCAGAGTAATCAATAACCAATAGATATCTGTTTAATCCAACCTAATTGATGCCTGTTATATATATATATATATATATATATATATATATATATATATATATATTATAAGGAGTTTATTTAAAATGTAAAATACTATTGTATTATAAAGTGAAACCTTTGTATGTTCCCTCTCTCCCTTCCTCTCCCTCCCTCTCTCTTGCTCCCTCTTTCTCCCCATCTCTCCCCCCTCCTCTTATCTCTTACCCCCTCTCTCTCACCACCTTGGTAATTTGGAGGCTCCTGTATCACACCTTCCCATTCTTGCATGCCAGGCATTGCCCTTACTTGAAATGGAGGATGCTGAGCAGACATGTGACCAATCACTACAGTCACATGGTAGAGTAACTTTCTCCATCAAGCTGTCTGACTTGAGGTAGCAGTTAAGCTCTGCATGTTATCATACTTAAGATGACATGGATCCAAGCAAGGGTAAGCTCCACGGAGAGGGGCACTTAGAATGTATTGCAATATAATGGGGAAACTTTTATGTTAAATAAAAAAAAAAAAGCTGAAATGGATTTAATTGTTAAGAATTTTAATTGAGCCAAGACAAGCCTTCTTTACTATGGAAGTAATTTAAGGAGCATTGCAGTTCAAGAACAAGTATGTGCCAAACTAATAATATAAGCAGCTATGTATTTTTTGGGGGAAAATCTGAGTATTTGAAGACTCTTTGTATGAGTATAGGAATCCATTTTGTGTTTGTTACATCACTTCCTCAAAGCTGAATCATGAGGGTTTGTGTTTTGATATCAGTTGAGAGAGGGATGGGTAACGAGGGAACAGAGCCTAAGATAAATGGATATGATTGAAATTGACCCTTAAGCAAACTCCTTGCTTCATGAAATGCAACCACATCTCACCAGAAATGCAAATGCCCTTCTCACACACACAACTTCCACCAATGTGTCATGGATTCCTCCAGTGCCCAGCAGAGGCTTCAACATTTATTATTCACCAGGAATCCCCCAAACATTAGATGCAAATAGGCAGCTGCAGGAAACTTTGCTCCACAATCTGTCACAATTTGTAAAAGGTGGGTGGAGTTTTAGCATAAAGATGGTGGGAAAAACATAATATTTCAATGATTATTTTCTCACAAAACATTGCCATTTTTAAATCAGTACTTTCAGTAGGGCTAATGGAAATCTCATAACTTAAAAACTTAAACGATCATTTAAAGGGATATGGAAGGTTCCTGGATGTTACTTGGTATATAATATCCCTATGAATACATTTACTTTTATGTACTTTATTTTATTAAGAAGGGCTTATAAGCTTTGTTTTTACTAACTGAAATCAATCAAATAGTCCCACTGCAGCTTATGTAGTACATGCAGTGCATTATCTCCTACTAACCAATCAGTGACCATCTCTCTGCAACATGCTGATGAGACGTGGTCCCTGATAGGCTAGGACACTACACTATACATCCAGCCCTACAGAGTCTGTGTCTGCTTACTCTGCAGAGGGCAGACCCCCTACAAGGACTATATGTATTATTTTAGGCAGTAAATAGAGTTTATAAGCACTTCTTAATAAAATAAAGTATATAAAAGTTAATAGATACAGGATAGATAGATAAATAGATATTATATACCTAGTAATATCCAACAATCTTCTATAAATAAGATCAGGGTTATATGGTATAGACTTCTTTCTGATTCAGGTTAAATCCCCCACCACCTCTAAACCCCGGACCCCGTCCCATCCATGGAATTTTAACAAAATACTGAAGAATGTGTGAAATGAAAACAGGGCTCAGACCAGCCGGCGTAATCTAAACAGATGAAATATACAATAGTCCCAGCCCTCCTCCTGCACAAGACCCTCCGTAATACTCATGACCGCTATACACTGCAGCACACCTATTATTATTATTATACTTTATTTGTAATGCGACAGCATATTCCATATACAGGGATAAGTAAGTGGACGTGTGCCATTACAATGTGATTGGGCCAAATGACAGTGCCCTGATATCGTGAGGATCAAGGAAAAGGAGAGTATATCATTTATAGGATGATATGTGTTTAGGAGAGAAAGAGAGAGAAGAGGAAGAGAAGATGAGAGAGTGTAGCAAGAGAAATAGAGAAATAAAGAGATAGAAGAGAGAGATAAGAGAGAGGAAAGAGAGGGACAAAGCAAGAGAAAGAAGATAGAGAGAAGAAAGATTTGAGAGAAATAGAGAGATGAGAGAGGAAGAGACAAATAAAGAGAAAGAAAAGAGAGGAATGAAAGAGAAAGAGGAAAGAGATGAGAGAGAAATAGAGAAATAAGACAGAGAAGAGAGAGAAGAAACAAAGAAGAAACAGATGAGAGAGAAATGGAGAGAAAGGAGAGATGTGAGAGAAATAGAGACAAAGAAGAGAGTGAAAGAAGAGAGATATAAAAAAGAAATACAAAGAAAGAAGAGAGGAGAGAGATATAGAAAAGAGAGATGAGAGAGAAATATAGGTAGATAGGAACAGAGAGAAAGAAGAGAGGGATGTGAGAGAAAAAGAGAGAAAGGAGAGGGAAGAGAGAAAGAAGAGTAAGAAATAGAGAAAGAAAAGAGATGAAAAAGAAATAGAGAAATAGAGAGAGAGAGAGATGAGAGAAAAAGAAGAGAGAATGAATCAAGGGAAATAGATGAAAGAGATGAAATACAGAAAAATAAGAGAGAGAGAGGTGAGAAAGATACAAATCAAGAGAAATAAAAGAGAGAGAAACAGAGAGAAAGAATTGAGAGAAATAGAGAGATAGAAGAGAGAAAGAGAGAGAGAGAAATAGAGAAAAATAAGAGAGAGATGAGATAGAAACAGGGAGAAAGAAGAGATAATGAAGAGAGAGGAAAAGAGATAATGAAGAGAGAGGAAAAGAGATAATGAAGAGAGAGGAAAAGAGATATGAGAGGGAAATAGAGAAAGAAGAGAGGGCCGAGAGAAAATATAAATAAATAGAGGAAGAAGAGAGATGAAAAAGAAATAGTGAAAAAAAGAAAGAAATAGAGAGAAAGAATTGAGAGAAATAGAGAGAAAGAAGAGAGAGAGAGAGAGAAAGTGCATAATTGAGCAGCTCACATCATATATCTGTAATTCTGTACCCAAATAGTAAGGACATAGCACATTAAAGGGACATCACAAGCCGTGGGGAGGGTTCTTGGCCATACAGAGGCCAGAGACACAAACAATGAAACACCATTAATAAGACAGTGATCTCAAAAATATATCGCTGGGAAGATATTATAAAAGTTAGGAGCCAGCCAGGTTAGTTAGGAGCCAGACAAATATTTTCTAGGAGCCAGTTTATGGCTAATACAGTATATATACATAAATTTATAGTGACTTAAATGACTTTTAAGCCCTGTATTACATTATATATTGCATTAAACAATGTTATTTATGGAATATTATAATGGTAACACTATTTATGTTTCTTCTGTATATTAATATATCAGGTAAATAAGAATATATCTGTATGATGCAGCGTTCAGGATGGTCCATAGGTACAATGATGGTCCCCGGTGGGGGATGGTTGGGTCTGATGGGCCTTTTTCTGCTAAAACACACTGTTTATATCAGGCCTGTGATCCCAGACAGGCTGGAATGTGCCGGGAATGATGGACTCGCAGCTCCTCACACACGGCGGGGGCTCTGCTGCCTGGTAAGGGGGTCTCCTCATCTATTAAGATAAATGTTTTTATAGACAGGTCATCTAATAACCCTAGGAGTGGCCTGATCAAATACATATATTTTGGGGGATTTTTTGTTGACCCCTCCTATTTTGTACAGAGACCCCCAAATTATTTTGCATGGGGGTCCCCCATTCACTAGCTCTGCCACTGATACCTAACATTGCAGTTTTATTATACTTGCCATTATCTATGACTTTATGCTTCTTGGAGTCTGAGATTTGCTCACTGATCCTCACTGAATTGCTCTTAGCATTTTTATACCATAGATTAAATTGAAGTGCAACTCACAGTATAATCACCCTGCCATGTGACAGTGAAAGAAAGCAATGAACACCCCAGTAAAGACAAATTGTATATCTGCTACCCACTGGCACTAGTGGGGAGCAGGTATATGGAGCTAGAGAATGGTGGGGCCCAAAGCAAATATAAATTTGGACCCACCTCCCAGTATTTTGCTCTGGGCCCAACTCACCCAATGCCCCTCACCAAGACCCCTTCCCATAAAAGCACCCCCCACCCAATACCCTTTCCATAGATGCTCCCCACTACCCTTTCCCATAGATGCTCCATTAAAAACATTTTTCAAAGCTGGGCCCCTCTCAGAGCAGGGCCCTGGTGCATTGCACCACTGGTATCTCCGCCCCTGCTGCTACCTTTGTAATTTGCTATGGTTAAAACAGGAAGACAGTAACAGATAGAGAGACATTTATAAGACAATGATGGAAAATTACAACTACACATACAGTGCCTTGCAAAGGTATTCACCCCCTTGGCATTTTTCGTGTTTTGTTGCCTCACAACCTGGAATTAACATGGATTGTTTGAGGATTTGCATCATTTAATTTACAGAACATGACCACAACTTTGCAGATGTTTTTTTGTTTTTTTTATTGTGAAGCAAAATAACAGAAAAAGTCAATGTGCATAACTATTCACCCCCCTAAAGTCAATACTTTGTAGAGCCACCTTTTGCCGCAATCACAGCTCCAAGTGGCTTTGGATAAGTCTCTATGAGCTTGCCACATCTTACCACTGGGATTTTTGCCCATTTCTCTTTGGAAGACTGCTCCAGCTCCTTCAAGTTGGATGGTTTGCGCTTGTGAACAGCAATCTTTAAGTCTGACCACAGATTTTCTATTGGATTGAGGTCTGGGCTGTGACTAGGCCATTCCAACACATTACATGTTTCCCCTTAAACCCCCCAAGTGTTGCTTTAGCAGTGTGTTTGGGGTCATTGTCCTGCTGGAAGGTAAACCTCTGTCCTAGCCTCAAATCACGCACAGAGTGGTACAGGTTTTGCTCAAGAATATCCCTGTATTTAGCACCATCCATCTTTCCCTCAACTCTGACCAGTTTCCCAGTCCTGGCTGCTGAAAAACATCCCCACAGCATGATGCTGCCACCACCATGTTTCACTGTGCGGATAGTGTTCTTCTGGCCACTCTGCCATGAAGCCCAACTCTATGGAGCGTACGGCTTATTGTCGTCCTATGTACAGATACTCCAGTCTCTGCTGTGGAACTCTGCAGCTCCTCCAGGGTTACCTTAGGTCTCTGTGCTTCCTCTCTGATTAATGCCCTCCTTGCCTGGTCTGTGAGTTTTGGTGGGCGGCCGTCTCTTGGCAGGTTTGCTGTTGTGCCATGTTCTTTCCATTTGGTTATGATAGATTTGATGGTGCTCCTGGGGATCATCAAAGATTTGGATATTTTTTTATAACCTAACCCTGACTTATACTTCTCAACAACATTGTCCCTTACTTGTTTGGACAGTTCCTTGGTCTTCATGGCACTGTGTGGTTAGTGGTGCCTCTTGCTTAGGTGTTGCAGCCTCTGGGGCCTTTCAAAACAGGTGTGTATATGTAATGACAGATCATGTGACACATAGATTGCACACAGGTGGACATCATTTCACTAATTATGTGACTTCTGAAGGTAATTGGTTGCACCAGAGCTTTTTATGGGCTTCATAACAACATGCCAATTTTCTGTTTTCTATTTTGAAAAAATAGTTTTCTGTATATATTTTTCTCATTTCACTTCACCAACTTAGACTATTGTGTTCTGATCCATCACATAAAATTCAGATTAACAAAACATTGAACTTAAGGCTGTAATGTAACAAAATAGGTAAAAAGTCAAGGGGGTAAATACTTTTGCAAGGCACTGTAATTGCATATAATACTATTATTATGATTTTATTGTTATAATTTAAATTACACATGTTGTATTATTAATTATTCTGCCCATGTAGTTATTTAAAAGAGAGCACTTTAGTTTTTGAGATTACACTTTCTCTTTAAAGAATTAGTTTGAGTAAAAAAATAGAGGGACACTGAAAAGGTCTCTTAAGTCTCTAATTAATAATTTTTTTATAGCAGCATAAATTTATTAAAAAAAGTAAACATATAAAATATATATAAAAGTAAATATTGGACACGATTCAAATTGACACCACACCTCTCCCCCCTAACTAGCCCAGACGTCGGCAGGTGGCAATAACAGATTGAGCCATATATCTCCAGAAATGTAAACACAAAGTCCACCAGGTCCTGCTGAGACATTAAAATGTATTTATTTTCAATTAAAAACTAGAATTTATGTTTTTTTCCCTGCTTTTAGACAGACTTTCAAACATATATATTTTTTGATTGTACAGTGGCCCTTTAAGTACACTAGGATTATAGTAATAAGTTGGGGTACATAGAAAGGTCCAAGAGGAGTTCAGAGGAGAATTGTATGGAAGAAGCTGAGGAAATATGATGTTCAGTCGTGTCCGACTCTCCGTGATCTATGGACCTCAACAGGCACAATTGTTATGCCTCTGGTTGTGTTTATTCATAAGGTTATCTTGACAAAGATACTGGAGTGTGTTGCCAGTTCCTCAGTGAACCCTGATTTGTCTGACCTCTCTACTATGACCTGCCCTTCTTGGGTAACTCTACATGGTATATCTCACAAGCCTCTTCACAATGACAAGGTAGAGATTCAGAAGGGGGAGGAAATATAGGGAGTGATTATATGAAAACAAGTTATAGGGAATAGTATGGAGAACAGTTATAAGCAAATGTTATATGGGGCTATAGGTGATAATGGGGATATTAACTAAGCTATAGCAGGGATTGGGTGTAAATTCCTAAATAGGAAACAGAGCACATCTCAGTCCCTGGGAAGCTTAGTGCATTACCCCCAATATGAAGTAATAAAGAGGTTCCCAATCTCAGACCACCCAGTGGCCCATGAGTTCCCATCAGGTGGTCCACGGTACAACTGATATTATAAGGATTTAAATAAAACCAGATACTAGTTTGTAGGATTTATAAGCTCACAGACTGTATTCCTATATAGTACAGCCACATATAACAGCTACGAATCATACAAGGGTCCATGAAACCCTTCTTCAGTATTAGGTGGTCCATAGAAACAAGTGGGATCCGATGACCTTATCCAGTTGTAGGGAGTGAATATATGGACATAATGAGTCATGGAGAGCGGTTATATGGAACAAGTGGGGGAGTCATAGGTGGGGGCTACATCATGTAATATGAGAGGCTGTGGGAAATGACTGTATGGCACAATGGGATTGTGGGAAGCAGGTATATGGAGCAATACCTGGGGTTATAGGAGGTGATACATACATTGGGAATCTGGACTGCACTGTAATGTGGATGATGCATCATCTAGTTCTTAACAGTCGATTAAAGGGATATGGATGTTACTAGGTGTATATCCCAATTTACTTGTATGTACTTTATTTTATTAAGAAGTGCTGATCTGCTTTTTGTCTGCCTAAAATCCAACAAATAGTCCCTGTATGGGTCTGCCCTCTGTATCGCACAAAGACGCATACTCAGGGCCGGATCTACCTTTTTGGAGCCCCTAGGCAGTGAAGTAGCGGAGCCCCTGCGAGTGAGTACGCAAGGTATGCATGCACCCATTTTGCCTTTTCTGCGCCTATAATTTCCCTTTCTTGTTGTAACTCTCTTGTTCTAGTTGGTTACCCCCTAGTAGCCAGTCTATGAACCCGCAGCATTTAATTTTTTTCAGCCAGGAACCATTTTAAAATTAAAAAAGTGGAGCCCCTCACATGGAAGCGCTCCTATGCAGCTGCCTACTTGGCCTAATGGGTAATCTGGCCATGCACATACTCTGTAGTACTGAGTGTGCAGTGTCTCATAGCAACATGCTGCTGAGACATGATCCCCGATAGGCTAGGACACTACACTGTACATCCAGCCCTACCAAGTCTATGTCTGCATACACCTATCAGGGACCACATCACAGCAGCATGTTGCTATGAGACACTGCACAGTATGGAGCCTGCGTCTTTATGCGATACAGAGGGCAGACCCATGCACTAACTACTGGTTTGATTTTAGACAGAGCTTATATGGTCTTATAAATAAAATAAAGTACTTATTATATACCTAGTAATATCCAGTATCCCTAGAGTGTATATGTACTGTGTAGACCCTCAGCACAGGGCCCCTCCAGCTGTACACCTCCCCCATCCCTACTCCTTTTTCTAAACATTTTTTCTGATACCCATTTTTTTAACGACCTCTTATCTCATAAATTAGCCGAGAGCCGGGGATGCCACATATTTGCAGCCTGCCGTAACTCTTTCCCTCCTGAGGGCCCAGTTTCTAGTGAGGTGCCAGCCAAGGGTCATCTTGCACCTTCTGATCAGGTACTATAAACAGCCACAAAGTGCCAAATACATCCCATGGAAAACTGCACCAGCCCTCTGACCGGCCCTCTAATCCGTCATGGAGACCCTGGAGGGTGACAAGGGGAGGAGGGCATCATCCACAGCCAGAACAAAGCTCCGTGATTAATGCACTTCTATTTTTAAATCTTGCAAATAAGCAAATGTTTTTATAATGTCAAACCAGAACACACCAGGCACATTTTTATCCTTATGGTCATGCTGATCCACTTGGTTTTAATGGCTGAAGTGGGTTGCCAGTTCCTTCTCCAGTGGGCCACAGCATACCTAGGTGGCCTCTCATCCAAGTACTGACCAGGCCCAACCCTGCTTGTCTTCAGGCTGGTGTGACCTCTTTGTTCCCTAACTGGAATCGAACCCAGGTCACAGGGCACCAAATCCTAACCACTGGACCACCCAGAAAAATATTCACCCCATAGGGGTCAATAAAAAGCCCAAACTATATGTAAATGGTTAGAACAGCCATATGGTGATCATGTCATCTTTCTAAAAAAATAATTATCTACTCTTGTCTAATAAATTAAGTTGAGGGTATATAGCTGAGGGCCCCTACTCTGCTTTGCACCTGCTGCACCGGCAGTAACTCTGTCACTGGACAGTACTTTAATTGTCCTTTGGACAATCACCTTTCTACAAAAATGCATTTTATTAACTTTAAGAAGTAATAAAACACAAATATACAGTGTTAAAAATAAAACTTTTCATCAATCAGAGACAGAGAGTGAAATGTCTTGTAACTTGTCCTAAGACATCTTGCCCACTTAGGGTGCAGTGACTCAAGTTTGACCCAACTTGTGCATTTACAAAGACACATTTACCTTTAGTATAAGTATAACGTTTTTTTTTCCTTTCAGGCCCTACCTCACTATTCATTAGAGCGCCCGGTCCTATCCTGTTATGCTGGCGTCACACAAGGCAGCAGCAGTGGCAGTGAGCATCCACTAGATGGCGTTGCCGATATTCCGGTGCCATATCATAGAGTCAAGGCTTAGGTAAACTGTTAGGGTCAGTGTTTACGTTAGGGTGAGGGTTATGGTTAGAGTTGGGGTTAGGGCAGCGCCATCTAGCGGTTGGCGGACCTGTGCCAAAACCATAACAGGATAGATCTGAGTGCCTTTTATACGATCACTAAAGTTGACCTTTAATAAGAGCTCTGTGGGGTCCCAAATTCAGCTGAATGTTTGGATTTTTTTGCAGTAATTTGTTTCAGAACCTCCAATTACTACTGTTTGGGACTCCACTGAGCTCTTATTATAAAAAAAAAAGATAATTTTCATAGGAACATATTAAGCAAACCTTGTTGCAGCGTCAATGAAATGAATACAACAAACTAATGAATGGTCTCTAGTTCACATTAGTAGTCAAATATGACCAATATGGGTTCCCTGGTGGTCCAGTGGTTAAGATTTGGTGCTTTCACAGCTGGACCTGGGTTCATTTCTAGTCAGGGAACCAAGAGGTCACACCACCCTGAAGCCATGCAGGTTTGGGCCTGGTCAGTATTTTGATGGTAGACCACCTAGGAATACCAGGGGTTGTATGCTGTGGCCCACTGGAGAAGGAACTGGCAACCCACTCCTTTATCTCTGCCATAAATACCAAGTGGATCAGCATGGTGTGTTGTGGTCCATAGGGTCATGGAGAGTCGGACACGACTGAACTACACACACACGACCCATATAGGTATGTTCCTACACACTGACTGACAGGGCAATTCCCAAGGAAATGTATAAATACAAAGCAGTTTATTCTGCTCCAGATCCTTCATTGTAATAAAAAGAAACTAATTTACTAAGCACTGAGGTGAGAAGAGCTGGGATAACCAGAGAAGGCCATTTTCTCAATAGTAAATCAGGAGATAATGTGAGATGCACTTACTACAATGATACTAAACCCCCCCTACTGTGAAACATTATCTATTTATTACCCTATTTAAGATGCAAAAAAAAGGAATATAATGCTTTGTATAAGTTTCAAGTGATTGATAAGTAAAATCTCTGCCACTAGATTTGCATTTAGCTAATTACAACAAACATATCAATTAGTGGATTTCCTTACTGCATCAATTAGCTTTAAGTAATTAATTTATTTTATTAATGTATGTGCCCATTTAACATTGTGTTAGAATTTCCAGTGATCTGTATTGGAAAAATACAACACCACCTTGCAATTCTTTTACATAACGAGATAATGAGCCTGATATCTGTAACAGTAAATGTCTCATAGCCACTTGATCAAAGGTTAATTAACATAACGTGTCTGAAGAGATTTCAAGACCAGTAAAGTCACATATCCCACATACACATTCCTCTGACGCAACCGAAGCAGTTTAATAACAATGCCACTTCCCAAGGTGTTTTAACAGTGAAGGTCATAGATTAGATTGCAAGCTCTTGGAGACAGGAATGCACAATAGAGGAGTAGGGAAAAAAGCAAACACATGTATACACACTCAATACAAATTATTATTATGTACATATTGCTAAAGTATCACTGTATTGTAACAAAAAGCTCACTATTTGTCAAGTATGTAATTAACAATTTTGTGTTTGCGTCAATCAGTCGTGTCCGACTCTCTGTGACAACATGGACTGTAACACACCACATTATCTCATGATTTACTAAGTACTATGTCCTATTGGGAAAAATAGCCTTCTTTGGTTATCTCAGCTCTTCTCACCTCAGTAAATTCCCCCAGTGAGATTCTTTTTATTACAATGAAGGTGCTGGAGTAGAATAAACTGCCTTGTATTTATACATTTCCTTGGGGATTGTCATGTCAGTCAGTCATTTCAGTTGTGCCTGACTCTCTGTGACCTTATCACACCATGCTGATCCACTTGGTATTCATGGCAGAGATACTGGAGTGGGTTTCCAATTAATTCTCCAATGGGCCATGGCATATACAGCTCCTGGTATTCCTCTGTGCTCCACCCAAGTACTCACCAGGCCCAACCCTGCATGACTTCAGGGTGGTGTGACCTCTTGGTTCCCCGACTGGAATCAAACCCAGGTCACAGCGGTGAGAGCACTGAATCCTAATAGCAGCCATGACAATACTTACAATTATTTTTTTAGAAAAAAATTGAATTTTTGAAGACTGTGTATAGAATGTTTCTATCTTTTCTCACAGGAATACATCATGCTAATATGGAGTATGAGGGATGTGCTTACTTTGGGCCTCATTCTATAAGCGGCCGCAGCCGTTGCAGGGCCGCAAGGACCGGCCGCAAGCTATTCGGCTATTCTATTCCCTTACGGCTGGAGGCTCCGGCAGGCTTGCGGCCGGTGCCTTGCTATCTCTTGCGGCCGCTCGCGCCGGAGGAAAGCCTTTGATCTAAAACAGCCGCAAGAGTTTTGCAATTCAATTGCTCCGGGAAACCTCTCTGCAAGGCTAAAAGCGAGCCGCTGCTTACTTGCAGGAAAGAGGTCTCGCTAGCACCAATTAAGCACATAAAGTAGCTCAAATAAAGCCATCCTGCACTTTGCGAAGACTATAAAGGGATTTTAGGTGTTAGAAAAAATAGCACATAATTATCCTGTACTCAAATCCGTAAAATATTTATTTTTAATATCCGTAAAATATCCATGTAAAAAAGTCCAGAGTGCTTGGAGCACCTCAGACCCGCCCACGCCGCAGCCGGAAAATAAACAGTTAATTTGAACTCGGGTTTGGGCAGATGTGCAAGCTTGAGAGTGGGTTCCTTTTAATCCTCATGTCCCCCAATATGACCCTAGCATTTACAGAGCTGTACAGTGCAGGCTTGAATTTATTTTTGAGTTTTTATATTTCTGAGATTACGGCCGGTTCCAAGATATGCGGCCGGCCGTAAAAGGAGATCCTTGCGGGGCCGTATAATAGAATCGCGAGTTAACTGAACCCCCGCAAGGAATCGCAGCCTTACGGCCGATTTACGGCCGCTAATAGAATGAGGCCCTTTATCTATCAGTGGAGGGAGGGGTGGGGTAGCAATGTGGAAACAGAGAGGAGGGGGCATCATTGGGGGAGGGGGCATCTTGGAATCTGGCACCACTTCCCCTGCAAAGGTAAGCAGCTAACAATTATAACTGTATGCCCTCTCCTGTAGATATATAAACACACCTCACATCAATGCAATCTTCAGAAAAGTATCGTGGATATGTCCAGGGCCCAGGAGAGGCATCAGAATTATTTTTATTTCTCATTAAAAGTTCGTTTTACAACATTTGTTCTGCTGACTCTCTTAGATTTACATTTCATACATATGTCTTTTTTTATTAAATTAGTTGTAGAATCAGAGCATTGATGGATCGAAAATAACAGAAAATCTGCATGTTCTGATGTTATGAAAGAAGAACGTATCATTCAATTTTATACAAATAATTCAATTACTATATTCAACATATACTTAATATACAGTAAGGCCCTCATTCAATTGAAATTTGGCCAATTGAATAGGGCCCTAAATAAGCACATAACATATTTTTTTAAGTAGTTTTTAGTTAGTAAGCATCTATCCAAAAGCAAGATTTTCACTAACTATAAACTTCTTTAAAAATATATGCTATGTGCTTATTTAGAGCCCTATTCAATTGGCCAAATCGCAATTGAATGAGGCCCTAAGAGTCTAAAGAGAAGCACCAAAAAATAATATTATTCTGACTATGCATTTATCGTACTGACGAAGAACAAACAGTTGCGGGCAAGTGGTCACACATGCCTTGTGTCAATAATAAGTGGGAAAACAGAATAAATAAAGTAGTCAAAGGGTGAAATACTTGTAAGTATCCACATGTAAGTGGATTGAGATCTAATGATATGATAATACTTTAGAACTGCATATTCGGTGAATTGTGCATAAATATATCATTTTAGTTTCTTGAATTTCTTTTATATTTTTTTATGATTTCTTCCAGTGTTCTGTATCTCCTTTTCTTCTTTTTTATCTCCTTATTACTTGTAGTTCAAACAGTCATATTCTAAAAATAAATAGGTAGGTCAGGTCACTAGAGTGCAGAGTTTTTTACTCACGCACAAGCACCTTACTAGTGTGTACAGTGGGGAATGTCAGGTGTAATTTGGGATAAAGGGCAATGAACCCCAAATCAGTAGTACAGACTGTTTCAGGAATTAATTCACTGATCTATGATATGTAAATAACAACAGAAATGTGTGATCTTAGAGTATTTACTTTATAGTAATTACAACATCTCTTAAATAAACACTTTAGTGATCTTATAAAGGGTCTCTAAAGAATAGGTGTTGGGATTTTTTTCCGTTGTTCAGTTATTTCCAACTTTCGGTGACCTTATGGATCGTAACACATCAGGACATCCATGGTCCTGATGATCCACTAGGTATTCATGGCAGAGATACTGAAGTTGTTTGCCAGTTCCTTCTCCAGTGGGCCACAGCATACAGCTCCTGGTATTCCTAGGTGGTCGACCATCCAAGTACTGACCCAACTATGCTTGGCTTCAGGGTGGTGTGACCTCTTGGTTCCCTGACTGGAATTGAACCCAGGTCGCAGTGGTGAAAGCACCAAATCGTAACCACTGGACCACCAGGGAACCTAAAGAATAGTTAGGTAGGGCTTAATAATAAACTTTTACTGTGCTTTTAAACAATTACTATTTTTCAATCACGCCTTCAGGTAATATAAGCTCCAGATCTCTTTACAATTTGAATGAAGTATTGTGTCTGGAGTGGAGCTCAGGTGACCCTGCTTTGTGCTACTAATGTGTGTTTCAGACCCTGGACAGTTCCACTCCAGTCACAATACTCATTTCAAGGGATGGAGATATCAGGACCTTTCATAGCCTGGATCATTGAGATATAGTAAGTCAGTGTTTAATTGCACAAGTTTAATCAAGATTGTTTATTAAACAACCTAACTATACTTTAGAGACCCCTTTGAAAGACCACTAAGGTGGTCCTATAATGTGACACACCCCTCTGTAGAGTATATTCTCCAAATTTACTGCCCGAGAATATTAAAGGGACACAATGAAGGTTCAAGTTGTCCACTCTTGTACAGATAGTTTCTTGGCACCACAAACTACAACTTCTGTGCCCCCACCCACAAATGAATTAAAGAAAATTAGTTTAGATTAGTTTTAACATTTTTCAAAATAAGATAGATAGATAGGGGGATAGATAGATAGATGAATACTAATTAGTTGTTTTGTGTTGATGTGCTATTTAGAAACATTGGGCCTCATTCAATTGGGAGGCCGCAAGTCCTGGGATCTAGGCCGTATGTCTGCGGGCCCGCAGCGCGCTCGAGTTACGGTGCTATTCAATTGAACAAGCCCGAAAGTTATGGGCCGAAAGCCAAAACCTTAAACCATGCACTCGTACGTAGCATTTCAGGGCGGGAACATGATCAAATACGCAAGGCCGTAACTCCCGATTTAGAAATAGCCAATAGAAAATGAGACCAACTAAGTTCCGGGGTTCGATATGCGATCAGACTCGCAAATGCGCAGAATACTATATAATAAAAATGAATGCCGGTACTGTTCTTGTCCATGTGGGTGGCCCCATATGTATTAACTCATTGATTCCTGAGTAATGTCTTACATCGCTTTTCCTGTTATTTACACTGCAGTATTGATTTTCTATTTGCTTACAGTGCTACAGATTTGTCTTCAACCCCTTTGCGGGTCCTCTCTAGCACTCGTAGCATAATCTTCTACATTTGCCGTTTAAGGGGGTGAATCGGGGAATCGGAGCAATTGAATAGTGATTTGCGATTTTTGCGATTGTAACTCTTGCGGCCATGAAAGATCAAATGCTTAGACGAGCCTGCAAAAAGACGCAAATTGAATAGCAAAATAAGTTACGGGCTCCCATACGGACGCCCCCCATCTCCCGATGGCTCAACTGGGGCCCATAGTCTTCTTTTCTGTCTCTGTGATGGACAAAACAGGGTCCCCCAATGCTATCATGCAATTAGAACAGCTCCCTCACCCTTATCAAGCACCATGAACTTGAAATGAGCATATTTAGTGCACATTAGCATAAAGGAGCGACGGAAACAGGAACGGATTATTGTAGAGAAAATGGCCAATACAGCTTTAATATTCTTTAAACTTGAACTAACTTTCTGTTTCCAGCACTGAGGGTTTTTACAAATGTCTTCAACACACCCCAGTTGCATGCTGGGATTAGTCATCTAACCCGATGGCAAATAGGGCTTGAATAATAAATATTTTATAACAAGTTTTGCTTTATATACGTTGTTTAGTAATGAAACTAAGAACGTAATAGAGATTCTAAATATGGTATCATTTAAAGCTACAGATAATTACAAGAAGTTTATAAAATCAAACCTCTTGAAACTACATTGACGTCTGGAATTTTTAGAGCCTTTCTGATTCACCCACCAAACATAATCTGATATTTTTTTCTGATGGGTAATAACTGATAATTACCCCAGTGGGTCCGGCTGTACAGTTTTCAGTCTGAGTTCATAAGAAATTGGAAAGACTCCAGAAAGTAATAAGGCTGATCAGTTTCATATGGCTTTAGACTAATAAACAGTACAGCCACACCCTTAGGGGCGATGAAGAATGATTGGCAATGATTATCGAATCGCAATGAGATATCAGACTATGCTTGATTAGACAGGGATCCCCTGACCTGATAATGACACTCATGTGCTGTAGTTCACAACCTCTGTAACAGATAGATAATGTGCTAACTCACCTCTCACATCCGATTTCTACATAGCAATATAAGGAAACTGATCTAACAGCCCTACCAGTATTCAAAGGGCGAGAGGTATTCTCCGCCCCAGTTGCAGCTCCTGAACATAAATCTATCTGGGTATCTATCTATCTGGGTATCTATCTATCTATCTATCTATCTATCTATCTATCTATCTATCTATCTCTCTATCTATCTGTCGGGGTATCTATCTATCTATCTATCTATCTATCTATCTGTCGGGGTATCTATCTATCTGGGTATCTATCTATCTGGGTATCTATCTATCTATCTATCTGGGTATCTATCCATCTATCTGTAGGGGTATCTATCTATCTATCTGGTTATCTATCTATCTATCTATCTATCTATCTATCTATCTATCTATCTATCTATCTATCTATCTGTCTAAGGAATCTATCTATCTGGGTATCTATCTATCTGGGTATCTATCTATCTATCTATCTATCTGGGTATCTATCTATATATCTATCTATCTATCTGGGTATCTATCTATCTATCTATCTATCTATCTATCTATCTATCTATCTGGGTATCTATCTATCTATCTATCTATCTATCCATCCATCTAAGCATAAATAAGCAGAAAAAAATTGTGTAGCAAGTTTTTAATTGGAAAAAAATAAATAGTGATGCCTCTGTTGTGCTCTTCCTGATACTATGGGGGACATTGTGTATGTGTATGTATTTCTGGAGAACAGTGCTTGAATGTATTAATTCAAGCAGCGTGCCTCTTAGGCTGTGAGGGAGAAGGGGTATGGTGTAAATTTCAGTCAGATCCAATTATCTAACAAATACTTTTGAACTTTCCATTCTCTCCTCACGCATTCAATCCTTCACTGATAGATAAAAAAAACATACCCTTGTGAGCCAGCTCACTGTAACTTTTACTAAGATATCAGAGGCTATAGTGAGATGTGAAGGGCTGTGATGGCAATTTCCCCATAGATCCATCATATTGATTGAATACAGTGATGCACATACCAGCCACTGTGACGCTTAGTAAATACCCTAAATGTTATATACTACAGTATAAGAAATCTGGGTTGTATTTTAGCATTTGGTGCAAGGAAACCTCCAGATTACATAGAAATCAACAGCAAACATTTCCTGGGTGAGGCTGGATATACAATGGCACTGTCTCTGTATATACTACTGAACAATTTCACCCATTTATAAAATTATAAATATTAAGATGAGTATATTCATATAGTGAGGTAACCATTTGTACTCATATATTTATGTCTTGAGATATAGAAAAGGAAAAGGAGGAGCTGCAAGTGAGGTGTGGGAGCAGGGGGCGGAGCTGCCAGTGATGCAGGTGGCATGATGCACCAGGGCCCTCTGTAAGGAGGACCCCACTGCTGTGTAAATGTTTTTATGCATTTTATTTTTTTCTGTAGCCCCCTTGCACCTCCCCCCACCCCACCCTGGCCTCCTTGGTTTCACACTGCCAGCCAGAAATTGGTCCGTGTCTGTTTAAAAAAAGAGCATTTCTACTGAAGCTCCAAGAGGTGGCAGTGTGGAGCAGTCCAATACTCTGGGTATGTGTATCAGGGAAGAGGTGAGCGAGCAAGAGCTGCCAAGTGACTGCAAAGTACGAATGGGGGTTCCGTCTGGGGGGAGCAAAGGAGATAAGGATGGGTGCTATGTGAGGTGGTTGCTGAGAGGGGTTTGATGCTGTGTGGGGATGGATGATGAGAGGGGATGGCTGCTGACAAGCATTGGGTGCTATGTCGGGATGGATGCTAAGAGAGGTGGGTGCTGTGTGGGAGTGGATGTTTAGAGGGATTGGGTGCTATGTGAAAATGGCTCAAATTTTTTTTTTTCCGCACCAGGTCTATCTAAAAATTGCTATGTGCTTATATAGAGCCATATTCAATTGGCACAATTGCAATTGAATGAGGCCCTATGTGTTTTAGTTGAATGCCAGATTTTATATTGATTGGGACGCTCATTAAACAGTTAGGGACCCTCACACTTGCACAATGATGGGCAAACAACTTCAATTGGTGCTCCTCATCAATTGCGGCTCCTGAGTCCTTAGAAGGGCCCTACAATCTCTTTAGGACAGAATTGATTGGTAATAGAGGTATAGATAATAAGGAGAAGTATTTATGAGTATAATTTGGTATTACTAGTTTTATACAGATATAATGGCCTGTGTATTATTGAAGAGGAACAAGCTCTCCCACTCCAAAGAACAGTCTGGGGGCCCGCATGGGAAGCGCTGGGGGCCACATCCATCTCAAGGGCTGCATGTTGAAGCCCATCGTCACACGGATACAGAGGTATAAGCTGTGATTGGATAGACAAAACCATGTTGTGTGTAAATGAAGTACAAGCCCTAAACTGCTGGTGATAAGATATTTGAAAGACATTCTTACAAGATGCTAGTAGTTATTCTTACAAGATGCTAGTAGTTATTCTTACAAGATGCTAGTAGGTATTCTTACAAGATGCTAGTAGTTATCTTTTACTCTGTAGATCATGTTTCCACAAAGAAGAAAATACACTTGTGGATCATTACTATTGTTTTAATACTGTAACCCCATTATGAGGATATTTATTTAATGAAAAGACATAGTAAGACAAGAGGGAGTTGCTCCTTAAATGAATGGCTGATAACCCCTAAAGCAAAGGGTACTTTTTAAAGAAGTAGCATGGTAACCCAAGCCCTATTGTTAGGGTGTGTGTGATTATTCTGACGCAGCAAAGCAGACCAACCTTGTATTTTATCAATTATTTTCCATATTGATCTTGTTATAAAAAGGTTAAACAGGTTATTAGGAAATGTGTCCATTGATTGAGATTATTTTGTTTACACGTAAAACTCATAATATTAGAGTGGGGGTATAAATGAAATTGTGTGTTTGCGTCGCTCTGTCGTGTCCGACTCTCCGTGATGTGATGGACCGCAACACACCATGCTGATCCACTTGGTATTCATGGCAGAGGTACTGGAGTGGGTTGTCAGTTCCTTCTCTTGTGGGCCACAGCATACAGCTCCTGGTGGTCTCCCATCCCAGTTCTGACCCGGCCCAACCTTGCTCAGCTCCAGGGTGCTGTGCCCCCTTGGTTCCCTGACTGGAATATTACCCAGGATGAAGCAGTAAAAGCACCGAATCCTAACCACTGGACCACTAGGGAACCCATAAATTAAATTACCAAAACTAAAAATCATTAAGTTCTATTAGAATTAGTCCTGGAATACAGTAAGTGCTTGCAGGGATACCTTTCAGAAGTTCTGATTTACAGAGCCAGGGTGCCAGCAGTCACTGCTACATATATTGTATATAATATGTCCTGGAATATAAGACTGATTGTTGCTTGAAACAAAATATAACATAAAAATGGTCTGCGCCTTAAAATTCCAAATATGCATTTTTATTTTGGTTTGTATCCTTTAAAGCATTTTTATATTGCTTTACTTTAATAAGTTTTTTGTTTTCAATGAATATATATATACACTAGCGACTTGTCCGTCAAAAATGACGGCAATAAAATGTGAAGCCTGGCAATGCTGTTTGCCACAAAATGCAAGGATATGGCCCCTCTGAGCACCTTCGGCGCTCATCGCAAGCCTCTTTCCCCGTCTTCTTTACAGGCCCGGCGATGAGCGTCTTTGTCGCTCATTGACGTTTTTGCCAAGGCGGACCTTTCCTGCTTTGCAATGATCCCCTTCGGCGCTCATTGCGAGCCTCTCCCCCTTTGTACTTTATTTGCCTGCGTAATTTAGGGGCCTACTGCCTTGGGTTAAGTGTTACTAGCTTGAGTTAAATGTTACTGCCTTGTATTAAGTGTTACTGGTTTGCGTTAAGTCTTAGTGCTTAGTGCTCGTTTTTACATCCTTCAGCCTCGGTTTTTCGGCAGCCATTTTTTTCCTTGCTTCGGCAATTTACAATCGTGAAAAAAGCCAAAATATGCCTCAAATTAACTTGCAACCTCACTCACAGGCTCCCTGGCTCTCCCCCTGTGCTGTGTGTGAGTGTGTAAGTGAATTTGAGGAATACTTGTGTGTTTTTCCAGTAGTATTTTTGCGAGCCCCGCAGTCCATCTATGTGCTTCGGGTCCCAAGTCATACGGCCCGTAATTTTGGCCAAGTCCTGCATGTCTTGTAATGACGGCAAACTAAGTCCCGCGTGCCTAAGTACAGCGTGCTTTAACTGCAAGCCTCGCTTTGCGCCTTCGGTGCTCATTGAAGCCTAAGGCACGCGTGCCTAAGTCCTGCGTGCTTCACGCGTCTCGCAGTGCAATGAGCACCTTCGGCGCTCATTGCAGCCCGAGTCCCGCGTGCCTAAGTCTCAGGTGCTTTGCGAGGCTCGCATTGCAATGAGCACCTTCCGCGCTCATTCGTGAGGCTCGCAGAACAACAACTTGCAGTACGACAACTATATTAGTGATAAATGTATATGTATATATAAAAACCCTCCACTGAAGTCCATAGGGGGAAACAAAACAATATCTGAGTGCTTTCTGGCTCTGTAACTTAATCCATGACTATGTTCTTATGCATGCCTTTTAGACCCGTAGTTCCTAAATAGAAACCCATGTTAGTGGTGCCTGACAAAAAAAAAGGAGTATGTTTTGAGTCTCATTTGCCATATCACTACCCTAGAATCCTTAGCTACAGTAGAAATACTATTTACCAAGATAGAAACACATATTTTGGACTGTGTAAGACATGTAAGTGCACTCAGAGTGATCTTTTATTTCCCTGCGTTGAGTGCTGTTCATGCTCCAATACAATCTTGAAGACTTCACAACATCCGACTTTATTGCAATGGTCTCTCTTGGCATGTTGTCTTGGGGTTTGGTACAAATATGGAGGCCATGATAATGCCTCTTCAACCTAGATGTATGTGTACAGATAAGGCCAGCTGTGTGCTTGCTTTGCATTATCCATAGTGGAAGGTCATAAATGTGTCCATTCTGCAATATATGTGTATATATAATATTATTATATACCTATTACTGATCTTTGGATGAGATGACTTGCTTTTAAAAAATATTTTATGCCCTTGTCTTGTATTCTTTCCTGTATTATTCATAAATTTGTTAAGAAAATGTGTTTGGCTGTACTTTACTATTCAGGTTATTCGCTTTCCTACCCCAACATTTGTTGTGATCCTTATACAATTATTAAAGATATTTATATATATATATATACGTTTCCTGGCTTTCAAATGTTTGGTAAGAAACAGGCAGTGATCATCAGAAAAATATGTCTAATATAGAAAAGTTTAGTGTACTTACAAAGTTATAGACAGGAAAATAAAATCTAGCTTTGCACACTCATAAGGAGCTTACATAACCAAGTACACACAGGAAAGGCAGCCAGGTACAGAGGAAGTACTTGCTGCAGGATGGAATCACATGGCTGGATGCGGTCTGAGCTCACAACTGAATCGGAGCACAAGGACAAAGAGAGAGAGATAGACTACATATCCCAAGCTGATTTGCAACACAGGCAACCCAGAGTTTAATACAAATGTGTCAGCTAACCTCTGTTTTCTCCTGATTGGCCAAAAACTATTTATGAATGTTATGCAAATCGTAGCAGGGATTTTTCAGGGTCAACTAACAAAAGCTGCCAGCTTGCAAACTGAAGGGATATAGCAAACATCAGGGTGATGGGGGGGGGGGGGGTTAAATGTTTATTTTGGTATTTTTTTCATGCAACAAAATGTTTTCATACACTACTGCTTCTTCCTCTATCAGATGTATTCATAATCCAGGAAACTCAGATATGCCTTTAATTCTATATATCACAATCAGTTTGTTCAAGATACTGAATGGTGGTGACAGCTATGAATAATATATTTGCTTCCATGAATAAGTATATTTGGCCACCTCCAAGGTACAATGGTTATCTTCCCCCTATTGATGCCACCTATTACACAGTTACACGGACACACACATAACATATGTCCAGCAAGTGTGATCTTTGTTACTTTCTTACCGATACACAAGCTATATTTGTAATACTATTGATTTAAACTAAGCAAACAGAAACCCCAGTGACTCATTTAAAAGTTATGTCTTGAAATAGGAAAAATCATTTCCCAAGACAATCAAATCAGATTCACCTCCTTCCTACATTTCAATAAACTATTTCTTGCTCCAATGATTCCAACTTGTTTCCATTCTTTAAGAAAATAAACAAAGATACAATAACAAACAAAAACACCATTCCAGTATCAGTCCAGATAACCCCAAATATATAGTTTATTTCATACCTGAATTCCTCTTACCCTATAGTAATTGTTGATGTTGGGATTTCACCAACAAATCACAAGAATTCAGTAGAAATTTATCAAATAAATTCCAAATCTCCCAATGTGAAGCATCAACCCCTGTGTTCTGCAGCTTGTTGAGCTTTGAGCTATTGTTTTTTCCACTTTACTAGTTTGTTTATTCATATATTCCTGGGAAACAACAGCACACATATAAATTTGGGGAAATAAATACTGTGATTAAAGGTTTACTTTGGTCTCTATATGATTATTTAAATAACTAAACTTGATAATGCTATGACTTCCTAAAGTGAGTTTGTCTCAATAAAATATTGAGCTTCCCATTAGTTCTCAAAATAGAAAAGAAGAAAGAAAGAACGAGGCAACTATAATAGGATTCAATTTATATTCTGCCCTCTTAATATATTATTGATATGAGAATCTTCCTGGGCCACTACCTATATTCTCCTTCAAATTGCAATTGATATAGTAATTGAATCCTATTATAGTTGTCTCTTTCTTTCTTCTTTTCTATTTTGAGATATTATAGCAACTAAGGGATCCTTTTATTAAATAGTGTATTATAGACGCTTCCACATATTTTTTCTTCCTATTCCGATTAGTTCTGTTGAAGGCACTGTTAGTTTTAGCTCTCACATTCCCATTGTGCAGACAGTCCCATCCCACTTCTGGAAGTTGAACTGCTGATGTCCAAATGGTAGATTTGCAGCAACGTAACTTCATATAAAAGATAATAAATTCAAGACTGTATTATTTTTTATTTACATTCTAAAAACATGTTTCTAAGTCTAATTCTTAAAAATAACACATTCTAGAAATATGACCACAGTGATCCTTTAAATATAATTTATATATAAAACCGTGTTCATATTAATAAATAACATAGACATTGGGACTATTATATTTATTTTTTATCTGAAATAATCCATACAATGGATATTTTATATATTCAGGCAACTGACACTTCATTAACTCTGAAATATGAAAAAATGTATGAGCAAAATAAATTAATTAATATATATATATATTGTACTACTGATAAAAAAAATGTCTACATTTGCTTCCCTTCAGTACAGTATATATTTTTAGCTTTTATTCTTTTTGTAATCGGAGTACCTAAACCAAATTCATCATGTCGCCAAAAATTGTTTTATTGTTATTCTAATGGACTGAATTAAATTGCTTTATAACTAATAACATTGTATAGATTGACATTATCCGATAGAGTTGAATGATAAAGTTACAAACTGGATAAGTTCTGATAGCAGAATATGGTTTTACTGATGTGTACTTAGGTGAAACCGGCTGACGCATTTTGTTCCAAAAGAAGTGGGTATGATTGGAGAGAGACCAGATTGGTGAACCCCTAATCAACATGGCTTCTTGGATACTGTTACCCCAGAATCATTAATGGCAGATGGACACAAAATGGCAGCCAGGACAGGTGGCAGCAGGTTGGTTACACTCATAATGTTTGTTCTTTAAGTGTAAAAGCTAACAACTTGCAAAGTACATTATTCTCTGACGCAATAAAACATCCCTCGTAAATGTTGTTTCACTTGTAAAGACCGAATATCCAACCTCTGCCAAGAAAAATATTGATCTGTAAACTGACTCACTACAATAACCTTTTAAGATGTATTATGTACATATATAAACCATGGTACAAATTAACACGTCCAAAAATTAGCTTTTAGAATTTCGTACATCATTTGTGGATCACTACGAACACTGGGATATATTTTTCCACATTATCGAATTTGCTAAAGATGGACCTTTTCTTCTTCAGGTCTGGAGCCATAAAAACACAGGAAATTATGCTATTTAATTATACTTTTATTCCTGTTTGATAATTATAACCCAACTGCCTATATTAAAGTTACAATACTTTATATACAAATCATTAAGATTTAGGTCTTTATATTTTTTTAAAGCAAATACAAATTGCCATGAAATATTTCCACTTCAATTAGACACTCCATCGAATCACATCCAAAGTAGAATTATTTAATTACACTTTGTTAAAATCCCTTTGATAAATAATAATTTTAGTATTTAATGTTCAAACATAAGTATTTATAAGACAGGGTAAAAAAAGTATTAAATAAAGTTGTCAACAATATTGTTTTCTCTGAAGAAATGTATTAAGGCATTCTGCTTGTTTTATTTCTATCCAAGGTAGAGTAGTAGAATAGTTTTTGTAGTAAATACTAAAAAGAAAAACATGTCACTCAGTATCAGATCTTAGAATTTAGGATATTCCCTTGTTTATAAAAATGTAATAAAAAAATAAAACAAAAGAAAAACTGTAATTACATATTTTTTTTTATAATTCCATCTAAAAGTAGAAAAGTAGATTTGTTTTTTTAGTTAATACCAAAGATAAAAACATGGCACTCTACACCAGGTCTTAGAAATTAGGATAGTTCCTAGATTGTAAAAGATTAATAAAAAACATAAAAGAAAGAAAACTGTAATTATATTTTCATTTTTCATTTTCATATTAAGTAGAATAGTAGAATATTTTTTTTTAGTTAATAGTAAAGATAAAAACATGGCACTCAGTACCAAATCTCATAAATTGGGATAGTTCTAAACATTTAATAAAATAAAATAAAAACTGTAATTACATTAAAATAAAAAAATAAAAAACAACATGTTTTATTTTACTGAGATTTCCAGAAATACATTGTACCTGTCAAAAACATTACTATTATGAGAGACTGGCCACACACAAATAGTTTTATAACAGCATTCCAAGGAGGGTTAAAACGATTAGCAGATTACTAGCTATTTATAGGAAAGAATGCCCCTAATCACCAGCAGTGAAAGGGTTTCTCGACAAAAAAATGCCCCAAAAATTGGCTAATAGAATATTCTACTTACAATTTTTTTTCAAACTCTGCACATCTATATACTTCTTAATGATAAATGTTTAAGTATCTGACTATTATACCGACTGGTGGTAAAGGGGTTAATCTACTGCTTATCTACCCAACTTTCAAAATGGAAAAACAAAGCTAAGACTCTGTGGATTTTTATCTGTGAGCCAAAAGTCATATTTTTTTTTCTTGATTCAGAGATAAAAGTTGTTGATTTTTGCATTTAACCCTTTTAAAGGCCATGACGAAATCTCCCCAGAAAAAAATTGGTAACTTAAAAATTAAAATTGTATTTAAAAAAGAAGGGGGAACAAACAAAAAATAATAGAAAAAAAAAAAAGCAAATTTAAAAATACATATTTCTGGTATATTGTACAAAAAGGAACTTTTTATCAATATCTTCGGAACATGTAATTAATATTTTCTATCATTTCTAATTTTTTGGTTATTTTTCCAAACGATATAATGATATGTAACAGACAAAGGTAAGCTAGAAGACGTACAGGTAGCCATTTTCACGATAATTTTCTATGGCCTAGGTTGCACTGGTTCTAATTTAACACTCCAATTCCTCTCCATGCACTTGTACTGGTGTGTGACACATTATTACTATATTACACCTTTCC